>JANBXA010000735.1:33767500-34157500 GCA_030556225.1 Cricetiscus sungorus | reverse complement strand
AGTGTGATCTGGAATTATCTGCCTGCCTTGGCTCTGTAGTAAAGATATGGCAGTAGTGATGCCAGTAATAATGGCCGCTGCCACATTACACACTGGCAACAGGCCCAGGCACTGTTTAAAAGACTCTAGAATTAATTACTCCTAGGTACTTTAGTTTCTGTTCTATTTATTTTTCGTGGTACTGGGGACAGTGCTCAGGGTCTCCCATGCAGGGTAGTGAACAGCTCTTTTCCCGAGCTATACAGCTCTCAGTCTGGGCATCTTTATTACCCTGCTTTTACATCGGAGACAACTGAGGCACAGGGAGATCAACATTCCAGGACCACTGGCTTTTAGAGTCCATGTCCTCTTACAGTACAGGCTCAGCAGGGTCCACCCCAGAAAGATTTGCTGTACAACCTGTCGTTAGTTGCTAGATCCAACAACTAGCAGGATTTTTAGGAGGGACTGATCTAGCCTAGATTCCCCAGATCTGCAGTTCCCAAAGTACACAGTAGGGGGAAGGAGGGGAGGGGCGTCCCACCGCTGAGGACCCCATCCTCTTGGTCATTGAAGGTCATTTTATCACTTTGTCCCCCTTGCTTTCCTTTTGTCTAGAGTTGGGTTCTTTATATATGACTTGAATCTCCTGGTCAGTTGAGTGTGCCAGCCGAACCTTGGGAAGAGCCGTCTCCCACCATGGGAAAAGCGAAGGATAGCACATTGGCCTGAAGGGGTCCTAGAGTAGTCATGGGTCCTAGGGTAGTGCTGGGAGCAGTTGAGGGTGACACCTTAGCTTATCCCACTGGAACTCGGAAGATGTCTAGGAGACCAAGCCCGAATTAGTCCACAGAAATAATTACAACGGGAAAAATATGGAGAACAAAGAGAAGAGAAAGGGACAGCTCTGGGCGTGGGTGAGCAGCATGGTAGCTCCCTGGAGATATGGCCCTCCAGGGGGTGCATGGGTGGGGCCATCACCTGCCGCAGGGCCCCTCTCCCAGCAACAGAACCACACAGGAGGAAGGCCCTGTTCCTCTAGCTGCCCTGGGCCCTGCAGAGAGGTGGGTTCTCTGGTGGGGGCATAGCAAATGCAGGGCTCGAGCAGGTTCCAGCTTTCCTCACTAGGTGGGGGCTGGGGCCTTTTGGCCGGGACACACACGTCAACATCAAGGTAAAACCTGGAGGCATGCTGCAGAGAGAGGCTTGGTGATCCACAGATCTGGCGGGGCTTTTCCGGTTCCAAGGGGTTGTTCAACTCTGGCTCAGCACTGGAGAGGGACACAGACCAATGCTGCCTAGCTGACCCCACACTGACCTCAGGAGGCTCCTCTGGCTCGGCCTGAGGGCAGGATTGGAGACCTCAGAGAAGAGGATTTTTAGCTTGGGGAAGGAGCCACTGGAAGGGGATCCAAAGATGGCCTCTCCCTTTATTCCTTTAGAAACAGGGAAAAGACTAGGCAGGAGAAGAAAGGCCGCCAGAAAGGGCGGGAGGCCTGGCGGGATGGCCAGGCCTCAAGAGGAGGTGCCCAGGGCTGGCGCTGGGAGGGAAGGAGTTAAGGCGGAGAGGGGCAGCCTATGGCAGGAGGACACACCTGTGCGCAGGGCAGTAGGCGGGCGGGGCCCAGGTGAGGCGCCAGTGCTGCCCGGCAGGTGGAGAAGGAAGAGGAAGAGAGGAGGCCAGGCTGGCTCTAGGCGGTTGGATCTGGGGCCTCGATACCTGTTCCTTTCTTCTGCACCACTCTGAGGGTCAGGCAGGTCTGGTGCCAGGTAAAGGCCACCGATCACGGGGGTCCTGGGGCTGCGCTAGGAGCTGTAGAGCGCAGTGAGCGGGTGTGAGCTGGGGCAGGGACCGGCTGTGGAGGGGTAGGGGACTGGCTCTCAGGCGGACAGCAGAGGGGCGAGGAAGGGTTGCTACAGCTGAGTTTGACCCCAGTGATGGGCAACTCAGGGTACGCTAGGTGGTGATCAGCAAGGCTCACCCGGAAGTGTCCCAATTGACGCGAGGGTGGGGGATGGGAGCCAGAGCCCTGCGGCTTCTCCCCGGGGGCTTGGGTTTAGCAGGACTGATCTTGGAGGTGGACTGCTTGGGTAGGGGCCCTCGTCTTACCCAGCAGTGTTTGGGTGCTGGTTGGGAGTCTCTAATACTGCCGGGTAATGATGGAGGCCCCTGTCCCTGTGTCAGCGTCGTCCATTGCTTCAGGCCCCTGGCCCCAATCCGGTAGCGAACTCCTTTCTCCCCACCCCTCCCCACGCTTGAAAGCCCCTTCCCTGCGTTAAGGGTACTGCAGAAGTGGCTCTCGGGTTGGCCGCTCGCCCACTGGAGGGACACAATGGCCCCAGCCCCTCCTCCCACCCAGTGTGATTTGTCATCTGGTAGATCCAGAACCTACCTGAAGCCGACCTTGGCCTTGGGATTGTCTACCTCGGGGCCCAGTCAGCCAGCCAGCAGCTCTCCGCCCTCGCACTCGCTAAGCTGTAGTCTGGTTTTATGTGGCCGGCTTTGGGTCCATCTTCCAGTGCAGTGTTGGATGGTTGACGTATGAAGCTCCTAACACTGTCTGGTAAAGATGGCCCCCGGGTCAGTCTCCATCAGCAGTGACCTTCTTGGAGCCTTGAAGACTGCGGAGGCCACCAGACCAACAACCTCTGACCTTTAACCTTCTGGATGGGGTGTGTATGAGTGACTCACTTGGCAAAGGGGAACAATGGAAAAGAGACAAAATGGCTGCTGCCTGCGGCTCAGCAGCAAGATTTGGAAACGTGTTTGGTCTCTAGGTATTTCCATTGTCTTTTCACCTGGGAACAACGTTAATGTCTATGGATATCGGCCGGTCTGTCTTAGGCTTCCTAGACCTCAGGAGAGACCCACCCATTTTCTTCCAGAACCCAGGGACCTGAAGCTTTACTGACCCTCTAGCCCACTCAAGGCCACTCTTCTCCTATTTCACACATTTATCTACCCAGAAGGGAAAAAGATGGCAAAGCTTCTAGTGAGCTACAGGTGTAATGGCTTTATTTTCCAGTACTCAATGTACTGTCTTCAGAATGACAATCATCTGTGGAAAAATAGGTTGTTTAGTTGGGCTCGTGGGGTGGGAAGCCCACCTCCCTAGGGGTAACCCTACATGCAAATAGCTCATCGTACCTGGTGACTAAGGAGCCGCACGGGAGCCCACTGGGGCTTTGGAACCCCGAAGCCCTCGGGAGGGACACACACGATCTCCCCATAGCTACCCAGAAGCTGGTTACCGAGGCAGCAGCTCCCATTGGGGTCATCAGATTTTGTTAGGCTCAGCAAAACCACAGCTGCTCCAGCTTTGAACAAGATGTCATTAAATCAGCTGGCTCATTTGGTAGACATGGAGGGCGCGGTGAAGGAAAGAGTGTAGCTGGGCCCTCGGCTGAGGTCTGCTGCTCCCAGCTTAGGTCCTGTTTTGGAGCCGGTAGCCGGAACTCTACAGGCCAGACTGCTTGTGCCATCTGCTGGCAGAGACCCAGAGTGCACCCACCCTATCTGACCCACTCAGATGCAAAACCTTGGCTTCAGTAATAAAAATTTTATTGAGAATTTCTGGGATGATGGTTATCTCCCCCCATTCTGGGGGAGGGACAACAATGTAGGAAATCACTGAGAAATCACACTGTCTCCCCCACCCCGTCTCCCAGGTCAATACAGGGAGGAAGAAAACCCTCTGAAAGGGTTGGTCTTCAGTCTTCCTTAATCCAAGAGGGCAAGTACAGAGGAGTTGAGTCCATCACATGACGCTTGGGTCAGGGTGGGTGTGCTTGACCTCACTAGCTGGCTCCACAAAACTGGACGAGAAATGCATCTACTCTCTCTGTTGGTGGAGTTCTCGATGGCCACAACTCATTTCTTGGCCTTAATGAGGCTGTCACTGTAGAACAAAGGGAAAACATTTCTGAGGTGCCACACAGAACATGCCAAACTATCCCCTCTTCCCAAATGAAGGTCTCACTGTGGGGACGGGAGGTGACAGAGGCAGGCTAGGGAGCAGGTGGGCCTCAGGACCCCACAACATGGATGTAGCCACTTACCTTCCCCTACAGCAAGCAGCACAGCATGGAGTGAACAAGAAAAGAGAGACATGATTAGTCAGTTCAGCTCAGCTGCTCTAGACCTTGTGTCTCCCCACCTACGACAACTGCTCTTTTGGTCGGTATTTCTGCGGGATCCCAACTCACATTACCAGCAAAGCAGCATTCAGGTTCTCAGACAACAATGCAGAAACCGTCATCACTTTCCACTTATTTATAAATAAAGAGCTTTTTACACAAGAGATCCTATTTTGTTTCATAAAGTCTGTTCTAGAGGATGTAACTAACACAGGCCTGCCAAGCAGCCGACACTCCTTTTGTCAAGGGCCCCACGACTACTGAATGGACTCTAGAGCCCAAGGGACCGGATGTAGGTGCTCTCTTTTCTCACAGTGGCATCTTACCGAGTAAAGCTTTCATCTTGTAGATTCAGGACAAGGTTGTCAGCTGTGAGATAGATGCGGTTCTGGGATGTGGCGATCTACAGAAGGAATGGATGCCTGCGTTAGCAGAGGCCTCAAGTCTGGTCCCTGCGACTCAGTGACCCGCCCAGTGGAAGATGCAGTAATGGAGGCTCCTGGTCTAGCACAAAGACCCAAGCAGCGAGAACCCTTGGCGTTACACTTCCATAAAGCCAGAAACACAAAACCTCCAGGGAGTTACTCTGGGGGAGAAAGGTGCCCAAGAAAACTGTTCACGCGAAGACTCAAGGAGGGCTCTAATGCCATTGTTGACTCTGTAACTGAATACTTTCCCTCTCACTGGGCAGCTCTGGGAGACTGAGGCCTTTCTCTTACCGTCTTAGAGATGTTCTGGGCAGCCCGGATCTTTCGGAGCTTGATATAGCCGGGATTCTTGCTCAGTGCTTCTCCAAGGTAAGCAGATAGAGTTAAGGGTCATCTAGGCCAGGGTTACATCTGCCACAATGCCCACCCCACCCCCAAAGAGTCCTCTGGGCTGTCAGATTCAAGGTTGCGCTCACATGGCTACTCACTCTGGCCACTTGCTGTGGGCCCTCCCTGTAGGATGCTGCCAAACACTGTGCTGGCAGCAGACACAAAGGCAAGGCCAGAGATGCTCTAGATCTGGCCTTACGGTGGGGGTCAGGCCTCAGGTACCCCCACCAAGATTTCAGATCTCACCAGTCTCCCCTCCCCACCCCCAGAAGGCAAGGGTCAGTAGGTAGTCGCATTCGCCTTAGTTTCATCAGCCGGCCCATTGGGAGGATGGAAAGTGGGGCGTCCAAGGGACCAGGCCCAGTCCTCTGCAACAGAAGGATATCATCTTGGCAGCTTCAGCCTCCCCCTCAGCCTGCACGATCTTCTGTCGCTGTTCCTGCTTTGCTTTTTCCACCAAAAACTGGGCCCGCTGGGCTTCTTGCTGGGCTGCGGTGGGAGGTGAATGTTGTTATGGCTGTGGGGTGGTAAGAATCCAACCACACGGAGCTCCTCCACCCACCGATCTACTCCTGCGGGGACTTACCCACTTGTTTGGCTTCGACAGCTGCTGTGTATTCTCGGCTGAAGCTCAGCTCCGTGATAGCTACATCATCCAGGATGAGGCTGAAGTCCTTGGCGCGCTCTGTCAGCTCTCTTCGGATCAACAGGGACACCTGGGAGCAAGGGTGGAGAGGGGAAGGGAGGGGTGGCTTGAGGGAGTCAGAGAACTGAAAGGGAGGTGTATTGCTGTAGCCATCCGAGTCCTGGAGCTCCTGAGTATGGGCAGCAAACCCACCACGTAAGTCCTCAAACATTTGCTAGAAAAAGCCCGGTCGGTGTCTTTATGTGACAGACGAGGCAGCACCAGAAAGGTGGCATGACTGCCCTATGTCACACTGACCCCTAATCTTCCCTTTATTCCACGTAATATCTCTATGTATCTGCCTAGCTTCCTGCCGAGCAAGGAAAGGACTCCTGTAGAGATGTGGGTAAGACCATATCGCCATTGTGTTCATCTACGCTTCCTTCTTAACCCTGACTGGTATCAGGTTCCACAGTTGTTTCTCCTTCTTTCCTAGAGTGACAATCAGTACAGCTTTCCCACGCAAACTGGCTATGCAGCCAGGGATAACGCTAAACACCTGATCCTCTTGCTGCTACTTCCTTACTGCTAGGATAACAGGCCTGTCCCACACCTGCTGTAAATGCTTGGGATTAAACCCAGGGCCTGTGCCTGTTAGGCAAGCACTCACTAACTGAACTATAGTGCCCTCCATCCTTCTATTATATAAAATGCCCCCCCCCCCAGTACCCTGCACCAAGGCGAGGCACGCCGCTGCCATGCAGAGTGACAGGAATCACACCTGAGCCCGCTGGGTAATCAGCTGCGAGGCATTGAACTTGGCCACCACGCTCTTGAGCACCTCGTTGACAATGGACGGCAGCACTCGCTCCTCGTAGTCCAGCCCTAGGCGCTGGTACATGCTGGGGAGCTCTAGGGCATTGGGTCGAGACAGCACACGCAGGGAAATGTTCACCATCTGCAGGTCTGCAGGGGGGGGGTGAGAGGCCAGCAGTGACTGGTTAAAGCCACAATCTCCTCCCCGAGCATGTTCTCCCATGAGTGCTTCCCATCAGGCCTAGCCAACACTCCTCTGAGAAGAGACGATTTGTCAACGAGGAAGGTGCGACAACACAGGTGAAAAAGATCCTGGTTTGCTCTGAAGCCTTCTCTACAGGCCTTCTAGTACAGGTGACTTCCTATTTTTTTTTGCTGCTGGCCTTGGTGTAACCTCCAGTGTGGCCACCACAACTGTGGTCTCCCCTAGACCCCAAGGACCTGAGAACCAGAATTATCAGTTTTTACTTGCAAGGCCTAGGGCTTAGCGAATGAATAAACAACACACACCAAAAACAGCACAGAGAAAGCACATTACTGTGGGCTACTTGCCTCCGTGTGTACACGTGAATGAGGCAGAGGCAGGGCTTCTAAGTCTAGAAGGAAACAGCTAGTGAAGAGCTGGACAGTCTCCAGAGCAAGGTATACTGCAGAAGTAATCAAGTCAACAGAAAAAGGCCTTGAAACAGGCTTGGATCTAGGGAAGACCGTGAAGAAAGGCAACTCTCGGATTCAGTTTATGCTAGGCAGAGTAACGTTAAAACGTGCAAGCATTATCGAGTGCTGGAATGTACTGTGCTAAGCCATGAGGCATGCTCTTTTGAAGATGTAGAAACCAAGACCTCTGGTGGCCTTGCCAGGCTCATTTTATGTTTACTTGTATCCCCACCTGCCACGCAGCTCCCAATTGCCCACACGTACCTTTGGAACCTGTGGGGGAGGAGATTTTTCGGGGTCTGGCCCGAATGTCATAGATGATGGGGTACTGGAACCAGGGGATCCTGGAGAGGAGAGGTCAGGGACAGGAATTGGGAAACTGTAGTTTCACTGATTTTGACCAGTTTCCCCTCACCACTCGTCTTTGGGCCTGCTCCTCCCCATGACCACAGACAAGGAGATTTCTCTTTTCCCTTTGGAGAACAGCCCTTTATGCACGGCTGGAGTTTCGGAGCACCTATCGACCTAGGAGCGGGGCTGAGGAGGGAAAAAGCACCACCGAATCCTGTTGTAAGTCTCGCTACAGCCGTCAAGGGTGAAGGGTCAGGGCCCGTGCGCTCTGCCCGCCATTACCTAAAGTGAAGGCCTTCGGCCAGGATTGTGTCCTGTTGCACGCCGCCGATCCGGTTAAAGAAGATGGCTCGATGACCACCTTCCACTGTGGAGAGAGGGAGGGGTGGGAGTCAGGACAAGCTGTTGCTCATCAGAGTACTGGTCGGTGCAAATGGGACGGGGTGCGGGAGAAGGCAGGCGCGGACACTTGGGGACGCAGGCCAGTGGGGTGCGGCCCCGGGTCCAGCCAGCAGAGGAGGTTGCTCACCGGTGAACACGGATTCGCGGACGCCATAGGCCACGGCCCCGGCCCCCAGCAGCAGCTTCAACGCCGTGCCCATGCCCCGAGGTCCGGCGGGCAGGCGTCCCGCTAAGTCCTTTAAGTTCTGGGCCATGTCTGAGCCTCCGGAAAGTGGCGGCACCGGCGGTCAGGAGGTGGTGGCCGCCGGCTTCTAGCCCACTCCAGTTTACAGACCTCGCCCTGCACACGAGGATTGGGGGCCGCGGTGCTCGCGGCAGAAAGGGCACCGGAAGTGCGCTTCCTTTTGAACCCGCCCCCTCTGTCTAGGCGGACCCGAACTTCGCGCACAGTAAAAGCGCGTCCGGAAGTCCCGCCTCTTTTGGAGGCGTGCCCTCCTAGAGCGGCTTCGGTAGTTCAGGACTGCAGCTGTCGCCATTTCCAAGCGCCCTCTTTCAAAATGGCAGCTAGAAGGAAGTGTGCCGTGAGGACGAGCGTGAGGGTTCTCACGTTAAGGACGTCAGCGCAACTTCCGGTCTGCTTACAAGATGGCTGCGCCCAGTGGCGGGTTCCAACCTCGTGAACGGCGTTTTGCGGTGCAGGAGCAGGACTGGGATAATGCGCCGCCGAAGCGGCCCCGGTTTGGGGCAGGAAGTAAGAGCGGAGGCCGTAGGCTCATTGTGGTGCTGGAAGGAGCCAGCCTGGAGACAGTCAAGGTAGTTTGGAACAGAGTGTGGAAGTAAATTGATTGGTTAGATTCTGTGGGGACCGGGGTGGAGGTGGGGGGAGGGACACAGAATGCGTGGAAAAAAACTGAGCAGTGACATTTGCTTTTGAAGGATGACCTGGTTTTTCAGGCTGTTGAGATCCTCGGTTGAAAATATTTTTATTTGCTTTTCTTGACTCTCATTCCAGCCCTCGTTTATCAGAGAGGCTGTGATCGAAAATGTAAAGTGAGGGAGGAATTATGGTCCACATCCTAAAGGCCAATTACTTCCCCAGCCTTTTATCTAAGGATTTGATACTTTATTTTGTTAAAAGGATTGCTACTATCAGCTTGTTCTGTATTTCGGCTTAATTGAAACATGTCTGGGTCACTTTCTTAATAAGCCTTCGTCTTTATTTTTTTTATAACCTATCATTTCTCTTGAGTGTAGTAAAATGAGCAGTGCCTTGTCTTAAACCTTGTGAAATGTTTTCACACACACCCTTTAAAGATTTTACTTCTACTTACGTGTTCAGGTCTACATTTTGCCGCGAGCCACCTCATGTCCTCTGCAAGATAACTCATTCTTAACAGCCCCCCACCCCAATCTCTACAGCTCCTTTATTCTGTCTTGTGTCTCACTTTTCAGAGCTAAACTTGTTCAGTGTGCAGGCCCAGAATTTGTATTTATACACATACAAAAACATACACACCTTAGTTGGTTTTGAGTCAGGGTCTTGATGTGGAGTCTATGTTGGCCTGGAACTCTCTATTCTTAGCCTCCTAAATATTAGAATTATTTACAGGTGAATGTCACCATTGCAGATCTGACCTGTATTTTAATTTTGGTCCTTAACCTCTACTTAGTGATTATAAGAAAACAAGGCTGCCATCACTTTTAAAGTGTTGTAGTACTAAATCACACAGGAATTCTATTGACAGTGTTTTAAAATAAAACAGTGTTTCCTAATAACCCAGGTGAAAATTTTTCCATCTGTTTTTCATTTGCACTTTATTAAACTTGCAGTGAGAAAACCTGTTTTGTTTTTCAAGATTGGGTTTCTCTGTGTTCAGAGAGAGACTTACTTGAAACTAGCTTTGTAGACCAGGCTGACATTGAACTCACTGAGATCTGCTTGCTTCTGCCTCTCAAGAGCTGGGATTAAAGGTGTGCACCATCACAACTGGCTGAGAATCTAAACCTTTTTTCATTAAATGGTCAATTGTTTTTTTTTTTTTATTTTCTTCAGAAGTTGCTATTTCTAGCCTAATGACAGGTATTTCTACATTGCTGCCTAAGTAATTGCCTATCATCATCATTATTTTTTAAAATTTGGTTTTTATGTGCATTGGTGTTTTGCCTGCATGTGAGGATGCCACATCCCCTGGAACTGGAGTTACAGGCAGTTGTGAACTGCCATGTGGGTGCTGAGATTGAACACAGGTTCTCTGGAAGAGCAGCCAGTGCTCTTTAATTGCTGAGTCATCTCTCCTACTCCTTTAGTATTATAGACGGGGTCTCACTTTGTGGCTCTGACTGGCCTGGAACTCAGAGATCCCTCATCTCTGCCTTCTGGATGCTGGGATTAAAGTCGTACACCACTATACCTGCCTGCCTATCAGTGTTAATTTTAGCATTATCATGCTAGCAATCCCATAATAAGGTTATTTGCAAATGTGGAAAACTTCAGTGTTTGATAATGCAGATACAGCAATTGCCTGGGTTCTCGTCCATCTGTATACCAGTTTTGTGATATCTGTAGGCAAATAAGTTCACGTAATTGTAAAGCTTGGAAGGAGTAAAGGAGTTTGTTTAGGTTAGTGTCTGGTTATTGAAATAAATTACTTCAGGTTACTTATGAGAAGTCAAAAAGCCTTTAATCCCGGCACTCAGGAGGCAGAGGCAGAGGCAGTCGGATCTCTGTGAGTTCGAGGCCAGCCTGATCTCCAGGACAGGCTCCAAAGCCATACAGAGAAACCCTGACTCCAAAAACAAAAATAAGGAACAAACAAACAAATTGCCTACAGCAAGGCTGGAGAGGTAGGTCAGTGGTTAGAGCACTTGCTCTTAAGAGGACCTAAGTCTGGTGCCCAGCACCCACAGTGTGGCTCCCAGTTGTCTGTAACTCCAGATCTAGAGGCTCCAATGACCTCTTTTGGCCTCCACAGTCACTGCACCTATGTGATACAAACATACATGCAGGCAAACAGGTAAAATATCCATACACATAAAATGAAGAAACAAGCATATAGATGGGCAATGTGGTACATGCCTGTAATCCCAGTACTTGGGAAGCAAAGGCAGATGGATCTCTGTGAGTTCCAGGACAGCCAGGGCTATATAGAGATCTGGTCCCAAAACAAAACAGAAATTATTAAAAATATTCCTAGAGTATATTCTGCAAGAATTTCAGGCCAGGTTATCATCAGTAGTATTTCAAAGGTTGAGCTTTTCTGGAAACTACTAACTGCAAACTCTCATGGTGATTTTTGTATCACTACTACTTACTTCATTATTGTTCTGAGACAGGGTCTGCTCATATAATTTAGACTGGTGTAGAACTTGCCGTCCTTCTGCCTTTGCCTTAGCCTCCTGAGTGCTAGAACTGTAAGCCAGGACCACTATGTCCATCTAATTATTGATTATCTGTTGCTGTTCTATTTTACTTTGAGACAGGGTCTCACCCTATACCTCCTGCTGGCCTGGCACTTGACATCTTGAATGCTGGGATTACAGATGTGAGCTCCCACATCCATTTTGTGATGCTACTTCCCTCTTATATTGGTGAGACCGAGGAACTGCTCCATCATGGGCTGGGGAGATGGCTTAGTTAGTAGAATGCTTGCCAGCCCCAGCACCTACGTAAAAAAGCCCAGTGCATGCCTTTAATCCCAGCACTCTGAGACAGACCGGGAGGCAGATCTCTGGAGTTTGAGGACAGCTTAGCCTACAAAGCAAGTTCCAGGCCAGCCAAGATTACATAGAGAGACCCTACCTCAAAAAATAGATAAACCATAAATAAAGGAAAGAAAAAGAACCAGTTTAATTTGTAATTCCAGCATTGGAGAGACAGGGCTTAATGGCCTGACAGCCTAGCTGAATTGGTGAGCTCAGGTTCAGTAAGGAACTCTGTCTCAGAAGAGTGATGGAGGAAGATACCAGACATTAACCTCTCCACTTCACCAGTGTACATATCCTACCTATACAGGCACACACACAAAGAAAAGTTGATGTGGAAGTAGGGAGAGGTGACTGGAATATTGCCTCCTGTGTACTTCCTGTTAATCCATTAGTGAACCATTTCTGTTCATCATACTCGTAGAGTCACGTGATTGTTTACTGTTTCTGTATCTTTAATAAATTCTAATAACTTAGCAATGGTTTTCATTCTGATCACTCTAGTTTGTGGATTTTAAATCAGTTCATATTCTTGTTTCATAAACCATTATCACAATTTACTGTAAGTGAAACATTTTGATATTTTCTGTGTGGTTCATTAAAAGAAAACTTGGGCTAGGGGAGACGGCTCAATGGCTCAGTGGTTGGGCACTTGTTTTTTGCAGAGGATCCAGGTTCAGTTCCCAGCACCCACCTGATAGCTCCCAAACATCCTTAACTCCAGTTCCAAAGGATCTGATGTCTTCCTTTGCCCTCTAGGCATGCACCTTTGCAAACACACGCACATGTGCAGGCCAAACACGTGTACATGTAAAATTAAGTGAATCTTAAACCCTTCAGTTTTATCATACTAATGGCCTGGAGGTGGACCATACCAAAGGTTCATTATTTTCTATGATTAACGGCGTCCTAAGGACTTAGTTTTTGATCACTCGTTCTATTCTGATTTGTTTTGTTTTTCGAGACAGTTTCTCTATAGCTTTGGAGGCTGTCCTGGAACTAGTTCTTGTAGACCAGGCTGGCCTCAAACTCACAGAGATCCGCCTGGCTCTGCCTCCCGAGTGCTGGGATTAAAGGTGTGCGCCACCACCTCCTTGCTCTGACATTCAGCGGTTAAGAGCACCTGGCAGTTCGGGTTCAGTTCCCAGTACCCATATGGTGGCTCACATATTAATTAACTCTAGTTCCAGGGATCCAGTGACCTTTGGCTTTCACTGCATGCACATGGTGCACAGACCTAGTAAGCACACATGTACATACAATGAAGCAGAAACAACATTTGTAACTGTGTGTGTGTGTGTGTGTGTGTGTGTGTGTGTGGAGATGGGAGTTATAGCCCGCTGACGTGGGGGCTAGGAAAGCAAATTTGGGTCCTTTGTAAGAGTAATAATATCTCTTAACCACCGAGTCATCTCATACTATTTGGTTAATCTCAAAACTCAAAATGCCACAAATATTTTCAAATATATTATCTCTAGACATAATAAAAAGTTCTAGTGATACACAGCCTTCAAAACCTGTGTTTTTTTTCTTGTTTTTGTTTCAAAATTTTTCCAGCATGTGTGTGTTCATTCACTGACAACCTGAGGGGGTAGGTTCTCTCCTACTATGTGGGTTATGGGAGTGATCTCAGGTTAGACTTGGCAGCAACCCATCTCAAAGGCCATGCTTACAGACTTCTTTTTGCATGTGGTCTGTGTATACTTGGGCATGTGTGGAGGTCAAAGACCAACTCTTTGGTTCCCTCCTTTTACCACGTGAGTCACAGGAATTGAACCCAGATCTCCTGGCTTGGTGGCAAGTACCCATGTCTGCTGTGCTCTCTCTCCAGCTATGTTTAGGCTTAATCTTACTGACTGTCCTAAGACTGAGATTTAAAATTGCAAGTGACAGTTATTTCAGAGTCTAGCCCTGAGTAGCCCTCACTTGCCCCTTTTTATGGTATGCATAAACTCGTCAGGAGACTTCTCAGGTGTCATGTTCTTCTGACACTGGGATTTTTGGCTCTTTGCTTGAGAGGATCCTTGGGTTACAAGGCAATTTCATTTATAATCCCAGTCCTCCAGTGCCTTCCCATTTCTTGTCCAACCTTTTTGTTATTTTGAAGCACTGGGGAGGAAATCAGGGCCCTGCTGAGCTCTGAGCTATACATAGTCCACCTGCCTTTTCTCAATGGTTTGTTTGAGGCAGGCTCTTGCTGTATCCCAAGCTGGCATTTTCCTCAGCACATACGTACTGCTCTTGGGATGAGTCTTGTTCATGAGCTCCTGTCATGAACTAGGACTTCTGTGGCCTTGCCTGATAGCCACAGGCGTTTAAAACTCACTGTGGTGTGATGTGTGCCCCTCCTTTTTGGTGGCTGGTTCTGTGTCTGTCTCTTAACAGATAAAGCTAAATGTGGCCATATGGTAATCCCCTGAGAAGCTTTCTGGCCCCTTAGCGTTTCTGGCATAGGTCTAGAGTGGGCTTGACTTTGTCGTGATGCTGATTGTTCAGGGACCAAACTTTGAGAACTACTGGGCTAGATAATAGAATTTCTGTTGTTCTCGTCATGTTCTCTGTTCTTCAGGTAGGCAAAACTTATGAACTACTCAACTGTGACAAGCACAAGTCCATGTTGTTAAAGAATGGACGGGACCCAGGGGAAGTGAGACCAGACATCACCCACCAGGTAACTGTGGGGTAGAGCCTCTGAGCTGTCTACAGAAGGCAGCAGGTGCTTGGTTTTCAAGCTTCCCCATGCCTTGCTGTCTCCCTTCCTCAGAGCTTACTGATGCTGATGGACAGCCCCCTGAACAGAGCTGGCCTGCTACAGGTTTATATCCATACGCAGAAGAATGTGCTGATTGAAGTGAACCCCCAGACTCGAATTCCTAGGACTTTTGACCGCTTTTGTGGCCTCATGGGTGAGAAGCCTTAGGACTTAAGTTCTGCGCGAACTTGGCAAAGTGAACAGAGGAAATGGGTGGGTGAGTGGGTGTGTGAGTGGGTGGGTGGATGGGGCCACACACTCAGTCCTTCAGCTGTGGCAAGCTGCTGCCAGGATAGACCCCCAGCATTTTCCACATCCATGGAAATGCATCTCCGTTGTTCTCTTAGGCTTCTGTGTGAGGAATAAAGCCATCTGAGCTTGTCAAGG
This sequence comes from Cricetiscus sungorus, assembly GCA_030556225.1. NCBI lineage: Eukaryota > Metazoa > Chordata > Mammalia > Rodentia > Cricetidae > Cricetiscus > Cricetiscus sungorus. The sequence goes on along the minus strand of JANBXA010000735.1, from coordinate 34,142,874 downwards.
TGTTAGTGACAAGCCTGACGTTATTTGTAACATCTTAGATGAATATGGTTTCTTCCCAGTTCTGAACTCTTGTTTTCCCCTTCCTAGTTCAGCTTTTACACAAACTCAGTGTCCGAGCCGCTGATGGGCCTCAGAAGCTTCTGAAGGTGAGCTGGGGAAACCTATTGGTAGGTTCTGGGCTGTTCTGGGGCTGACTTTGTTCTCTCCTCTTTAGGTAATTAAGAATCCGGTGTCCGACCACTTCCCAGTTGGCTGTATGAAAATTGGCACTTCCTTTTCCATGGCAGATGTCAGTGACGTGCGAGACCTAGTGCCCAGCAGTGACCCAATTGTTTTCGTGGTTGGGGCCTTTGCCCACGGCAAGGTACAGTCTGGGCTCAGTTCTTAGGTTCTTCATGGAGCTGAAGCTCTGCAGGGTACCATGAGCAGTTAGCATGTTAAAAGTCCCTGTTGTCACGAATCAGGAAGTACAGGGTGTGAAGAGAGCTGGGAAACAAGTGGCAGTTACATTCCTGCCCCAGCCTGTGATCTTGAGCGCCTCGGCATGTCTCAGACAGAGTCTGGTGTTGAGCGACACTGCTGTTGAGTTGCCTGATCAGCTCCCCTTGTCTTGTCAGGTCAGTGTGGAGTACACAGAGAAGATGGTGTCCATCAGCAACTATCCGCTCTCTGCTGCCCTTACCTGTGCCAAACTTACCACAGCCTTTGAAGAAGTGTGGGGCGTCGTGTGAGGTCGGCAGAGCTTGGCTCTCAGACAGGACTCTTGGCTTTTGCTCTGTTGGCTCCTACGATGTCTGCCGGAAGATAATCTCTGCCAAGATGGTAGAGTGGGAGCCAACACTATTTAATTTTCCTATAAAGACTGTGCTTTTCTTTTTTGCAAACCTGATTGTTTTGAGGGTTTTTAAACTTAGCAGCACATGGTAGTGTAAACTGTCCCTCTTGGGTTCTGGTGTTCCGGACTCTGAAGACAGGAGTGAGTCCCTCATTTCCTAGACTCCTGTGCCTTCCAGGAGAGGCCCTGGTGAGCTCAGCTTCTGCAAGCGCAGAGAACTCATACGAAAGAAAGCAGTCAGGGATGCTAGCGTGAAAAACTCAACAAACAGAAGGGATTTTTATCAGGTATAGTTCCAAGATAGAAAAGTGGAGCAGGCAGGGCCTTGTACCCTTCCCTCCCCCCATGGGGGGGTGGCGGTATCGGCACGTATACAATCGTAGTAGATTGGCAGAAGAGAAACACAACAAGTTCCTGGCTAGAGGGAAGAGATAAGGCAACGTGCATGGGGGAGTCCAAAGGGGGTGCAGCCCCTCTGCTCCTCCCACAAGAGCTTCCCCTTTGGCCCGGTGAAGACTTGGCTGTAGCAGAGGCACAGCGGGGAGTGCTGTGACTTCCAGCTCCCGGCATGTGCTCTGGGGTGAGGAGTGCTGTGAGAAAGGGAACAAGTAGTTTCTGCACCAGTCCAGCTCTCGGCCACCTAAGGGCAAGACAGCAGTTTAGAAGGTTGGTCAGAACGGCACCCTGTCCCTTCTTAACAAGTAGTGGGCGAGCTATGTTGATCCACCCAAATCTCCAGTATCATACCCCGCCCCCTTGCCCATCATCTGTGGACTATTTACTTACCAGGGAAATCTATTATTCCCTTTTTTTTAACTTTTCTTTTCTTGGCACCATTGCTTTGTGAATGTAAGGCAACATGAATAGTAGGCTCAAGAAGAAGACATGTCCAAGGCAGTAGACGGATCTGTACACCTGCAGAGACAGACGTGGGAATGTGCTGAGACAGTTGTCTCTTACCGCTGAGGTTGTGCTGACCCTGGCAACCCTGCAGTCAGGTCTTCGCTACCTTAAGCCATTTGTCCCATGTGAAGAGACAGAAGGCCGTCATGGAGTAACCCATGAAAAGCCAGTGGATGGTCTGCTGCACCAAGTAGTAGAAGGGCTGCAGGGCAGTGATGGAGGCCAGGCTGCTGAGGGTGGGGCTCTCCTGGATTAGGCTGGTGGCCTGGGGAGGGAGGAGAGAGGTCATCAGTCTTGTCCTTATCCCCAACCCATTTCCTATCACCCTTGAGTCATACCTGCTTTTCCACAATAACAATGAGGAATTCCATCTGGAAGCAAATCAGGTATCCTGAGTGTAGGCCGTGCCAGAGTGCCAAGAACAGCAAGGAGAGGCCTTGTGAGAGTTCTTTATTTCCAAGGAACTTGAGGCGTTTGAAGATGTAACTAGAGAAGAGGGTGGGTAAGATGAACCTCAGACTTGGACTCCTGCTTCTGGGGCTCTAGGTTCCCGAGTGCTGACGGGCTCCCACTTGTGGCCGCTGAGGGTACGGGAGGCAGTGCTAACAGGAAAGCTGTCATAGTTCAGGTGCAACAGAGATTCCAGGCTTGGATGGGTAAATAGGGACAAGCCACCTGCTTTAGCAGGTAGAACTGAGGACCTACTGAGTGCCTGTCACCAAAGGTGCAGTGGTGCAAGGCTATGCCAACGGTGGGCGCATCACTGACGTCATATGAACAGCACTACGAGGGAGGACATCAACAACGGCGAGACCAGGATTTGCAGCCAAGGCTTGAGGGATTTTTTCTTTTTCTTTCTTTCTTTTTTTTTTTTTTGGGGGGGGGGTTGCTTCAGTGAGAAGAAAAGCTTAGCAGGAAGGAAGGAGTCTGGGCCCAGTCCTCCCAGTGCTTACCGTGCTACCCAGGCATTGGTATTGATGTTGAAAGAGGCGATGGTGCCGGTGAATCGAGGGGTTGTTTCAAAGAGCCATACTTTCATGTTGGCACAGGCATCCCACTTTGCATTTCCATTTTCTTCAAAGCCATTAAAGCCCAGCCCTGACAAAATGCACACTCCTTCCTGAGGAGAAAGACAGCTTAGGGTCTGTCACTCTATCCTCTCAGTCCCCCACCGCCAGCTTGTCTAAATATGACTTATTGTTCCTACTTACTGTGACCAGCCAACAGGTGACGTATTTGTACAGCACAAACTTGCCCCAGACCAGCATGTACATGCAGCGGAACCAGAAAGGGCGGTGCTTGAGAAGAGAGCACGTGAGCATTAAGGATGGCACGATCCCCCAAACTTCACTCCTATCAGTTCCTGATGGCACATGTGCCATGCAGCGTAGCCCTGTCTATACCCAGCCAAGAGGCACCAACATCCATCTACCCTCTACTCTGCAAGACTCGGCATTTATACTGCCTGTATAGATGGCCCTAGTCTATATATCCACAGCTGTGTTCACTTTCAGAGTCAGCTACCCAGAATGCATATGGAGCTGCTGTGAGCTTTTCAGGGAGACTGGAGCAAACACCCCCCACCCCCCATCCTCGAGCACAAGCTCTTGAGACAAGTCCCTAAATCTGTCAGCTAAAAAAAAAAAAACCAGGCCACAGAGCCATCAGCTGCCACACTCAGGAAGTCACCTAGCATAAAGCAAGGCAAAGGCTGTGCTAAAGTACCCCTGGCGCGGCCTGGACCTATGAAGGTCTGCCCCTGCTCATGAAGGCCTGGGCGGTTCTGACTACACTCATCTGGAGATGGCGTGGCCTACTTCTGTCATCTGTAGGGCTCTCTGCTTTCTCCCTTCTGTGAGGCAGGAGTCACCCGGTATGCTGGCAGCCACTCACATCATAGTCTTGGGTGAGAAGATAGTCTTCTGTGATGTGGGGGCTCAGCAGGGTGTAGCCCACCAGGTACACAAGGCCCAGACTCAGGCGCTTGAGAGCAGGTATGGTGCTGGAAAGAAGAAGTGGGTCACAGACAGCAGAGCCTCACCCTTCACCCTCTGACCTGCAGTCACGGAAAGGAGCGTTTCAGGGTGTGGCAGCACAGGCAGTGGCACCAGGGTCCCTGTGCCCAAAGCTGTTTCCAGAGAAGAGCTCTGTGTGCTTGGCTACTTGCAAACCTGAGTTAAGGAGTGAGGGCAGGAGGGCTAGTGTGTGGGAGGCTTGTGGTTAGCCCCAGAGCACCGGGCTTCTCATGGTTAAGACTAAAAAAGCCATGTACAGAACGGCTAGCAATTTCAACTCTTTCTTGAAATCAGTTCACTGAAGGAATTCCAGTGGCTGTCTTGCATTATCTTCGATTAAGTATACATTCTTGTATATTGAACAGGGTCTCCCTATGTAAGAGGAGGCTTTAAAGGGGGGGGGGCAAAACTGGTGGGCAAACCCCCCAGGCATTTAAATTTGTACTTCAGGGTCAGCAAGAATGGCTGGGGCAGTCTAAGCTGAGGAGCGTGTAGACATTGCCCACGTGACACTGCATCAGTGGGGCCAGTGTGCTAGGGTTTAAGAAATGAAGTCACTTCAGAAGTGACTGTATGGGTGCCATACACAACACAGAGAGGACCTGAGCAGGAGGGGAATTACCTGTTTGGTATGTTCCCTGGCATGTCAGTCAGTTGTCCCTGTACCAGCTTCATGTAGTGGTTCATTGAGAACTGCGGCCCTACCAAGAAGGCGCCATAGAAGTAGGAGAAGCCAGCAACTTCCAGCAGGGAAGGGACACCCCGAATGGCATATTTCTGTTGCTCAGAGGTCAGGGAATCCTACGCCAAGAAGAGAACGCATGGTTCAGGACAGCCTTGAATCTTACCAAGAGCGGCTCTGAGCATTCCCAACCTGCGCCCTACCGCCTGGGGCTCTTTAGTGGGTGTCTTGTGGGGTGAGGGTGGGGAAACATTTCTCCGTGTGGAAATGTGTGGGGTAGCTTAGCTAATGGCTGCCTTTGGTTGCTGTGACAAATGCCTGGCTGGCATTGCTCTCTGGCCTTTGTGCAAAAGCTGGATTCTGGACAAGTTACCTGGTTGCTCCTTGCCCAGTTGCTATCTGAAAGATGCTCACAGCCTAGGGAGTGAGGCAGAGGCGCCACCCTAGTGGCAGGTCCAGTCTTTGGGAGACAATCGCTTTTCTCTTAACCTGGTTAATCCTTAGCCTTTCTGCCAGAGTGGATACTTACGCTGTCTTTGCCCCCATCATAGTAGTCAATACACAGACCTGAGCAAAGACAGAAGGGAAGGGGAGTAGACATGAGGATGCTGTCTGTGGCAGACTGTAGCCAGCATGGCAGCAACATCAGTATAGTTTATTTTGGCTCAGTGGGGGAGGGGTCCATCTGTAAAGGAGGAAGGCAGTACCTTTACACTTACCGATTAGCTTCAACGTCAGGACACAATGTGGCATTGTCCACTTGATATCATAGTCACCAGTGGCTGTGTAGTAATATCCAGCAAGAAGGTAGGCCTAGGCGAGGAGAAGCCTTTATTTTTCTTCCTTCTCTCCCCTATGTTTTTCTTTCTTTTTTTGGTGGTGGTCTTTGACCTCCAGCTCATAGGTCTCCTGTCTTAGCCTTCCAAGCCTATGCCACCATGCCTGAATTCTTAATTTTCTCCTTGCTCAGAATTCCCTGTATTCCTTCACCGTCTTTTCTTCTGGTCCCATCATTTAGAACGTTAGGAAGTTCCTATGAGCCAGGCCTGCTGGTGCAGACCTAGAACCCTGGCACTTGAGAGAGACTAAAGCCAGTTTGAGCTAGAGTTTGAATCTGGCCTCGGGTACATAGTGAGACCCACCTCAATAAACAAAGAACCCACAATGTTTTTAACACTGCAGTGAGGACTGACTTGCTTAGGGCGACAGATGGACATTACATGCTTAGCTCCTTCAGCCCCTCTAAATTAGTGTTCTGCCTTGCCTTTGAGTGACCGCCCTCATGGTCAGCTGGAGAACCATGGCACCCAATGGCACAGTCCTGGGGCCAGGGACGAGTTACTGCCTGTGATGAGAGACCTGCCCACAGCCAGACTGCTGTGTGTCGGGAGGAGGAATCACAGCTACATCTCCTAGGTCACTATGCTACCACCCTGCCTTGCCCCTCCCACACCTTCTGTTGGACGTGACCTGAGCTGCTATGGGAAAAATTTACCATCTGGAAGCAAAGGGTAGTGAGAATGGCAGTGATGGTGCGGCCCATGAGTCGCAGGATGAGGAACTGAAGTACAACACACAGCAAGGAGTGGTAGAACTGGTGGCCTGGGTGCAGAGAAGAGAGCAGCATTCAGGGTTTTGGTGCCCATTCCTCCTGACATTCCCAACCCCAGAAAAAACACAGAAAGCAACACCAGACGCTGGCGATGTAGCTCAGTTGGTAGCGTGCCTACGGCAGGCAGGAAGCCCTGGGTTTGAGCCCCAGCTGCAAAGGACCGGGCATGGTGTTCCATGCTTGTGATCCAGCACTTGGGGAGTAGAGGCAGGAGGGTCAAGATCATCATCGTCTGAGGTCAGCCCGGGCTATACAAGACTCTCTCAAAACAAATGTTTGTCTATTTATGTGTGGGTATGCCATGGTAAGCGTGGAGGTCAAAGGGCAACTAGAGGGAGTTTGTGATCTTCCTCTACTGTGTGAGAAGGTCGTCATGTGCTTTTATCTGCCAAGCCATCTCACCAGCCCCTAAATATGGTAAATATTATTATTTTTGAGACAGGGTTTCACTATGTAGCCATGACTGGCCTGGAACTCACTATGTAGATAGAACAAGCTGGCCCTTTCTGCCTCCTGAGTGCTGGGATCAAAGGTGTGCGCCACAATGCCTAACACAAAATTTACTTTGTAACTGGTACATAAGAATGTACATCCTGATGTGGTACACCAAGTGATGTTTTGATATATGTGGTGCCGAGGGTGATTTGAACTGTGGGGACCTGGCTCAAGAGTTGTCAGAGGAGAAGAATATTAGTGTATCTTATTTTGAATTATTTAATAGTCTGTTTCCTCAAATGTTTGAAAATCTTTAATTTTATTTATGTGAGTATGTACACGTGTGTGCCGGTGTAGTCAGAGGAGGACGCCAGGTCCCCTGAGCTGGAGTTACCACTGGAGAACTGGGGTCCTGGAAGAGCGAGTGCCCCTAACTGCTGAGCATCTCTCCCGACCCCCAATATATATACAAGTAGGGGGATGTAAAAAGGAAAAGATGGCAAAGCTGTGCTCCTACGGACTCAATCTTCCCTTTGTAAAGATGAAAATGCTTTAAGAATCAGAACTGCATGATCTTGAGAATTTCTCTCAAGGGGGTTTTGTTCTGGCCCATTCCTCTCCAGATGGCTTCTTCAGGCAGTGTCCCTGCTCAATCCTCTCACTTACCAAAGTTGAAATAAGCAATTGAGAGGCCTGTCAAAGCATGGAAGAGATGGATGAGGTAGCTGTCCTTGTAGAAAAGGTAATGCCGGTAGAACAGAGCCAATGGGTAGCCTAGATGGGAGAAGAATAGGGAAAGGGTTACTTGTGCCTGGTGCCAGAGAGGGAAAAGGGGGTTAAGGAACCCGTCATTATTGTGTGTGTGGATGTATGTGTGGGTACATCCTTGCTGCATGTATGCCGTGTCAGACCATGTGTGGAGTGTGCTCTCTCCACTCTAAGTGGACTCAGGACCACACGCAGGGCTCCATGCTTACCTGACAAGTGCTCTTTACCCACTGAACCATCTCACCGGCCCTCAAGAGAAATACATTGTATGGGTGCTAACAGAGCACAGAACAGTATTCCCACAAACCAATTTTCTTTTTGTAAATATAATTTAGAACTACAAGTTTTGCTTGTTTGAGACAGGGTTTCTCTGTAAAGTCCTGGCTGTCCTGGATCTCTCTCTGACAGGCTAGCGTTCAATTCAGAGATCCATCTGCCTCTGTCCTCCAAGTACTGGGATTAAAGGAATGCACCACCACTGCCTATTGAACTGCAAGTAGTTTTTAAAGTGACACAATATAAAACTGAAACCTGCCAACTACTGAGGAAACTATGGTGGCTAACACCAACCTTAGCACTCAAGGTCCTGAGGCACGAGAGTCTTAAAGTCTGAGGCCAGCCTAGGCTACAGAGGTGAATGCCTGGCAGGGGCCTAGGCTCTACAGCAAACTCTTTCAAAAAACCTAACAAGAGCTAGGAATCTCCCTCTGTTGGAAGAGTGCTTCCCTAGTGTGGTGGCTTAAATGAAAATGGCCCCCATTAACTGGGGTAGTGGCAGCCCACACCTTTAATTCCAGCACCCAGAAGGCAGAGGTGGGTGGATTATTGAGTTTGAGGACAGCCTGGTCTACAGAGCAAGTTCCAGGATAGCTGGGACCATACAAAGAAATCCTGTCTTAAAAAAACAAAAAACAAACAAACAAAGGCCCCAAATGTCATGCTACCTCTTCACAGCAATAAACTCCTAAGACAGAAGTTGGTACCAGGAGCGGGGTATTGCTATGATAGGCCAGACCATGCTTTTGCTTGGAGGAATACAGAACACTTTGGCACTCTGGAGCAGGAAAACAATTGGACACTTTAAGTGAGGCTTAATGGACCACACTAGTAGGAACATGGAAGACTGGTGCTGAGGGTGATTTGAGCTGTGGGAGCCTGAGAATTCTCAGAGAATATTTGTAAATGGTGTAGACTATTCTTGTGATAGCTTGGCAAAGAATGTGGCTATGTTCTGCCTTTGTTCAAAAAGATCTTCCTGAGGCTAAATTGAATAGTCATGTGGCTAATAGTGGCCAGTCTTTATACAGATGTATAATGAAAAGTAGAAAGCTGAGCAAGGAAAAATACAAAATGTATACAGCTTGAGGAGAATAGGAGCACCAGGGAGTTTAATGGAGCTAAATCCAGTGTTCAAGTAGATAAACAGATTTTTAAAAAGCTTGGCCTCATGCCTTTAGTCCCAGCACTTGGGAGGCAGAGGCAGGCGGATCTCTGTGAGGCCAGCCTGGTCTACAGAGTTTCAGGACAGGCTCCAAAGCAATACCCTGTCTCAAAACAAACGGGGCAGTGGGGGGGTGGGGTGGGGCTGATTCTAGATAGAATAAATTGAATGGTGATCTCAGGGCAAGACTCCACCAAGCTAAGCTTCCAACTTGCGAAAAAGAATTAGAGAAAAGTTTAGAGCTGGGTGTGGTAGTGAGCCTTTAATCCTAGGACTCAGAAGGCAGAGGCAGGTGAATTTCAGTTCAAGGACATGCTGGTCTAAAGAGCGAGTTCCAGGACAGCCAAGCTTAGGTAGTGAAGAAAACCATGGAAAACAGAAGGCTGGTGAATATATGAATGAGGAGGCCATGTTCCAGCCCCAGCAAGCAGTAGAACTTGACAGCTTCGGCCACGTGGGATCTGAGTTTAAAATCAAGGATAAAAGAAAGGGGTTATGGAATTTGCTTCCGTAACTAAGAAAAGCTACTGAGGCCGGGCATATGTCCCTGCTTGGACAACTAGAGAGGCCATTCTGTGAAACTGTAAAGGTGAAGCCTGGATTTCCTTGGAGGCCCCAGGATGTTGGAGATGTTGGAGTCATGGGATACTTGCCAAGGAGAGCTGCTAACAGTGAGCTGAACCAGCCCAAGAGAAAGAAGTGTGTTGCAGTCAACAAAGCTGAACAGGGTTAGAGGTGTGGGATGTTTTGACATCAGATATGGAGATGCAGTTTGAGTCTGCCCAGCTGGTTTTTGGTCTTGCTTTGGTCCAGTGTTTCCTCACTATATTCCCCTTCCTTCCTTTTGGAATGGTAGTGTATATCCTGTGCCAATGTATGATGGAAGTATGTGATCTGCCTTTTGATTTTATAGGGGGTTACAGTTCAGAGGTTGTTGTACTAGAAGAAACCTTAAACTTTGGGCTTTCAAATAGTGCTAATACTGTGACAGACTATGGGGGCTTTTTAGCAACAACTGCTAAAAGAAATGCTGCTGGATTAATCCAATTTATATATTTTAAAAATGCTTTGACCTCAAAATTTTAAGTCTAAGGATAGGTAGATAACTGGGGAAAAGATTTTCTATTTTTGCTTTCACAGAAAATGAAAAAGCTGTGGATTCCTTCCAGACTAACATGGTTTGATCAAGCAAGACCCCCTGAAACAGTGTTCCAGGTGATCCAACATTCAAAACAGCTGGGACAAGGCAGCCTTGAAGACCACTATAGCCAGGAGTTCTGCGTCTTCTTAGGATCCCCATGGTACTGCAGTGTCCCCAACCAGCAGGAAGCAGTTTGGAAAGAATAATACCCAAATTCCCAAATATTGTCTATAAATTTTTTTTCATTTAAATGGGATTGGTTATAAATGGTAATGATCACAACCAATCTCTTTTTAAAGGAAAAAAAAGGGGAAATGATATAGGTATGGCTACTTTGTTTCAGAATGGAATTTCATTTATTGATACAAATTTAAGGTCAATTTTGTCATGCATATTTCTCCTCTTGTTTAGATATTGTGTTTACATTTAAAATGCAATGCATAATTAAGTACAAATTATAGTTACCTATGATAGTCAAAACATAGGTTAGATTTTTATAGATATAGAGATATATTTCAAATGGATAGGCATTCTTCAAACCTTTCAAAGACCTACAGAAAATGGCATTTAAAATAGTTTAGGGTTTTTCATGACAGTGAGACATAACTGCTCCTGGCAATACCACCTGCGTCAGAAAGGAAGATGGACATCAAAGAAACTGGTTATGGAGTTTATTCCCAATATGGCAAGACTAGCCATTTGGGCAAGATACTGCTGATGTGGCTGTGGGACCAGGCTGGCGGGACTGTCTCTAGCAAAACAGAGTCCACCCAATAAAAATGCTGCTACCAAGAAGCTTTGCTTATCTCTGTTCTTTGGTCTCTAAAATCCCTTCTTAAGCTTTTGTCAAGTTTTAAGTGGGAGTTCTTAGTACCCATGTTGCAGGAGACATTTTCCCACCAGATTTTGATTTTAAGGAGTGTCAATCCAGAAAGGAAATGCTTAGCCTAATTATGTTTTCTTCTTCCTTCTTCCACCCCTCCCCTCTCTCTCCCCCCCTCCCTTTTTCCTCTCTGTGACAGGATTTCTCTGTGTAGCCCTGGCTGTCCTTGAATGCTCTCTGTAGAGCTGGCTGTCTTCCAAGTGCTGGGACTAAAGGTGTGTGATACCACCACCTGGCCTGTTTTCATTTGCAGAATGAGGGGCTGGACCCAGAGCCTCACACGTTTGGAAAGTACTCTTACAACTCAGTTATATCCCTAGTCCCCCTTTTACATTTCACTGGTTTGAGACAGGATCGCATGAAGCTGTCCGGGTTGACCCTGAAGTCTCTACAGCTTAGAGAGGCCTTGAACTTGTAAGCCTTAGCCCCTGGAGTAGCTTCATCCCCAGTTATTTGTTACAAGCAAATGGATTACCTTTTGTTTGCCTTGATAGAGGGTCTCTCTATGTAGCTCTGGCTGTCCTGGAACTTGCTATGTAGACCACACTGACCTCAAACTCACAGAGATCCTGCTGCCTCTGCCTCCTGAGTGCTGGGAGTGAAGGTGGTGCCACCATGCCTGGTTCCTAGTTGTCTTCATATAGTGTAGGCTGGCTTGGAACTTGTGACCCTTTTGCCTCTGTCTCTCATGTAGTTCTTGCACCATCACAGTTGGCCTAAATTTTCTAGTAACAGGTTTCTGTATATTTTGTGACAGTAAATGACAAAATTGACTACTAGCTACATGCATGGTGTGTGTGTCTGTTAATGAAATACCTTTTTCTTAATTTTGTTTCAAGCAAAAAATACGTACATAAGTGGACTGGTCCAGTTTAAATCTGCAGTTCACGCATCAGCTCTTGTTAGTTCCAGAAACATCCTGAGGATTACTGGCCTATTCATTCACTCCATAAATATTTATGCAACACTTCCTTTATGCCAGGCATTCTGCTTATGAGGTATATAATGGGAAGAGTGGCATGCGATGCTTTCTTATTGGTTGAGATGGCATGATACGATATTACCAACTCAAGGGGGGAGGGGGGAGACACCTATGAGCAGTCAGATGATCAAGTGAAGAAACAAGACGAAGTCTCATGTGAACGGACATTGTAGAGGGAAGGAATATGTCAGCAAGTAAGCACTTGTAGAGCAACAGATCAGAGCCGGACCTGGTGGTGCTGGTCTGCAGTCCTAGCACTCAGGGGTAGGGGTGGGGGGCAGAGTCTGAGACTAGCCTGGACTATAAAAGAAGACCCTGACTCAAAAAGAGAAAAGGGTTGGTAGGGTTGGAAAAGCGAATGTAGCTTGGTTGGTAGAGTGCTTGCCTAGCATTCATGAAGCCCTGGCTTTGATCCCAGGACTATATAAACCAGACAAGATGGTACACACACCTGAAATCCCAGCATTTGGGAGGTAGAGACAGGAGAATCAGGAGTTGAAGGACATTTCTGCCGATACAGCCAGTCTGTGCTGCATGGACTGTGCTTTAAAAATATCCAATACTTTAAACCTTTTACTTTTAAAAAATGTATTATTGGCTGGACCTTTATGTTACAGCAGGTCTCACCGCCGGCCTCCCGGTCCTGCCGCCACGTGGGCCCACAGCCGCGCCAGCCCCAAATAACACTCAGAGACTCTGTATTTGATACAATCCTGTTGGCCAATTACCATTATTGTTAATGGGCTAGCTCTGCCATAATTATTAACCCATTTCTACTTATCTAAGTATTTCCACGTGGTCGTCTTATTGGGGAGCCGCGCGGCAGGCGTCCTCCTTTCTCCCTGGGCTACATGTCGACTCCCCCTACTACTTCCTCTTTCCTCCTTCTGGGCGCCTAGCCCCGCCTATCTTGTTTCCTATTGGCCACAGGGCTTTATTAACCAGTATGAGAAACATATATACAGACTAACATCTCCCATCACCTTTAAACCCAGCACTTGGGAAGCAGAGGCAGGTGGATCTCTGTGAGTTCAAGACCAGCCTGGTCTACAGAGCTAGTTCCAGAACAGCTACAGAGAAACCATCTTGAAGAAAAAAAAAGTATTGTATGTGTCTGTGTGTGCATGCACATATGTGTGCATGACATATGTGGGTATGTGTGCTGAAGTGAGTGTGGAAGACAGATGGCAACTTTGTATAGTTCTCTCTCCCACCATTACCCAGGTTCTGGGGGCTAAATTCAGGCAGAGGCTGAGTCCTGGAGATCCTAAATTGTCGGGAGTGCTCATAAATTCTGGGTAGATAGAATTTATCTTTTTGAGTACTAAACCTTTAATAATGCGTGATGCCCCAAAACTAAAGAACATAACACCTTACTCTGCTTCCTAAAGTTGAAGAGTTTTTTTTTTTTTTTTTTTTGTTTGTTTGTTTTTTAACACAGGGTTTCTTTGCTGTCCTGGAACTTGCTCTGTAGACTAAGGTAGCTTTGAAGTCAGAGATCCACCTGTCTCTGCCTCCTGAGTGCTGGGATTAAAGGTGTGTACCACTGCCTGGCTTGAGCTGAAGAGAATTTATTATTTCCTTCTTTTTTTAAAAATAGGGTCTCATGTATCCCATGGTGCCCAAATTTGCTCTGTAGCTGAGGCTGACCTTTAATTCCTAATCCTTCTGCCTCTACATCCTGACTGTGGCATTCAGGCTTGTACCACCATGCCTGGATCACATTCAAGGCTTCATCTTTGTTTTTCTTCAAGACAGGTTTCTTTGTATAACTTTGGAGCCTGTTCTGGAACTAGTTATGTAGACCAGGCTGTCCTGGAACTCACAGAGACCTGCCTAACTCTGCCTCGGGAGTGCTGGGGCTCACCAGCATAATCTAGCATTTCTTGATGATGCGTCACTATTTCAGAGCAGAGCCTTGCAGACTTCCGCCCCCTGGGGTGTGGGAAGCTGCATCAACACTAGAGCACTCACACTGTCCTGAACTGAGTTCTTGCATCTCCCCCTCAGTTTTTCTGTCCTTCCCCTTGCTATTCTGGGATCAATAGTCACTTCTTGTGCTTCCAAGGGGCCTGCCAAGAATAGCTCCTCTCCCTATTCCTAACTTCCCATGGGCTTTAGAAAGCATAATTTTACGAGACCAAGGAAAGACTCATGACAGGAACCATGGTCTTGGGTGTGCTCTTGTGGAGTTAGCATACAGGCCTGGGAGCTTTGGTTCTGGCTGCTTAAGGGACCTGTTTGTTACCTTCCGGTCTGGGAAGTTCGGAAGGGTGCAGGTTGTTCAGTCCCGCACATGTCAAGTACTGCCGCAGATTCGAGAAAATGTGAGAAGTTGAGGAACTGGCAAATCAAAAGAACAAGCGGTGTCACTAAGAGCCCCAGGGCACAAGAGAGAAGGGCAAAGCCAGCAGGAGCTGCCAAGGGAAGCAGGGGATGAACTGTTGGGTGAGTTGCTGTGACAACCCCTGCCCATGGTGGGTATGTAAACACCAAACCTTGCTCTTGGCTGCCTCCCAACTAACTCAGCAGGCTTTGCCTGGCCGCTGGGTCATCCCTTCAGGGAGGTGCTGTTTTTAGGAAGAGTGGTGTCCTACCAGCTGTTTCCAAATCTTAATTCCTTCTTTGTGGGAACTAGTACTTGATACAGTGGTGAACATCAAAGCTCGGCATACCTGTTTGCCCATCATAGTCTAACTGGGAAGGCTGTGGATTTGAAAACGAGCTGCAAGCAACTCGATGAGCAGCCAGCTTCAGCACCATCTTGCTAAAATCCTAAAGATGGGCCTCAAGCACGGACTTCTCAGTTTGACAGGCTACTGTGTTCATTTCATCTTACCAAACTGGTTTCAATGACCCCGGCCCAGAGGGTTCAGAGAACCTGTGGCAGTACTAAGTCTTACTCCTTTGTGACTGCTAAGGACGGCCTTCAGAAGCAAAGCCTCAGGCCCTAATACACACCCTTGGTCAAAGAACATGGATGAGAAGCCTCGGTCTGACCAGAGTCCAGGGCGGGCCGTGTACTGTAGGTCAGGCAGCTGCCACAGGCTTGGTGTGGCTCTTCCTGGGGCTGCAGCTAGGCACGTGGACTAAGGGTACAGCAGGTCAACAGCACGGTGAGGCTGGGTTTCCTGGTCACTGTGGTCTGTGTTTGGGACTGTGTTTTGCACTGAAAATGTCCTATTTCCTGTGTAGCTCTTGTACAGTTATTCATCTAAACTCGTGAGGCTCCATCAGAAGAGAGCAGAAGCGAACTGTTTTCATTAAGATCGGATACGTTTTGTCGTCCACCTCTGTAGTAGCCATTTATGAACTCTGCAGGAATATGATATGGCCCCATTGGGTCAGTCACATGGCCCAGGCCAAAGAAAATAAGCTGTTTGTCAAGTGAGAGGAAGAAGGTGGACTTCTGAGTGCTACGTGCTGCTGGACAGCTGTTGATATCAGTTCCACAGAACAACCTCCCCCCACCCCAGGGTGGGGGGATGGAGCCTAGGGCTTCACACTTGCTAGGCAAGAACTAAATTGCACCACACCCCACTGAAGACTTTTCCCTGGCTCCTAAAACACCCAAACTTACTTATTTTTGCTATATTGCCTCTGTGGAAACTCTGCTATGCCCACACAGCTTAATATGATCTTCATGCCAAACCACCAGTCCTAACTTTCCCTATTTTAGTCCCAGATCCCTGGCTCCTCCCTGGACATTTTTAGTGTGATATTCATACTATCTGAAATGTCGTATAACTAAAGCTGATTTTCTACCTGAAACGGCCTTCTCTGACTTCATTTGTTAATGAATAGTCACGTGTCCATGTTCAAACACTTGGACTGGTTTCTGACTCTGGACTTTGTTTGGCTTCTTACATTTGCTCATTGGATTCTACTGATTGCTTTCCAAAGGGTCTCTATTGTTATAACCAGTTTTCCCCCACACAGTCAGTGTTTGCCTGCATGTACATTATGTGTCCATGTATGTGTCTGGTGCTTGTGGAGCTGGGAAGAGGAATGTCAGGTCCCCTGAAGCTGGAGTTGCAGACAGTTGGAAGCCTCCATGAGGACACTGGAAGCCCCCCCCCCCCCCCCCCCACATACACAGGGTTTCTCTGTGTAGTTCTGGCTGTCCTGAAACTGGCTCTGTAGATCAGGTTGGCCTTGAACTCAGAGATTCGCCTACCTCTGCCTCCTGAGTGCTGGGATTAAAGACATGCACCATCACTACACAGCTTTTTGGGAGGGTGGTGGGGTGATGGTGCTGGGAACTGAACGTGGGTTCTCTGCAAGAGCAAGAAGTGCTCTTAAATGCTGATTCATCGCTCTTGCCCCCCCTTTGTGTGTGTGTGTGAGTGTGTGTGTGTGTATGTGTGTGTGTGTATGTGTATGTGTGTGTGTGTGTGAGTGTGTGTGTGTGTATGTGTGTGTGTGTGTGTGTGTGTGTGTGAGTGTGTGTGTGTGTATGTGTATGTGTGAGTGTGTGTGTGTATGTGTATGTGTGTGTGTGTGTGAGTGTGTGTGTGTATGTGTGTGTGTGTGTGTGTGTGTGTGTGAGTGCGCGCGCGCGCGCGCCGTATTTTCAGTTAAGGTGCTCCTGTATCTCATCCTTAAGCCCTGATTATGGCCTTCCATTGTAACTGTTTGCAGCCATATACCACAGCAACACCACATCACAGAAAAACCCCCTTCAAATTCTCAGAGCACGGTGGCACACACCTTTAATCCAAGCACCTGAGAGGCAGGAACAGGCACATTGCTGTGAGCTCTAGAAGGTGAGTGACCTGGTCTCAAACAACCCCCCCCCCAAAAAAAAAAAAACAAAAACTAGCAACAGCAACAAAACAAAAACTCCTAAAACAAGCCATCCAAACCTGCACGGTGCCAAAGGCTCCCAGCAACCTAGTAGCTAGCACCTTAATCCTAGCCTTCAGCATTGTTTATTTGTGGAGTGTAGGGTTTAGGGCTTTCTTTCTGCAGGCAAGTGCTCTATCACTGAGCACTCTATCTGGCCTCTTCTACTTCAAAATAGTTTGTTATTATTATTTAAAGTTTATTATCATATGTGTGTGTTGCATGTACACGCATGATGTGAGTGTGGGCACATACGGAGGTTGTGGACAACTCTCAGGTGGCATCTGGCCTTGCCAGTGAACTTGAAGAAGTGGCCACACCCTTTGGGCGTGGTTTCAGGTGTGGGCGTGGTCACTCTAAGGTAGAGTAGCTGCTGGCCCAAGCTCTCTTGGCTTGCAGAGCATCGGAAGGGCAGAGACTGCACCTTCTGGAGCAGGAAGGCCGCAGCGGTTATGTACTCATCTGTGTAAGCTATTCCCAATAAAACACCACTTATCTTTATCTTGGGTCTGGTGAAGTCCTTACACCCCCGCCTTCACAACTCTGCCTACAGTTCTCTTCTTCCCCTCTATGTGGGTTTTGGGGTTCAGCCTCATATCGCAGGCTTATGCTGCTAAGCCACGACACCAGCCTTTTTTAAAATAAAAAAATATTAAAACTCCAAGTTATCTAAGCTGTCCTGTCTTTCTGTTTTTTTGAGAAAGGGTTTCTCTGTGACACAGCTCTGGTTGTTCTAGAACTTGCTCTGTAGACCAGGCTGGTATTGAACTCACAGAGATCTGCCTGTCTCTGCTTCCCCATAGCTGGTATTAAAGGTGTGTGCCAGCACCACCCAGCTGTGGGGCATTTTCTTAATTATAGACTGATGGGGTGGGCCCATTGCTGGTGGTTCCACCCCTGCTCTGGTGGTCCTGTGTTCTATAAGAAAACAGGCTGAGTGAGCCGTGTGTGTGTGTGTGTGTGTGTGTGTGTGTGTGTGTGTGTGTGTGTATGTGTGTACAGGTCAGAGAACAAGCTGTCCTCTCTTTCCACTATGTGGGTCTGAAATCTCGGGCTTTTAGGGGCTGTTTTCTTTATTGTCTGTCTGTCTGTCTGTCTGTCTGTCTGTCTGTCTGTCTGTCTGTATCTATCTATCTATCTATCTATCTATCTATCTATCTATCTACCTACCTACCTACCTACCTACCTACCTACCTACCTACCTACCTACCTGGTGTTTTGCATAATGTATCCTCTGGAACTGGAGCACATGTGGGTGTGGAAATTGAACCCTGCCCCTCTGGAATAACAGTCAGTGCTCTTAACCACTACGCCATCTCTCCAGCCCCTTAAGGGCTATTTTCTAAACTACATTTTTAGCTAATGTCCCACCCTTGCATCCTGTCCCCCACACTTTTTGCTCTAGTTAAAAGAGATCTGTCTGGTTTTTGCTCAAACATGTTCTTGGTCTTTTGTGGCCGTAGACTGGTCCTTGTCATTTCCTGTGTTTGAGATAGTTCCTCTAAGAACCTCTACAAAGCAAAATGCTGGCCATTCTTCCAAACTCAGTTAAATGTGTCCTTCAGACTGTAGTGAACACATGTCTTAATGTATTATGGACTTAGGACTTAAATATCTGGCACATAAGTAAGCCTCGTCTGGCAAGTCTTCTACTTTATGCTTTTGGCTATCTGACAACATGCTCTCCTCTGTACTTTACATGTATAAGAGAGCTTTGCCTGAATGTGTGTATGTGCACCACGTATGTACCTGGTGCCTGCAGAGGGTGTAGGATCTCCTGGAACTAGAGTTAGGGGCAGAAGAGCAGCAAGTACACTGAGCTGTGGATTCAGCTCTCCATCTCCACATACTTTATATTATTGACCCCCAGGAGCTGCTTCCTATGTTGTACCAGTTTCCTTGCACACACTAACCACGTCATTGGCCTTTACATAGGTTCCAGGGATGGGACTCAGTTGTCAGGGTAGCACACAGGTGCTTTGCCTTCAGCCATCCCCCGGCACTTTTCTGTCAATCACAGTATTCCTTTCCCTGTTCCTTGGCTCCAGAGTTTGACCCTGGGGCCTCACAGACGCTGGGCAAGCATTCTAACACAGCTCTTATCATTATTGCGGTGAGTGTGCATGTGGGCACTGGTGTGTCACTATGCCTGTGCAGAGGTTAAAGGACAATTTTGTGGTATCTGAGCTGTCTCCTTTCACCCTGAGCCGTCCAGCACCCGACAGCCCTGTTTTATTTTGGACACACAGTCCACTATGCTGCCAAGGCCGGCCTTGGACTCAGGATCCTGTTACTTCGGATCTAGGAGTTTCTGGGTTGCAGCTGTGTGGTACTAAGTTAAGGCATTGCACTGGTAGACGATCTGGGGACACTAGAGGGAGACAGACTGACCTGAACCCTTGTCCTGTGGCTTCGCTGTCATTTCAAGCCTCGTGGACGAAGTTGTTTTGAGGTGCGCTCTCATGAGTGAAATGAGCACCTCCTGTCACCTCTGCCACAACAGTGACGTATGCAGTGATCTCAGCCAGTTGTACAGTCTAGTCCCACCCATGCACTGCTTACCCATCAGACGTCTTCCCTGGCTTAGACCCCGCTCTTGACTTTCACATTTGATACCTGCTTGTCATCTTTCGTGGGTGCCTGCTCGGGGATAGCTTGGACCCGCCAGGTGCAAGCTGAGCTGCTGCATGGCAGAACCTGTGCCCTTCCCCATTGTATTTTATCTTATTTTTAAACAGGGTCTCAATGTGTAGCCTTGGCTGGCCTCAAACTCAGAAATTCACCTGCACCTAACTCCCAAGTGCTGGGATTAAAGTCTGGCGTGTGCCACCACGGCTAACATCTGATTGAGCATTAAGAGGACTATGGCAGATTGTTAGAAACACCTTTCTTTCTTTTCTTTCCTCCAAGAGACATGGTTTCTCTGTGTAGCCCTGGCTGTCCTGGAACTTGCTCTGTAGACAAGGCTGGCCTCTAACTCAAGAGATCCACTTGCCTCTGCCTCATGAGTGCTGGGACTAAAGGTGTGCACCACCCCTGCCCTGCACTTTTTACTCCTAAGGAGCTTGCAGCTTGTCGTTAGAGGTAAGAGAAGTGTCAATTATGTTCTGTGGCAAGAGCTAATGGTATGGATATGTCAATACCATAGGGTTTAGAGACAAGACCAATCATGGCCAGAGTTGAGGTGAAAAAGGCATTTCCAGGAGGAAGAGGCAAGACAAGGAAACAGGGAAGTGCATTGAAGATGCACAGATTCCCCAACATAAAAATAAATCTCAAAAAGACCTTATTAGGGCACAAGAGCAACTGTGGCCCGAGGGCTGGATCAGGGCCTCACCGGAGCCACCTGCTGCCTTTCCACGTTTGCTTTCCTGCTCCTTTGAGCAGAGAACTCTGGAGTCACTCCTAAAAGGTCAGCAACTACACCACAGGGGATGGCTGGCTGGCCAAGGCACCAACGCGTGCTTCAATCCTGCCCAGGGCAACACCCACAAGGAGGTGTCAGGCACTATGCTCAGGCCATGAGTGCAGCGGGCTTCATAGGGCCTGGATGCTAGAGTGAGCTGTCCCTAGTCGGGCTGTGCTGGGTGCTCAGCTAGTTCCTTTATCTTCTGACCTCTGGAGCTCCCTGACTGGCTTAGCCTCCCAGCCTCCTTTTGCAGAGGGGCCTGGGACAGCCAGTTTAAGTAAACCAGGCAATCTACATTAAAAAGAATGTGCTTTAGTGTTTGTGTGGTGGTGTGTACACCTGTGTGCCGTGTGGCGGTGTGGGGGTGTGTACACTCGTGTGGCGGTGTGGGGGTGTGTATACTCGTGTGCTGCTCAGGGAAAAGTTCCCTGCTTTTACCTGTACTTAGTTTTCAGGCTTGAGTCAAGTGCTTTTATGTGATGAGTCGTCTGGCCAGCCAGCCCTTTTATAAATCAACCTTTATTCTCACTGTGTGAGTCCCCTGCTCTTTGAGTCAAAAATAAAGCCAATTAACAAACTAAACTGCTGTAATTTTTCTTGACACACTGCATGGCAAACCAATCACCTTAACCAAGTGTGTGTGTGTGTGTGTGTGTGTGTGTGTGTGTGTGTGTGTGTGTATATATATATATATTTTTTTTTTTTTTTGAGACAGAATCTTGCTGTTTGTTTAGCTCAGGCTAGCCTGAAACTCTGTAGAACTCAAACTTGTAACCCTCATGCCCCAGCATCCCAAGTGCCAGGGTTACAGGTATGCCCTGCCATGACTTTTTCAGTTCGGATGAACACTGCTATGTAACTCATGGTATCTCCCCCTGAATCCTACATGAGGCAGAGGTTCACTTGGAGCTTGTCACTTGGAGATCGGTCTCTCTCTCTCTCACGCGCGCACACACACATACACACACACATGGTATATGGTACTGTTCCTGTTTGCTTTACTTCTGCAATATCCTGGGATAATTTTCCACCTAGGCAATTCACACCCCCTTTTGCTTTTTGTGCTGCTTGGGATTGAACCCATAGCCTTGTGTGCATGTTCCCCAGGTATTCTAAAAACCCAGCCTCCTTATTATTATTATTTTTTTTTTAAACAAGGGTTCACTGTGTAGCCCTGGCTGTCCTAGAACTGACTGTGTAGACAGGCTGGGCCTTGAACTCAGAGATCTGTTTGCCTCTGCCTTTTGAGTGTAGATTCAAGCCATGCACCACTTGACACTCAGCCCTTTTTCTTTTAAAGGTGTGATAAGGAGAGACATGGGAAAGGATAAACTGCACAGTGCAGACACAAGCTCACCCATTTTAGAGAAAAGGCACAGATAGGTGCTGAAAGAACGGAACCGACTGCCCATGAGTCTCGGTACACTCATCTGTACCTTGACTTGATTTCAGCTCCTTATCTCAATGTCCCGTGTCGCATGACTTGGTTGGGGGTTAGGAAGAAGGTGGTACCACTCAGAGTGACACGGAGATTGGCTGGCTACCATGGTATTGTTGGTAATAGATAAAACCAGGAAGAAAGATAAACTCAAAGATCAGACCATAAAAAAGCAGACCAAAGGCTGAATGTTGGCAAATGCCTATATTTAATGGGATGGAGGCCAAAGAGCCTGAGAAAAAAACAAAGCCCCCAGAAAAACAAGGAGGCAACCCAGGCTCCCACATATGTGAGAAGGAAGGCCGTGTCAGAGCCAGAAAAGTTTACTCATTTGGAGAGCGGTGGCACACACCTTTCATCCCAGCACTCGGGAGGCAGAGGCAGGTGGATCTCTGAGTCAGAGGCCGCCTGGTCTACAGGGTGAGTTCCAGGACAGCCAGGGAGAAACCCTGTGTGCCCCCCACCCCCCACACACTTTATTCACAGCAGATATTACAGGTGCCATTCAGACGGCTCAGTGGGTAACCCGATAGCCTGAGTGGAATTCCTGGGGCCTGAATGGTGGAAGGAGAACCAACTCTGCGCTCCACCGTCTGTGCCACGACACTCAAATGCCCGCATATATCCATGTACACAACAAATAAATGAGTGAAGACGTAAGGAAATTCATGACATTCTTCTGATTTTTTGTTTGTTTTGAGGCGGGGGGTCTCATGATGACCCGGCTGGTTTCAAACTCACTTTGTAGCTGTGTCACGTTTATAGCTCCTAATCCTCCTGCCTCTAACTCCTGAATGGAGGGCATTACAAATGTGAGGCACCAAAATGGGCAAGCTGGAGCACGCCTCTAATCCCAGCACAGGCCAGACTGGACTACAGAGTGAGTTCAAGGACAGCCAGACTGTGTAGAGAGACGTCAGCCTCAAACAGAAAAGCGAGGCACCAAACCTGGCTCTTCGGCTTCCTTTTGGCTATTGCAGCTCAGCTCTGGATAAAGTCTCTTTGTGATCACCAGATCAAGCCTGCCTGGTAGTCTGGGCAAGATGCCACCCCACCATTCCTTCGCACTCCAGCAACCTTGCAAATCTTCAGCTGAGTCACAGATTCCTCGAACTGAAGAAACCTTGGAAATCATGCTCAAACCCTTCATTAGACAGATAAGAAACTGAGCCCCAAAGGGGATAACTGGTGTGCTGAAGTTAATAGAGCAGGGCTCAAATTAGAATCTGCTGCACCTGACTTCACTCTAAAACTCTTGCCACATGCCTTGGAACTTGGCAGTGACCTAGCAGCGGTGTCATTAATATGACCAACTGTTTAAAACTGCAGCTACAGTCTCTGGGCTTTAGATAACAATCTGCATTTGTTCACAGGCGCACACACACCCTTTCTTATGCTTGCTTAACTCCCCACTTTAAAACATTAAGGTGGGAGTGGTGCTGGTGGCATGTGCCTGCAGTCTCAGCGAGTTGGGAAGCTACATGGTTTGAGTCCAGGAATTCAAGACCAGCTTGAGCAGCACATACAGTGACCCACAGTCTCAAAACAAAGTCGCTTCATTTTAATGCAACACCTAAATGCTTTCCTGTTCTTCATTGTCTAATTATTGAGTACTCAGTTCCCTTCTCTACTCTGTAACTGTACCCTGGGGCTGAGTATCTCCAGCATTTTGATAACAATGACAAGGGACTGAGGGAACCAGGACAAGTGGTCAAGCATCCTGGGAATGAAGAGGAATAGGAGATGTTATTGCTATTTTGCAGGATTGGAGATTGAAACCTGGGTCTCATGTGTGCTAGGCCGACAGCTAGCTCTTCCACTGAGCTACAGCTCGGGGCTGGGGATTTAGTGATGGTTTTGGTTCACTCATTTTAGAGACAGGATCTTGGTATTATATAGCCCATGCTGGCTGGAACTTACAAGGTAACCAAGGCTATTTATTCCTAACCTTTAACTCCCGATCCTCCTGCCTCTTTAATGCTGGGATTGTTGGGATTCCCGGTGTGCCCTAACACACCTGGGGCTGAAGGGTGATATTTTGAAGATGAACTAAGGAATGGTGAAAAAGGGAAAGTATTTTTGTGAATGTTAAGATTTTTTTTTTTAAACCAAGGATAGATAGTGTACATCTCTAAATCCCAGCACTTGGGAGGCTGAGGCAGAGGAGCAGGATTTCAGGCCAGCCTCGGCAACACAGGAGTAGGTCAGCCTGGGCTACATGAGACCCAGTTTCAAACAAGAACTACAAAAACAACTACAAAAGTACTTTTTTTTTTTTTTTTTTTTTTGGTTCCTCAATCCACGAAAACAATCTAACCCTAACTTCCCCAAAGTATTTACTGTTTCCATTCAAGCCCAGTGCTCTTCTTGGGAAGCCCAGTCTTTCCAGCTAATGGCTGATCAATGAAACCTGGTGGCTTAACGGGTATCAGCAAAAGCTGAATGAGAGAATGGTGCTCTCCATCACCAGCTTATTCATTCAGGAGACAAGTGGCTGC
This sequence comes from Cricetiscus sungorus, assembly GCA_030556225.1. Taxonomy (NCBI): domain Eukaryota; kingdom Metazoa; phylum Chordata; class Mammalia; order Rodentia; family Cricetidae; genus Cricetiscus; species Cricetiscus sungorus. Next base: position 34,118,987 of record JANBXA010000735.1, on the reverse strand, counting down.
CCTCAGGAGTACTTCCAGGCTGATCAGACAGCAAAAGCAATGTCAAGAGCAGTGTCTTCCTGCCAACCATCTAGACTGCAGTATTTTCCTACAACAGTAACATACAAGGACTGACACAATGTTAGTTTACCATCTTAGTAGAAGTGTGACATTCAGACTGACTTTGAGACACTCAGAGACCCTATCTGCCTAGGAAAAATAAGTGACCCTCCTGTCGCTACTAATCTGGGCATTTAATCATATTCTAATTCTTTGCCAATTACTACACCATGTGGTAGCAGCTTCTAGCCAGATAATCTGGGCACTGGAACCAGAGTGGTCCAGTCAAGATTCAGATCTACAGTCTGAGAAAGCCATTCGCATTCTTTGTTCCTTACCATACTCACTCCTGAACCATGGAAGTACCAGCCATCTCGAAGGCCATTCTGCAGATTAAATGACAATACTTGAGCTACAAAGATGGCTCAGGGGGTAAAAGTCCTTGTGGCATGACTTAAGTTTGTCCCAATGACCTAAATTTGATCCCTCGAACCCACACAAAGGTGGCAAGAGAACAGACATCACAGAGTTGTCCTCTGACTTCCAAATGAGTGCCATTACCTACACTAATAATAAAGAGAAAAAGCTTGCAAGAGCGCACACTCAGAAAACCCTTTATCTCAGGCTTTCCCCTCTACAGTTTCAGTTGCTACACAACATTTTGCTGAATGGAAAATTTCAAGAATAAACAAATCCCCAAATTTTATACTACTCTGAGGAGTGTGAATAAACCTTATACTGACATGGCCTCTCCAGCCTTTTTCCTAGGGCGTCCATGCTGTATATGCTACCCACCTATCAGCCATGTAACACTTCGCTGTCACACAGGCAGATTCACATTAGTGTCTGTATACAAACAAGAGTAACCTACATCTTATTTAACCAAAGTGTGAGAGCTGTGACGCTGGCTACTGAGACATGCCAGAGAAGCCATAAACCACTCCCTTTAGGTGAAAAGGCTGAAGTCCGTCTGTCTTCCTTCCTATCCATCCTTCCTTCCTTCCCACCCACCCACCCACCCACCCATCCATCCATCCATCCATCCATCCATCCATCCATCCATCCATCCATCCACCTATCTATCGAGGCTGGCCTCATGCTGTAGCTCTAACTGAAGTAGCCAAGGCTGCCTCAAACTCTACCTCAGTCTCCCAAGTGCTGGATTATAGGAGTGCACCACTATGGGTGGCTGAAGAGTTATAGTACAGTAAGATATGTATGTATGTATAACAATTTTTATCACAGTGTGTGGCAGTCTGAATGTAATTGGTCCCCATAATCTCATGGCACTATTAAGAGATGTGGCTTTGTTGGAGGAAGTGTGTGTCACTGTGGGGGTGGGCTTTGACGTTTCCGATGCTCAGGATGTCGACCAGTGTCAGTCAACTTGCTGTTGCCTATAAGATGTGGGTGTCTCAGCTCCCTCTCCAGGACCACGTCTGCCTGCATGCCATGACGATAATGGACTGAACTGAAACTGTAACCCAGTCACCCCAATTAAATGTCTTACTTTATAGGAGCGGCCTCAGTCATGGTGTCTCTCCACAGCAATAAAACCCTAACTAAGGCATAGTACAATCTTATAATTGCTCCTTTATTATCATTACTGATCCTTACTGTACCTAATTTAACAATTAAGCTTCATCACTGGTGCATATGTATAGAAACAGACACAAGGTTTGGTGGGAATCACTCAGTCTTAGACTGCAGCCCTTTGCATTAGTGAGAGAATATTGCACTTTAAATAACTTGAAGCTATATATACGCATAAATGTTCAAATATTTCATAAAAGCCTATTGATACACAATTTCTTAATTGGGTAATCTCTGAAACGTTTTTGAGCTCCTGATGGCTCCCTTGCTCAGTCTGCAGGATGGTGGGATTGCAGGCATGCACAATCACACTTCCTTGGTTTGTTTTTTTTTTAGTTTTTCGAGACAGAGTTTCTCTGTGTAACAGCTCTCTCTGGCTGTCCTGGGACTCACTCTGTAGACCAGGCTTACCTCTGCCTCCTGAGTGCTGGGAATAAAGGTGTGAGCCACCAACTCCCAGTGGATTTTGTGTTTTTTAAACTTTGATTTTTTTGTTTCATGTCTGGCTTTTGTTTGTCGGTTTGTTTTTGAGAAAAGATTTCTCTCTGCAGCCTTGGCTGTCCTGGAGCTTGCTCTGTAGGCCAGGCTGGCCTCGAGATCTCACAGACATCTAGCTGCTTCCTTCAGTCTCTTCTTTTTAAAAAGCCATTTGTTTTTAAAATGTTAATTATTACTTATTTGTATGTGTATTTACCTGTCTGTCTGGGAGGTCAGACGGGTGTCAGATCCCTGGAGCTGGAGTTTCAGTTATGAGCTGTCCAGTGTGGATGCTGGGAATTGAACCTAGGTCCCCTGCAAAAACAGTATGTGCCATTTCTCCAGCCTCTGTCTCTTGAGTGCTGGGTTTAAAAGTGTGTGCCACTATGCCTAGGTGTCACTTTTTCTTAAAAAAAAAAACAAAAACAAAAAACAAGCCGGGTGGTGGTGGCTAACGCCTTTAACCCCCAGCACTTGGGAGGCAGAGGCAGGCGAATCTCAGTCAGTGAGTTTGAGGCCTTCCTGGTCTATAAATCCAATTCCAGGACAGCCAACCCTGTTATGCAGAGAAACCCTGTGGCAACCACCCACCAAAACAAAACAAAACAAAACAAAAAGAAAAACCAAGAAAGAAAAACCAAAACAAAAACCCAAGATTCTAATGTATAATCTTCCGATACCAAAAATCCTGCATCAAAACAAAACAAGTCAAAAACCACACGATAAATCTACGGTCAGGCAGGGAAGGATGCTAGCCCTAACAAGGCCAGGCTGAGAAGACTGCCAGGGAGAGACTCCCAGGAAGCCAGCTGGGATGTGGGCATCACCTCCCAAGAAAACCTGAAGAAAACCTGAAGGGAGAGGCAGCAGGATGAGTTGTCTGCGCTTTGGGATAAACAGTTACTTCTCGCTCACAGGGCTCAGAATGGTAAGTTTCACAGCACAGGGAACCTCTCTCTTCCTTGGTCATTGTTAGCATGTTTAGGTGTCAAACTCAAGTCAGTGGCCCTGACAGGACCCAGTCTACTTCTGCTCGCTCATCGCTCTCATATCTTATTGTCCCCACCTTTGCCTTCTCCTGGAATTGCTTCACCCCATTTTAAGAAGACTGGTGTGTGTGTGTGTGTGTGTGTGTGTGTGTGTGTGTGTGTGTGTGTGTGTGTGTGTGAAAGTTCACATGAGTGCAGATGCCCCAGGAGAGCAGATTCTCCTGGAGCTGGAGTCACAGACAGTTGGGAGCTGCCCGAGGTGGGTGCTGGGAACTGAACCAGGGTCCTCTGCAAGAGCAAGAAGCACTCTTAGTGGCTGTATGAGCCATCCCTGGCCCTTGTGAACAGTTTTTTGCACAGGGTCAGTCTCTCTGTGTAGCCTTGGTTGTTCTGTAGACCAGGCTGGCCTCAAACTCACTGAGATCCACCTGCCTCTGCCTCCTAAGTGTGGATACTAAAGGTGTCCGCCACCCCTGTCTGGCTTTGGTGCCCAATTTTTGCTTCTTAGGTTGAAGGGATACTGTTCTCTCTCAAGGAGGTCTAACTAAGCTTTGCTCCCTTTATTTACAGCCCTGGTTTCCAGGGAAAAGTCCATTCCAGTCTCTCTGCTCTGTTCCAGGCTAGAACTGCGTAAGGCCTGTTTGGTCTGTCTCACTGCCCTGGGATTTATTAATCACCTGGATTCTTTTCAACTTTCCCTAATACCGTGTCCTTGCCATTACTAGCAACAACTTTTGCAAACATAAACAAGGTAGGCGAAATGTCTTTGTTCAACAGGTGTCTCTGCTAATAAAATAAGCTCTGTGTTGCCTAGTTATGATACTGCCAGGAGAAAAAGTAGCCAGAACTGTCTGATTCTTGCTTTCCTCTGCATGTCTTTAATGGAAAATAAAAAGAGCTTGTGGGAGCTTGTGGTGGTGCAACCCAAATTCCAGCATTTGGGAGGCAGAGGCAGGCAGATCTCTCTAAGTTCGAGGCCAGCCTGGCCTAGAGTTCCAGCACAGCCAGGGCTATACAGAGAAACCTGTCTCAAAAAGCCAAAACTAAACAAATGAATAGATAAAAAGAGGAACTGGGTGGGTGTGGTGGCGCAGGCCTGTAATCATAACACTAGGGAGCTGGAGGCAAGAGGATTTCTAGTATAAACCCAGAAGCTCGAGTTCTATAAAAGTATCTTCTAAGGCAGGCGTGTGTGTGTGTGTGTGTGTGTGTGTGTGTGTGTGTGTGTGTGTGTGTGTGTGACAATTCATTTCAGAATGTTTGTCTACCATGCATAAAGCCCTGAGTTCAATCCCCACTACTGCCTAAGATGGCATGGCGGCTCACGCCTGTGATTCTAGCACTCAAGTAATGGAGATAGTAAGGAAAGAAGCCCAAGGCCAACCAACCTACCCAGTGAGCTCCGGAGCAGCCAGGTCTACACAGCGAGTTCTAGGACAGCCAAGGCTACAGAGAAACCCTGTCTCAAAAAAAACTAAAAAGCAAAACTAAACAAAACAAAAAACTTGAAACTGGCCTAATTAAAAACCACCTAGCACGGACCAGCAGTACCCTCCCCATTTTTATTTTCATCAAATGCTTCTGTTTAATGAGACAGAGCTGGAGATCTTCCTCATGATTTTAAATACAGATTTAGGACAAGGTTTAGGACAATAGCGATTGGAAGAGGATCTAACTTACGCAAGCGTGGGCTCAGGCTCCTCGGGAAGAATCTCTACAAAATGATCTTCTTTCACAACCCGCAGCATTTATGGAATTTATAGAGATTATGTGTTTTATCTAATTCACTAAGCACAAATACTGTTTCTTTCTTACTACATGAACACATTCTATTATTATTAACTGGTTTTCAGTTTTTCTCATACCTCATATGGTAAGTTAAATACCATGAATAGCTCCCTCATCCCCTTTTACTATTGTAATTTTTAAAATGTTATTTTATATGTATGGGTGGTTTGTCTGCATGAATGTCTATGTACCATGTGCCTGTCTGGTGCTTGTGGAGGCCAGAAGAGTGTACTGGGTCCTCTGAGAATGGATCACAGACAGGTGTGAGCCACCAAATTGATGCTGGGATTGAACCCAGGTCTTTTATAAGATCAGCTAGTGCTCTTACATACTGAGCCATCTCTCCAGACTGTCATTCCTTCTCTTTCAAAAGCTATTCCTTTACAATTATTCTGGAGTAATTCACACACACACACACACACACACACACACACACACACACGAGATACATACACTTTGATGGTATCCTCAAGCCCAGGATCCTATTTGCTTCTTATTCTTTCTTGTGGTTGAATCCAATTCCATTATATGAGTAAGATCCTGTTTATTAATTCATTGGTTGGTAGACTAATGGACTGTTTCCACTTCTCAACTATTACAACTTACTTCTGTGTATGTGAAGAGATGCTTTCTGTACTCTTGAGTCTACTCCTAGACACACTGAACCGGTTCTCGACGTGCAGCGCAGGTAAGAGTAACTTCCGGAACTTCTTTTTGCAGACTGTGTGCTAGTTAACTCTCTGAGGAACTGCCTAACTGCAGACTAGCATTTTATATCCTCACTAGCAGTATAGACCGGCCCAACTTCTCCAAGTGCTTGCCCTCATGTGTTCGCTAGTTCCTTTGAAACAAGTTATATAGCTTACGTTGGCTGTTTGCTTGTTTTGTTTTAGACAGTCTCGCTGTATGCACCAGGCTGGCTGCAGTCTCCTACTAGTCTTTCTGCCTTGGGTTCCAGGTCTGGGATTATAGGAGTATATATAACACCTCATGCAGCAGTTAGTACTGATCCGAACCTTTGCTGTTGCTGTTGTTGTCAGTCAGCTTTGGTGACATCCGCCTGTAATCCCACCTACTTGGAAGATTGGTACAGGAGGATCACTGTATGTTTGAGGCTAGACTGGACAAGACAGTAAGTTCCAGGTCAGCCTGGGTAACTTAGCAAATACTGTATTAAAGAAAACCCCAGCTCACTGCAGGCAGTGGTGGCACACCGACTTTAATCCCAGCACTCAGGAAGCAGAAGCAGGTGGATCTCTGAGTTAGAGGCCAGCCTGGTTTACAGAGTGAGTTCTAGGGCAGCCAGGGCTACACAGAGAAACCCTGTCTGGAAAAACCCAAAAACAATAAATAAATAAAAAAAATAAAATAAAAACAAACAAAGAAGGACTGACTGTCCTTTCAGTAAAGAATGTGGATTAAAAACAAGAAGGATCATTTCTACTGGCCATCATGGTTCAGTGGTTTGGTTAGGTCCTGTGTCCATATTCCAGCTCACATCTGTCTCGTCTGACTTTGTCCAAGGTGTATGCCAGGAGCCTTAAGGGGCACTGTTCCAGTTGGCTTCTGCTTGCTGGCTTGGAAACGGTAGCTTCCTATTTATGGAGTGTAATCTAGACTGGTGTCCAGCTGATCTGAGTTTAGAACTGTGGTCATAGCAAAGTGACAACCTCAAGAGTTAGAAGGCATTCACCACAGCTGTAAGAGTGCCATTTCTCAGTATAGCATGCAGAGACCCAACATAACAACAAGATTTGCGTATGTGTATAAATCCTTTATTTTTATAGTGAATTCTTTATTACTTCCAAAAATTACTGCCTCACTTTATATAAATTTTATGTAGCAGATAAAAAGCAGATAGGACCACATATGGTTTTTTTTTCTGTATAGCCCTGGCTAGACTGGAACTCAATATATAAGTCTAGCCTCAAATTCACATTGATCCTGCCTGCCTTTGACTCCCAAGGTATGTGTCACATCTCTCCCCTCTCATTTTATGGTTTTCTTACAAAATGTCACAGCAATATGAGTATCTGGTAATGAAAACATCTTTAATTGATAAAAGCTGTGCTAGCTTCGACAGCATATATACTAAAATTAATTGATAAAAGCGTTTTAATTTTTTGTTTTGTTTTATTTGAGACAGGGTTTCACTACATAGCTCTGGCTGTCTTGGAACTCGCTATATAAGCCAGGTATTGTGTTTATATAGCTTATTAAAAAATGTAATGTATAATTCAGTACAGATTATAGAGAGTTGCCTATGATAGTGACTTAGAGTTAAGTTAGGATTTCTAGATATACAGAGATGTATTTGAGATGAATAGGCATTCTTCAAACCTTTCAAAGACCTACAGAATATGGCATTTAAAATGGTTTAGGGATTTTCTTGACAGTGAGACATAACTGCTCCTGGCAACACCACCTTCATCAGACAGGAAGATGGACATGGAAGAAGCATGTGAAGAAGTTTGCTTTCAATATGGCAAGACTAGCCATATGGGCAAGATACTGCTCTTGTCTGGACTGTTTGACTTTATGCTGTGTAAACTGGACATGTGGAACCCACAAAAAAATGACTGCTAAAACAAGATGGACATTGCTACAGGGTTGAAAGTGACTGAGAAACTGCCAATACAGGCGGAAAGTTTAAAGTTTTCTGCTTTGCTGAGGAGTCTGCCAGACACACTATGGCCTATGAGCTAAAGATGAACACTACAGAAGAACTTCGGGTGACTGACCAGGCGAGTTGTCTCTGTCATTTCTAGAGTTTATATATTATCCTTCTGTGGTCTTTAAAGGAGTTGAAGACAGATAGTTATATAGTTTTCCTTAGTTAGGATTAATGATAAGTTACATATAGGACTTTAGACTCACAAAGATAGGATAGATGATGAAATATTTTCTTAAATCTTGCTAAATGTTAATGGACTAAATATTGTTAACTGTGATTCTTATTTGATAACTGTTATGTGATATATTTTGCTATGTTAAGGTTAAAACCCTTCTTTTATTTTAGACAGAAAAGAGGAGATGATGGGAGATGTTATTCTGTAAATATGTTTCTCATACTGGTTAATGAACAAAGCACTGTTGGCCAATAGGAAAGCAAGATAGGTGGGGCTAGGAGTCAAGAAGGAAAGAGGAAGTAGGAAGGAGGAGTCAACATGGAGGGCCCCTGAGAGGTAGCATGCCAGCCTCTGGCTGGTAAGATGTGCCACGTGGAAACACTTAAAATAGTAGAAATGGGTTAATCATTAAGACAGAGCTAGCCGGTAACAAACTAGTACCTGGCCAACAGCCTTATATCAAATACAGAGTCTCTGAGTGTTATTTGGGGCTGGTGCGGTGTGGGACCAGGCGGTCTGACGGAAAACAACTAGCTACAGGCCTCTGCCTCCCAACTGCTGGGATTAAAGGCATGGACCACCATGCTTGGTATAGGCTTTTTAATCTTAATTTAAATTTACCATGCAGTTAGACTGAGACATTTAAACAGCTTACTTAAGCCTTTTCAAGCAAAGGCTCTTCAAGCAGGGTGTGGTGGTGCACATTTAGTCCCAGCAAAGTGAGGTGTATCTGAGTTCCAGACCAGCCTGTAAATAAGTAAGTTTCAGGACAGCCAGGGCTACACAGAGAAACCCTGTCTCAAAAAAAAAAAAAAAAAAAAAAAAACCACACACACACACAAAAAAACAAAACCAAACCATACAGAAACAAAAGCAACAACAACCTTCTCCTGTGGAGGCTGAAGGGATGGAGTAGTGGCCCTGAACCCTTGCTGCTCTTGCAGAGGATCCAGGTTCAGTTCCCAGCATCCACACAGCAGCTCACAAGCCCCTGCAATTCCAGCTCTAGAGGATCCCATGACCTCCGTGGGTACTTGCAAGAAAACACACACACACACACACACACACACACACACACACACACACACACACACACACACTCACATATACCTCCCTTGGCAATTAGGGTTACTTTTTCAGAGGAGGGGAGGAAGAGAGCAGGAGGTAAGAACTAGCAGGGTAAAAAGTTCAAGAAATGGAAAATGGAACCAGTTTCTTTTTTGGCTAAAGGCCAGAAACATCCTTCAGCTTCCTGGCAGCTTCTTCTTTGCCAGAGGCCAGAAATAGATTTGGGGACTCTGATCCATGGTCCGACTCCTAATGATTTTAGGGTTACCACTTAAGAGTGTATGTGTGTGTGTGTGTGTGTGTGTGTGTGTGTGTGTGTGTGTTAGGGGTGTTTACAATATCGACAGATGTCCATTAGGCTCTTCAAGTCAAGAGAGCAGAGCTCTGGCCTGGGGGCGTCACTAGAAACTGAGAAGACTATGTTATTTGCTAGGTGGGTGAGACAGGCCTTTAATCCCAGCGTTCTGGAGCTAGAGGCAGGTGAATCTTTATGAATTCCCGACCAGCCAGGGCTACTTTGTAACTCAAAAAGGACTATGTGCTGAGCCCAAATTAAAACTTGAGTATAATTATTTTGGCTTAGTTGCCCACCTCTGACAAAGCATCCCTCTAGTTAGGATGCGATGACACACATACCCGAAGACTTTATTATTAACAATTACTGTATTTGTAATTCTTACAGACAGTTCATTCAAGGTGCCCAGAGCTTATTCTTCTGACTGATCTTCAAAGCTATGACTTGAATAGAAAGGAAATGAGATCTTAAAAACAGTGCATTTCAAGCCAAAAGAACATTGTCACCAGGAATTACTTACTTTTTTTTTCTAGTGCTTTATTCACCATCCCTTTCATGTTTTGAAAACAGGGAGAGGGAAATGGCACACGTGACACTTTCTGAATAAACAAGTTACAGACTAGGTGTATTGTCTTATGCTTGTTATCCCAGCTGGAGCTGAGAAGAGCTGAGTTCCAGGCCACCCTGAGCTAAAATAGTAAGTTCCAGGTCAGCCTGGGCTACAATATGAGTTCCAGTATCGAAATAACAAACAGATAAATAAGGGTTCATGGTCTCCAAAGAGTTTCACAAGAGAACTAGTCCTGCACCTTAAAACTCCTGGTTTTTGATTTCTTATCTGCTGGGAACTCAAAGACAGATAGACGGACACACACACACACACACACACACACACACACACACACACACACACACACACTTGTACTTTAAACCCTTTAGGTATGAGAACTGATAGCAAAACTGCTTTCCCTGGCAGGTGCAACAGGGACCTAATTCCTGTTAAAGCCACAAGTCAATTTCATAATTTTATTTAATAACTGTAACATCAGTTAAGTTTTGAGTTGAGACACAGTTCAATAATCCAGGGTTTGAAGAATGACAAGGCATTGCTTTGAGTTCAAGGCAAGTCTATAGGCCACATGAGTTCCAGGCCATCTTGGGCTAAAGAAACCCTGTCTCAGAAAGACAAATAAGCAAACAACAAAACAGAAATGCTATACTGCTCAAAGTGGCTGATTTGATACAAGAGCAAAAATGGCAACAGTGGTCCAGTCCCGCTATGAGGAAGTTTGTAACTAACCCTCTCTTTTGAAGTTCCTGTAATGATGATGTTTACAACACTGATACTCATGATCTTTTAACAAAATGATTCATAATGAGGATTGAAGAGTGACAAGGCACACTAGCCAGTGAGGAACACTAAGCCATAAAGAATCTGAGAGTTGTTTTGCCAAAGATCTTAGTATACACTGACATTTCAAAAGCTGGAGACAATCCAGACATCAAGTATTACAAAATAGATGATGAAATACTCTCAACAGTCACATTTAAGCTCTAGGGCAGCACATATATCCTGAAGGCTTGTGAACAGGCAGATCAAGGCAGGTGTGGTGTCAAGCCTGTGATCCCAGCACCTGGAGGTGGCGGCAAGCGGACTTTGAGACTGTAGCCATCTTGGGCTGAAGACAAGACCCAGTCTCAAACAATAGTCCCAGATTACTCAACTGGGGCCTGGTGGTGCAGGCTTGTGATATCAGATACTCTGGAGGCTGAGGCAAGAGTGAAACAAATTCAAAGCCTTCCTAATGAAGTGAGTGTAGTCTAGTGCCTATTAAGCAAGGCTGGGTCAAATAAAACAAAAAACAAGAGGCAGCCCGGCGTTGGTGGCCACGCCTTTGTTCCCAGCACTCAGGAGGCAGAGGCAGGTAGATTTGTGTGAGTTCGAGGCCAGCCTAGTCTACTAGTTCCAGGACTGGCTCCAAAACAATACAGAGAAACTCTGTCTCGAAAAAACAAACAAAAAAGCAAGAGGCAAGCTAGGTGTGACAGGTGGCTGAGGCAGGAGCTCCTGTGAGTTGGATGCCAGCCTGGACTACCAGGTTACTTCCAGGCCAGCCTGGGGTACAATGGGACTTCTAACCAGCTCATAACCATCAAGCAGTCCGGAGACCCGTGTGGTAGGTAGCCTTCCCAGCACCTGGAAGGTGAAGGCTGAAGGACCAGGAGCTCAAGGTCATCCCTGGCCATTCACAAATTAATTTCAAGCCACAAACTCCAGGTGCTGGGAAATCCGTGGCTATGAAACAGTATATGAAGTTCAGGAACACACAAGTAATATGATATACCTAGACTAAGCTGGCAGGGCCCATGAAAGTCATTCAGGACATGGCTCTACTTTATAGTACTATGTGGCACAGTCAGACATCCCAGCTGTTTAGCTAATGAGACTCAATTTTGAGATCCACCTCATTGTGTTGTAATCTCAAAGCTACCCCCAGAAAGCCTGCACTGACAAGGGAGTTTTCCCCTGAAGGACTAGCTGTGACTCTGGTCCATGGGGGCTAACCCTAGGGCCTCGTCTGGTTTTTATGGTAAAGATTCCTATATTAGCGACACAGATCCTGAACCTCCAAGGAAAGAATTCCTCTTCTTAACTGCAATTTTGAGCAGCCAGTCAAGAAAGCTACGGCTATGACCATGCCTGCAGTGGCCATCTGTTCCATTTAGCCAGCTCCAGCGCTGGATGCTGAGGTATTCCATGTGCCGACTGCACATTGGTTAACCAGAGTCAACAGAAACGTTATGGAGAACATGGGCCCCACCAATCCTAATATGATCACGAGCTGGAGACGTGTGACCTTAAGTCAGTCACCCTTTCTGGTCCTCAGGTGCTAATCTATACGAGGGAAATCACGACAGTGATGTAGTCATCTTATGAGAACTGGCAGGTTTCACAGTGCTGCCTGAGGGTCACTTAGGACAATGTCGGTGCTCAGCAAAGCCTCAATAACTGGCAGCGACAAAGCCCAGGGGGTGGTGTTCACTTGCAGTCTTAGCACCTGGGAGATGGAGGTAGAAGGATCAAGGCCAGCCTAGGATGCCATCTCACGAAATAAAAAGGATAACGGTAGTTTCTTCTGTTGTTGATAAGGGGTATGGACATTAACCTAAGGGATTAGATTCCCTCTTATAAGCTTTCCTGCAGCAAACCATTTCCGATGATTCAATTATGAAACCAAACTTACTTCTTACCCCTCTCCCAATGTAGCCCTTATGTAGCACAGGGACTCAAACCCGCCTGGTTGCTGAGTCTGATCCTGGGCCTCCTTCCTCCACCTCTGGGGTGCTGGGTTTACAGTGTAGACCACCACATCTGAGTTATGTAGTCCTGGAGACCAAATTCAGGCCTCATAAAAACTGAGCCACAACCCTGGCCCTGCCTGAACCTGCTTAACTTCTTTCCCAAACTCATGCTCAGGTTTTACAATTTCTTCGGAATTTAAATTGACTCTCAAACTAGATTGCAACCCGGCACTGAATGGCACCTGACTTTCCTTTTCAACTCTGCGCCTGGCTACCCGACAGAAGGTGAAAGTTTGGTCCTGTCTGTCATTCTCTGCTCTTCGATGCTAAGGGAGGAACTGAAGATCGTGTGCACCTCAGGCAGTACTGTTGCTCTCCCATTGAGCTTCAAACCCAGCCCTTGGCTTAGAGTCCCAAGCTGGCCTTGAATTCATGCTGGTATGAATGCTGGAATTACAGGTGTGCAACAGCACACCCAGCCTTTTTTGAGGGGGGGTTACTTTTTCTAGTTCGTCTTTTTCCAAGTCATTCATTCACACATTCACCAAAGCAACAACTATTTATGGGGTCAAGTGCTACATTACAAACTCTGGGTACACTGTGCTGAACTAGTCGTAATGTATGGTTGGAAGGGTGTTTCATTCAGCCTAAGAAAATGTGACAAGGGACATGAATGACTTCCAATGCCAGTCAGGGAAAGAAGGCTCAGAGGAAGCCACAATCTGATGTGAGACCCAAAAGGTGGACAGGCGTCAAATGGAGGAGCTGAGAGAAGAGCTTCCTGGCCAGTAGGGTCAGTGTGTAAGAGTGTGTACAAAGGCTCGGGGCAGGAAGGGCTTGCTGCCTTCTCTGGGGAACCCAACATGGCTAATGGTTATGCACTTGTTTGAAACGAGGCTGGAGCAGCAGGCAGGGGCTCACAGGCATGGAATCCCCTGCATGGCGGTGCAGGGCAGGAGACACACAGGACGGGATGACTCTGGCTGCTATTGGAGAGAGGAGAATTAGACAGTGGTCAGGAGGCTGCTCGGGGTGGGGGTGGGCGGTTTCGGAGGACAGGTGGATGGTGATAAACTGGAGATACAATTTGTTGATTACACTGATAGGAACTGGCGACTGGGGTGTGGACAGGGAGTGACAGGGAGGCGATGGGGCATAGTCTGGCAACACCAGCTGTGTAGATAAAAGCACTTTCAGAACCCACCTTTCAAACAGTTCTGCACTCCCTGAATCTCAGAGATTTTGTTTCTCCTCTCAATGGATCCACCTTGTCTCCAAGTCACTGGGCCCAGGTCACCGGTCCTCCCATCTCTCCCCTCCTTTTAAGTCACCTTTGTACATTATCTTCCCCGTTACAGCTGCAGGCACAGAATTCCCCATTCAAAAGTAAACTTTTTTTTTTTTTTTTTTTTTTTTTTTGGTGAAACAGTCTCATTCAGACGCCCAGGCAAGAAGGTTTGGAAATGTGGCTCATGTTTCAGGTACTTAGTACTTTGATCATGCGTCATAATGACAGAAGATGAAAGAAGTAGGGTAGGATATGGAGTCAGCTTATTTTTGTGACAGCACATAGCAGCGCCAGGCAGTATTTGATGTCAGCACACAAAAGATGGATTCCAAGTCCTAAGTCCAACCTTAGTTCCACTTACCAGGCTGACCTGACAATTGATTGCTACTTGCCTTAGTCTTTCAATCCATAGTTAAGAAAGCTGCAGAGAACCTCCTACCTAATGAGTATAAGCATTCTTAATTGCCAACAAACTGGGTCAGAAGCAAGGTTCAAAGAGTAACCAAGCTGTAGTACATAAAGCCAGAGATGTGGGATGCTGATAAATTTGGGTAATGTTTGAGCGACACTGTATTAGCAAACTGCACAACTTAAGATCCCACACACCTCTAATCTTATGATCCTACTAAGGAAGGGGATAACCTTTATCAGAAGAAAGAAAGGCCATCTTGGTATGACATGTAATAGGCAAATGACAATGGTAATGGCCATGGTTGTTTAAATATGAATTAAAGCTCCTGCCATTATCTAGATTGGGTTAGCACCCTCTGGTGATATTATATGTCAGTGTCTCTACCGACTCCTGGATAAATTCCAAACTTCTTTCTGGAATTTAAAACCGTCCACACCAGCCCAATCTCACCTCAAACTTCTTTTTAAATGGGGTCTCCCACCATTAGCCTAGGCTCAAACTCACTTGTCTCTTACCTCAGCACCACAGTGCTGGGATGCAGAGGCAGAGGCCGCCACACCCAGTTTATCACAAACTTCCTACAGCTCAGATGTTAGCCTCTTGCCCCCGCCATCTTTCCCAGAGCCTTCACACAATCTTCTCTCAAGTTAAAGCTGTACAGCCTTCCCCAAAAGTTCCAACTACTCAAAAATTTACCAAATTGAGTCTGTCTTCTCTGATCTTGACTTATAATTGTTACAAGACTTCACAGTGCTCCTATGCTAGGCACAGCTGTCATTTCATACACAAGAAACTAGATGCAGAGAGATTAAATGGCTTGTCTAGGGTCCTGTCTTTTGTGACTGGTGACAAGAGTGGGTCAGATTCCTTTGCCTTTAAAGTCAATGCTGTTTCATCATGCCATGCTACCTCTATGTGCTAAAAAACATCGAGGAATGTGGCTTTAAAGAAAGCCTATAAAGTAGTTATAATACAGCTTGCTGTGACATAAATTCAGACACATCATATCCTTTGAACCATATGAATAATAGTCACTTGGAACAAGCATGGAGTTTGTAAGGGTGTTATAGTCCTATTTCCCAAGCCCAGTATAAGAACATATTCCAGATTAAATGACAGGTGGGTGGCTAAGGGGGAAAAAACAGTATGGTGTAAGAAAATATTCGAAACAGGACAGAAGAGAGATGCAAATACACATAGGCTGAGAAGATGTAAGTATGGAATACGGGGCTGAGGAGGCCCGTAGGGCCAAAATAGTAAGTTCGAGGGCATATGCCTACTGCAAGAAGAGCGCATGAAGGGGGCTGTTAATAACAGATAAGCAGTACTCACGGCCAGAGTCAAACTCTAGAGAGCCACAGTTAGACACAGGTCGCCGGGCCACGGTCCAGCATATGTATAACAAGGCGGGAGATGACTGAGGAGCCAAAGGGCACGACATGGGCCAAAGAGAATGGCAAGAGGTACGACGACCCCAGACTCGAGACAAGACTTGTGTCTTCCCCTCGACAGCTGGCCGGTGTGCTCGAGGACCCACACCGCACCCCAAGCCCTCCCGGGTGGTTAGGGGCAGACAGGCAGGTCCCGTCCCCATTCTGCCTATTTCCCTGGGACTCCACGAGGGGGCAGAGGCAGACAGGAGGGTCCTTACCCAGGAAGATGGAGATGATGAGCCGCAGCGCCTGTTCCGACGCGCCCAGGGACGTCGCCAACTTGTTCAGGCTCAGATCCTCGACACCCGGCCACAGCCCCCGCATCTGCTCCAGAGCCTCTCCCACGTCCCCGTCCGCTGCAGACGCCATCTTAACTGCGGGCGCCCCCCGGGGACCCCCAGCTCCGCGCCCCGAATGTGGGCAGAACGCGGTGGCTTCACCCCCAATTCCGGCCGGGGGCCCGCCCACGGCGTGCGCATTGGCTGCGGGCCCGCCCAGTGCTCCAGACCCGCCCGATTATTGGTCGAGCCAGCAGGGGGCGGGGCCGAGCGCAGCAAGGTAGGAAGAGGGCGGGGCCGCGCGTTTGTAAGGCAAAGGTGACTCCCGTGGGGAGGGGAAACGGGCCGGGGCGGCAGGGCGGGGCCTGCGATCGCGACCCTGCTGCCATTGGAGCGCAGCGAGCGCGAGGCGAGGTGACTGTACAACTCGGTCCCGACGGCTCCGGGGAGGAGTGGGTCGGCCGGGTGTCCGGCCCGCTCACTCGCTGCCTTCCCATTGGTTGAGACAGGAGCAGGCGAGAGTCGGGGCGGGGGGAGTGCGGGGGCGTCACCAGACCGCGAGGTTACTCTCGGTCGCCGGCGCTGGGGTTACTGGGGCATGTAACGGAGAGGCGCGAACGCCGGCTGCCGCCTCGCGAGCGCCCCCTAACGGCGCCTCTGGGGAGGGTCCTGCAGTCCCCAAGCCTTTCCCGAGGGGTCTGGGGGAGCCCAGGGGCCCAAGAACACTATTTGGCCCTTTTATTCTACGTAGCTCTTCTCGTGCGGGTGCTTTTCGGTTGGTCCCGTACTGGGCATCGAACCCGGCCCACGATCATCCTTTCCCGCCTGAGCTATAACCTTTTAGTCTTTAGCAGTTACTTTCCTACAGTAAAATGCGACCTTCTCTCTGGAGGCAGTGAAATTAGGATATGCCTATTTATATTAAAAAGAGACTATTTAACACTTGCTGTTTTAATTAACAATTAGATTACTTTTGCCACCGCTTAAGTAATGCATGTTAATGATGAAAGTTCAAACAGTAAAGGCCCCTGACTCTAGACAGTATTGAGTCTTTTCTCCCCATGTGGATTTCCAATCTCACTTTCCACCGGTGACCTTAGGGAAAGTGACACTCTATGAGTATGTAACAATTTCTTGTCATTAGGAGTTCAGATATGGCATTTCCTCCATAGCACTCTGTACCACTGAACTACGTATCCTGCCTTTTTCTGATTTTTGCTGAAAAACATGTTTTACATTTACTTATGTGTGTGTTTGGAGGAGGAAATAGCTTTTGCCACAGAACATATTCGGAGGTCAGAGGACAATTTGCAGAAGTCCCGTCTGTCCTTTCGGCATGTGGATTCAGGGGATCAAACAGTGGCAAGTGCTTTTACCTGCTGAGCTGTCCCTCTGGCCCACAATTATTTTAATTAGTTTGTTTTTAATTTAAAAAGATTTGCTTTAGTCAGGTGGTGGTGGCACAAGCCTTTAATTCCAGCACTCAGGAGGCAGAGGCAGGCGGATCTCTGTGAGTTTGAGGCCAGCCTGGTCTACAGAGCTAGTTCCAGGACAGCTTCCACAGCCACAGAGAAACCTTGTCTCAAAAAAACAAAACAAAAAACAAAACAAACAAACAAAAAAAAAGATTTGCCTTATTTTGAATTATACGTATGTGCATGTGATGTCTAAGAGGCTTGTTTCCTTTCCCCAGAGTCTGAAGTTACAGGCTGGGAATTGAACTCAGGTCCTCTGCAAGAGCTATACACGTCCTGAACCACTGGCCCCTCTCTCCAGTCCTGCCATTATTTTTAAATATGAAATACTTAGCTCTTGCTAAAAAAGACCTATGTGGTCGAAGAGCCTGATGTAACCACTTGATGTCATTTCCCTCCCCTTCATAATCTGAGACTGAAGGAAGGTTTTAGTCAATCATTTGACTGCTATGAATATTCATCAGGGAGTGTTTTTGGTTTTAGGCGATACTAGTGTAAGACCCTCCCCGATTTGGTTGGTACCCCAAGAACTCAAAGTCCAGTCCAGTTGATGCAACACGCAAGAGGCTTTAATGAACGGGATACGGTTGCGCAAGCGGGCTTCCCTCAGCACACAGGCTAGAGAAGCAACAATTTTTGGGTTCAGGTAGTTTTAAAGGAAAAACCCACAAGCTTAGGGTGGGGCTGTGACTCCCTGTCCACTGAGTACTTGACCAGTCCTGGGCTATTCTCCTTGAGGCTGGATGGTCTCACTGTTTGGCCCAGCAGGGGCCTCGGGGTGTGTTAATTAACCTTGTCTGGGCAAACTGGAAATGCAGCTATCACTGATGGGAGGGGCAGTGCAAATTCTTGGTGTCCTGCTATCTTAGGGTCATGTAAGGAAGTTGCTGGTGCTTTCTAGGTCAGACTGTCCTTCATTTTAAGTGAGGGGTTTCCTTAACTCTACTTTTGGTCTTTCATTAGGTCTGTGGGATGGCACAGCTGGTGAAGCACTTGCTGCCGAAGCCAGACTGACTTCCTGAGTTTGACTCCTGAAACTCAAGGTGGGAAGAAAAAAACCAAAAGTTGTCCTCTGGTTTCTAGACATGTTCCATGCATGTGTGTGCCCGCACTCACACTTACACATATCATGTACATTTGCATGAGCGTGTATGAACACACACACACACTAATAAAAAATTTAAAAGCGAGCCGGATGTGGCAAATACCTTTGATCTCAGTACCTGGGAGGCTGAGGCAAGTGGATTTCTGAGTTGGAGATCAGCCTGGTTTACAGAAGGACGGAAGTCTAGGATAGCCAGGGCTACACAGAGAAATCCAGTCTTAAAAACAAACAAACCCAAAAACTAACTAACTAAATAATAATTTTAAAAAGTATGGGACTAGGGATTGAACCCAGGGCCTGTATCCTCAGCTATGACCTTGGGTATTTAACAATTCCTTATCTATTTTTATACTTTATAGTTTGTGTATATCTAGAAACAATATGGAGTATTATTTTATAAACTTTTATTTTATTTTTTTTATGTTATGTAGTCCTGGCTGTCCCAGAACTTGCTATGTAGACCAGGCTGGCCTCAAATTCACAGAGATCCATCTGCTTCTATCTCCTGAGTGCTGGGATTAAAGGAGTGTGTTACCATGCCCAGCTTTATATGCTTAAATTTTTTTTTTTCTTTTTGAGACAGGGTTTTTCTGTGTAGCTCTGGCTGTCCTGGAACTTGCTCTGTAGACAGGGCTGGTCTGGAACTCAGAGATCTGTCTGCCTCTGCCTCCCAAATGCTGAGATTAAAGGCATGGACCACTACTACCTCCAGGCTGCTTTTTAAATCTTATATTAATGCTACTGCAATGAATGTATTATTTACGAGTAAATACATACACCCACTGATTCATTTAAGATATTTGTTTTATTTGTTTGGAAGTGTTTGTGGCGCATGAAGTTCCTGTGGAGGCCAGAGCAGGATGTTTGACCCTTGAAGCTGCAGTTGTAGATGGTCTGTGGCTCTCAGAACCAAACCTGGGTCTTTTTCAGGAACAACAGGTGCTCTTAACCACTGAGCTATTTCTCCGCCCCTATCTCCACCTGTTTTGGTTTTGTTGTGTTATTTTTATTTCTTAATTTGTTTATTTTAGTTTGGATGACTTGGAACTTTGGAGCTCTATAGCTCATGCTGGCTTAGACCTTTGATTCTTCTGAGGGAGACACCCAAGGACAGGGTGTCTGAGCTTCTGGCCAATTCTTCTGTTACTGTATCCTATTTTGACATAGGAATGCTAGGACTACAGCTGTGAGGCACCACATCTGGTTTTTAATTTTATTATTATTTCTTTTTAAGACGGGGGTCTCACTGTGTAGTCCTGGCTGTTCTGGAACTCCCTATGTAGACCTGGTTGGCCTTGCTCCCAAAAGATGCCTGCTTCTGTCTCCCGGTGCTGGGACTAAAGGCACATGCTTGGGTGGGTGGTCCTGGGTTGTATAAGAAGGCAGGCTTCATAAGCAATGGGGATTGAGCCAGTAAGCAGTGTCCTCCATGGCTTCTGCTTCTGTTCTTGCCTTGAGTTGTGGCCCTAACTTGAGTTCCTTCCTTCAGTAGTGAACTGTGATGCAGAAATGTAAGACAAATAAACCCTTTCCTCCTCAAGCTGCTTTTGCTCATGGTGGGTGTTTGTTTGTTTATTTGTTGTTGTTGTTTTGTTTTGTTTTTAATCACAGCAATAGGAACCCTAACTAAGATACTTATTTTAGAAAGTCTTTAGCCGGGTGGTGGTGGCTCATGCCTTTAATCTCAGTACTCAGGAGGCAGAGGCAGAGGCAGGCAGATCTCTGTGCGTTCGAGGCCAGCCTGATCTACAAGAGCGAGTTCCAGGACAGCCTCCAAAGCCACAGAGAAACCCTGTCTCAAAAAAACAAAACAAAAAACAAAACAAACAAACAAAAAAAAAGATTTGCCTTATTTTGAATTATACGTATGTGCATGTGATGTCTAAGAGGCTTGTTTCCTTTCCCCAGAGTCTGAAGTTACAGGCTGGGAATTGAACTCAGGTCCTCTGCAAGAGCTATACACGTCCTGAACCACTGGCCCCTCTCTCCAGTCCTGCCATTATTTTTAAATATGAAATACTTAGCTCTTGCTAAAAAAGACCTATGTGGTCGAAGAGCCTGATGTAACCACTTGATGTCATTTCCCTCCCCTTCATAATCTGAGACTGAAGGAAGGTTTTAGTCAATCATTTGACTGCTATGAATATTCATCAGGGAGTGTTTTTGGTTTTAGGCGATACTAGTGTAAGACCCTCCCCGATTTGGTTGGTACCCCAAGAACTCAAAGTCCAGTCCAGTTGATGCAACACGCAAGAGGCTTTAATGAACGGGATACGGTTGCGCAAGCGGGCTTCCCTCAGCACACAGGCTAGAGAAGCAACAATTTTTGGGTTCAGGTAGTTTTAAAGGAAAAACCCACAAGCTTAGGGTGGGGCTGTGACTCCCTGTCCACTGAGTACTTGACCAGTCCTGGGCTATTCTCCTTGAGGCTGGATGGTCTCACTGTTTGGCCCAGCAGGGGCCTCGGGGTGTGTTAATTAACCTTGTCTGGGCAAACTGGAAATGCAGCTATCACTGATGGGAGGGGCAGTGCAAATTCTTGGTGTCCTGCTATCTTAGGGTCATGTAAGGAAGTTGCTGGTGCTTTCTAGGTCAGACTGTCCTTCATTTTAAGTGAGGGGTTTCCTTAACTCTACTTTTGGTCTTTCATTAGGTCTGTGGGATGGCACAGCTGGTGAAGCACTTGCTGCCGAAGCCAGACTGACTTCCTGAGTTTGACTCCTGAAACTCAAGGTGGGAAGAAAAAACCAAAAGTTGTCCTCTGGTTTCTAGACATGTTCCATGCATGTGTGTGCCCGCACTCACACTTACACATATCATGTACATTTGCATGAGCGTGTATGAACACACACACACACTAATAAAAAATTTAAAAGCGAGCCGGATGTGGCAAATACCTTTGATCTCAGTACCTGGGAGGCTGAGGCAAGTGGATTTCTGAGTTGGAGATCAGCCTGGTTTACAGAAGGACGGAAGTCTAGGATAGCCAGGGCTACACAGAGAAATCCAGTCTTAAAAACAAACAAACCCAAAAACTAACTAACTAAATAATAATTTTAAAAAGTATGGGACTAGGGATTGAACCCAGGGCCTGTATCCTCAGCTATGACCTTGGGTATTTAACAATTCCTTATCTATTTTTATACTTTATAGTTTGTGTATATCTAGAAACAATATGGAGTATTATTTTATAAACTTTTATTTTATTTTTTTATGTTATGTAGTCCTGGCTGTCCCAGAACTTGCTATGTAGACCAGGCTGGCCTCAAATTCACAGAGATCCATCTGCTTCTATCTCCTGAGTGCTGGGATTAAAGGAGTGTGTTACCATGCCCAGCTTTATATGCTTAAATTTTTTTTTTTCTTTTTGAGACAGGGTTTTTCTGTGTAGCTCTGGCTGTCCTGGAACTTGCTCTGTAGACAGGGCTGGTCTGGAACTCAGAGATCTGTCTGCCTCTGCCTCCCAAATGCTGAGATTAAAGGCATGGACCACTACTACCTCCAGGCTGCTTTTAAATCTTATATTAATGCTACTGCAATGAATGTATTATTTACGAGTAAATACATACACCCACTGATTCATTTAAGATATTTGTTTTATTTGTTTGGAAGTGTTTGTGGCGCATGAAGTTCCTGTGGAGGCCAGAGCAGGATGTTTGACCCTTGAAGCTGCAGTTGTAGATGGTCTGTGGCTCTCAGAACCAAACCTGGGTCTTTTTCAGGAACAACAGGTGCTCTTAACCACTGAGCTATTTCTCCGCCCCTATCTCCACCTGTTTTGGTTTTGTTGTGTTATTTTTATTTCTTAATTTGTTTATTTTAGTTTGGATGACTTGGAACTTTGGAGCTCTATAGCTCATGCTGGCTTAGACCTTTGATTCTTCTGAGGGAGACACCCAAGGACAGGGTGTCTGAGCTTCTGGCCAATTCTTCTGTTACTGTATCCTATTTTGACATAGGAATGCTAGGACTACAGCTGTGAGGCACCACATCTGGTTTTTAATTTTATTATTATTTCTTTTTAAGACGGGGGTCTCACTGTGTAGTCCTGGCTGTTCTGGAACTCCCTATGTAGACCTGGTTGGCCTTGCTCCCAAAAGATGCCTGCTTCTGTCTCCCGGTGCTGGGACTAAAGGCACATGCTTGGGTGGGTGGTCCTGGGTTGTATAAGAAGGCAGGCTTCATAAGCAATGGGGATTGAGCCAGTAAGCAGTGTCCTCCATGGCTTCTGCTTCTGTTCTTGCCTTGAGTTGTGGCCCTAACTTGAGTTCCTTCCTTCAGTAGTGAACTGTGATGCAGAAATGTAAGACAAATAAACCCTTTCCTCCTCAAGCTGCTTTTGCTCATGGTGGGTGTTTGTTTGTTTATTTGTTGTTGTTGTTTTGTTTTGTTTTTAATCACAGCAATAGGAACCCTAACTAAGATACTTATTTTAGAAAGTCTTTAGCCGGGTGGTGGTGGCTCATGCCTTTAATCTCAGTACTCAGGAGGCAGAGGCAGAGGCAGGCAGATCTCTGTGCGTTCGAGGCCAGCCTGATCTACAAGAGCGAGTTCCAGGACAGCCTCCAAAGCCACAGAGAAACCCTGTCTCCAAAAACCAAAAAAAAAAAAAATTTTTCAGCCTTGGCAGTCTCCTAACCCTAACCCTAAACCAACCCCCCCCCCCCCGACTCACCAGAGTTTCCTTTTCCCCTGCAGACAGTAATATCCTTATTTTCCTGAAGCTGCTGGTTGTGCAGTGCTAGTCCATCTCTCCCAGCTCTCACATCGCATTGGATGCGCAGGGATGTGATTTGGTGGCGATGTTCAGAACCTAACAGTCTGTCCCTCTTTTGCTGTATCCTCAGGCGCTCATTTTTCTTTGGCTGACATGGATCTCCCACCTCTCCAGGCACTTTTTGGAAGACTGGGGGAGCTGACTGAAGCCTCCGACTACTGCTTCTTGAGCCCGACTCGGGGGT
Source organism: Cricetiscus sungorus (assembly GCA_030556225.1). Classification (NCBI taxonomy): domain Eukaryota; kingdom Metazoa; phylum Chordata; class Mammalia; order Rodentia; family Cricetidae; genus Cricetiscus; species Cricetiscus sungorus. The sequence goes on along the minus strand of JANBXA010000735.1, from coordinate 34,095,634 downwards.
TGCATGAAGAGTGCATAGGATGGCATCTTGGATTCTTAGCATCTCCTTTGTCAGGGTTTAGTCTTTGTATTAGGGGGGGATGGAGTCACCCAGGGTTGGCCAGCTTTCACTTGCCTGCCGCTGCATGGTGGTAGAGCTCAGTGTATTGCAATGGTTGTGGAACCAGGCACTATCTTTTTTGTTGGTTTTTCTTTTGAGACTAGGTTTCTTGATTTTTTTTTTTTAACCCCATGCTGGCACATACCGCAGTGAACAATTTTCTTTAACCAATAGCAAGAGTTTCTCTAGGACTTCAGCTTTCAAACTTAAAAAAAACAGTTAACCAGGGGACTGGAGAGATAGTTCAGCACTTAGGAGCATTCGCTTGGTTTGATTTTCAGCACATAACTCCAGTTTCAGGGCGATCAGGTCCCCTCTTCTGGTCTCTGAGGGCATCAGGCACACAAGTAGTACATAGACATATAGTAAGCAAAATACTCATATACATATAATACAGATATTTTTAAAAAGTTATCTGGGATCTACTTTTAAAAATATATTGAAACAATAAATATGTGTACTACTCATATATATTCAATACACACTACCACATGTTCTCTGATCCTTTCTTTCTTTCTTTCTTTCTTTCTTTCTTCCTTTCTTTCTTTCTGAGACAGGGTTTCTCTGTATTGCTTTGGAGCCTGTCCTGGAACTCACTCTGTAGACCAGGCTAGCCTCAAACTCACAGAACTCTGGTCATTTCTATTTACATTCATTAAAAAAAATACTGCTGGCCAAGTCACAATAACTTAGTTACAGTATTCGTAGTAATTCATGGTACTCAGTTTATATTCTCTGTTTTTTAAGAGAGAAAGAGCAAGTGTGTGAGAACTTACTAAGTCAGATTTTTGGCCCTCAGAATACAAAGATGAGGTTTGGTATGATGACACACATCTATAATTTGTATTAGGGAGGGATGGAGTCACCCAGGGTTTGGCCAGCTTTCACTTGCCTGCCGCTGTATGGTGGTAGAGCTCAGTGTATTGCAATGGCTGTGGAAGCCATTGGGAGTCATTGTCTCAGCCTCATTTGGGAGGCTAAGACAGGAGGATTGCTGAGATTTTGAAGTTCAATCCCAAAGACCCACTGGTGGAAGGAGAGGAACAATTCCTAAGAGTTGTCTTCTGACCTCTACTACCTTTCTGACATTTCTCTTTACAAAGAAACAAGGACATAAAGCTAGGGTAGTAGAGTCCTTGCCTAGCATGTGCAAGGTCAGGGTTCCACCTAAGCACAGCAGAGGAGAAGGAAGGGAGGGAGGGAGGGAGGGAGGGAGGGAGGGAGGGAGGGAGGGAGGGAGGGAGGGAGGGAGAGAGGGAAGGAAGGAAGGGAAGAAGGGAAGAAAGAAGGAAGGAATAAAAGCACTTGTGCCACCATGAGGAGCTGGAAATGGAATCCAGGGTTTTACATCCTGGGCTACGAACGATTACAGTCCTGTGATACCACGACTGGTTGATGAAGATTGAACCCCAGCCTCCCTGCAGGCTAGGCAGGAGAGTGCCCTATCAAATGAGCCACATCTTCAGCCTCCAACCCCTTAACATGAACACACCGGGCATAGAAGTCATCTCAACTGGTCTGTTGTCATCTGCTGGCCTTCCATCCTGGAAGACCCTCCCCCACTTCTCTCAAGTTACTACCTTCTTCTTTCTCCTATCAGACTTCTGAAACATAATCTCCCCAACGGCTGTCCTCTTGTGTGTGTATACACGCTAAGAACCACTCCACTTCCTTGTAGCCAAGCCAGGTAACTGGTTCTGGCCAATGGCTGTAAGCAAGACTGAAGTGTACTGTTTCTAAGCCAAGGTTACGTTAAAGGGTCAGTGTGCTTTTCAATTTCTGTATCCTCTCACCTTTCAAAAGCCACCTGTTCTGTGTAGCATAGCTGCGAGAGGGAGAAAGCATGAAAGACTTACCTTGAACCACAAACCTTTTTGCTATTAAAGACTAGAGTTCAAGGTTACTGCCTAACTTTTCAAATACTCAACAACTCTTTCTTTTTGTTTTGGGGGCAGGGTCTCATGTAGTTCAGGCTGGCCTCAAACTTACTATGTAGCCCAGGATGGTCATGAATTTCTGATTATCCTGCATCTGCCTCTCAAATGCTGGCATCACAAGTCGGAGCCACCACTCCTGTCATTAAAAAAGAAATATTTTTCAAGCTGGGTGGTGGTAGCACACACCTTTAATTCCAGCACTTGGGAAGCAGAGACAGGTGGATCTCTGTGAGGTCGAAGCCAGCTTGGTCTACAGGTCGACTTCCAGGACAGGCTCCAAAGCTATAGAGAAACCCTGTCTCAAAACACCCCCCTACCACAAATATTTTTCAAGACAGGGTCTTGATAAGAATGTAGGCATGCGGCACCATGCTTGGCTACCTACCCACCACTCTATCTTCTTAAGAAGTGTGTGTGTGTGTGTGTGTGTGTGTATGGGTGTGTGTGTGTGTGTATGTGTGTGTATGCGTGTGTGTGTGTGTCTGTGTGTGTGTGTGTATGGGTGTGTGTGTGAGTGTGTGTGTGTGTGAGTGTGTGTGTGTGTGTGTGTGTGTGTGTGTGTGTGTGTGTGACTAGAGATGGGATCAGGAGCCTTATACATACTATACGGATGGGCTCTACTGTGAGGATGTCTCAGTTTGTTTAAATTATTATTCATATATTTGTATATATGCTGGCACTAGTGTGCATGCCTGAGCTCACAAACTGGAGGTCAGAGTACAATTTGCGGGGGTCACTTCTCTCCTTCCACCATGTGGGTCCCAGGGATCGAACTTGGGTTGTTAGGCCTGGCAGCAAGCACCTTTGCTTGTAGCCCTATACATTTCTTTATAGGATAAATTTCTGATGAGAAATTAGTGACCCTGCTCAGTGCCAATTGTGTGCAGTGTAAACTTGAGAGGTGTAGATATAGGTACCTACAGTAGCTGGGTTTTTAAACTCTCACGGAATGAAAATTCATCAAGTCTAAATTCACCTATTTGGGCTTTTAAAGTTAATAGAGATAGCTGCTTTATCAGAGCATCCTAGAGGAGGAGCCAGCAGAGTTCTACTTGTTTAAGCTATGGATTTACAGAAAGCCAATGTGTTAGTTAGCGTTTCTATTGCTATGATGAAAGAACAAAATGCAACAAAATCAAAACCAAAATAAAACAAAAAGCCACAATGACCAAAAACAATGTGGGGAGGGAAGTTCTTGCTTTAGTCCTGGCCACAGTTCATCACAAAGGGGAGTCAGGGCAGGAGCCGATGCAGAGGCCGTGGAGGGTGCCGCTTGCTGGCTTGCCCCTTATTGCTCAGCCTACTCTTTTCCAGCACCCAGGTCCACCTGTCCACAATGAACGAGCTCTCACTCATTAAGACAGTGTCCCTACAGGCCAATCTGATGGTGGCATTTTCTCAGATGAGAATTCTTCCTCCTAAATGACCCTAGCTTGTGTCAACTTGGCACAAAAAATAGCTAACACAGGGGAGACAGGAAGGAAAGGAAAGAAGCAGCAACTTTAAGATTTCAGACTGAGGAGCCTGAGGAAAAAAAATGGCTCAGTAGTTAAGGGCACTGACTAGTCTTCCAGAGGTTCAGAGTTCAATTCCTAGCAACCACATGGTGGCTCACAACCATCTATAATGGGATCTGATTTCCTCTTCTGGTGTGTGTGAAGACAGAGCACTCATATACAGAAAAATAAATTTGAAAATATTAAAAATTTCAGGCTGAAAGTATGGAAGCAGCCATTCCTTTTTTTATTTTTTAAGCTTACTATCTTTTATTTTACGTGCATTGGTGTTTTGCCTGTATGTATGTCTGTATGAGGGCGTTGGGTCCTGAAGTTACAGACACTTGTGAGTCATCGTGTGGGTGCTGGGAAATGAACCTGAGTTCTTTGGAAGAGCAGACAGTGAGCTTAGCCACTGAGCAATCTCTCCAGCCCATATTATTTACTTTTCAAGAATTATTTTTGTCTGTGTGTATGCCACACGATTCTGGCCCAAGGAGGCCAGAAGAAGGCGTTGGCTGTTCTAGAGCTTGAGTTGTAGGTGTCTGTGAGCCACGTGATATGGGGCCTGGGGAGCAACTCTGGTTCTTTGAGCTGGGAACTGAACTCTGGTTCTCTCTTTTAGCTTCTAAACCATCTTTCCATCCCCACAGCCATTTTTTTTTTTTTAAAACTATACTGTTTGTTTTCTTGGTATTTATCTTTTATAGTTCATTGTGTATTCTAGAAATCAATAGTCTGTCAGATTACAGCTGGGAGAGATTTTCTTCCATTCTGTTGGCTGCCTCTTTGATAGACAGTTTTTTTGGCCATACAGAAGTTTATTTATCTGTGCATTGTTGGTTTTTCTGTGACTCTGGAGTCCTAGCCAAATCTCTGTGAGTTTGAGGCCAGCCTGGTCTACAGAGTTCCAGAACTGCACAGGGAAACTCAAACCATATATCTCTATATAAAACATTATATATTATATGTGTAATATGTATAATACTATACATATTACACATATAATATATGTATATTATATACATATAAAAACACACTAAGACTTCTAGTTAGGTGCAGAAGAATAAAGTAATTTTGAGACAATAACTGCTCCCCATTGGGGCAGAATAGGCAGACATCTTTAGTTACAGTTCCTCTCCTTTAGCACATACAGGTTGGATTAACACCCTCATCAAGCATTAAACCAAATCATCTTTTTCTTCAAATATCTCTTCCCTTCCTTAAATCAGGGAGGAGTGTCCAAGGTAAAGCTGAGCAAATGCAAGCAAATTAACAAACCAAACTTTCAGACACCAAAATTACTTCAGAGGCTTGGATACAAACAAATAAAGCTGATTAGTTGAAAACCAAAATACTTTCAAATCAAACAGAATAGTGGTTTAAAGGCACACACTTTCAAAAAAGGTATCCAACAAGTAGAATGGGAAACAAGAAACTCAGAATAACCAACAAACAGACTTTTCGCCCAACTAAGGGAAGTCTGAGCCCCAGAAAGGACTCACCAAAATCTACCCAAGAGTAATGTATCAGGTTTGGACACAGAGGACTATGCTGGTACCTGGCTCCAATTGTGGTGACTGCCCCTGTGAGCAGTGGTTTGTTCCTGGGGTCTCTGCCCCTGCACCATAACTATTGACACACAAGCACAACTCTCACGGAGCCAAATATAAATGACTGTGGCCCAGGAACACAGATTCAGGAATCCACAAATGCTTAGGTAGTCTTTTTATTGCTGTGAAGACACACCACGATCACGGCAACTCTCATAAAGGCAAACATCTAATGAGGAGGCTCACTAACAGTTCAGAGATTCAGTCCATTGTCATCACGGTGGGACACGGCGGCATGGAAGCAGACACTTCCTGGAGAGAGCCCTACAGCTTGTAAACAACAGGAAGTTGACTGAGACACTGGGCTGTATCCTGAGCACAGGAAACCTGAAAGCCTCCCCCACAGTGGCACACTTCCTCCAACAAGGCCACACCTCTACTAATAGTGCCCTATGAGATTATGGGGTCCAATTCAGACTACCGCAAACGCCCCACTCCTGTGTGATAACAGTTTCACGAAGTGTTCCTGATAGCAGAACAAAGAATTCCATAAATGAAGGCACTTTTCAAATATAGTGGTGGGAACATCAGATAGGTGGGTTACAGCAGAGTAAGTGATGACACACGCCTTTGAGGTGGTGGAAATGAGGGGTCTGTTGATATATTCCTAAAGCATTCTCCTGTCATCTACAAGGATGTTAGATCAGGCATAGAGGTAGGCAAAGAATGGCTATGGAGGGTTTGAAGATTGTCCAAGATAAACTGTAACCAGGCTCTCCTAATTTCAGTTCCAATCTCCCCATAAGCACTGAAGTTTCTCCAGAGTGTGAGGACTCTTATTTTGTTTGGGTCCTCACTATAGAATAAGCATGCAGTGTATGTTTATCCATCTGCTGGAGCAGACCTATAATCCCAGCTACTCAGGAGACCAGAGCATGAGAACTATGAGTTCAAAGCCAGCCTGGCAACTTCAAGAAAATCTGTCCAAAGAACCAACAAAGCTGCTGGAGTGGGGGTAGGGGACTGAAGAGATGATTCTGTAGTTAGGGGCATTCTCTATTCTTGCAGAGGCCCTGAATTCAGTTCCCAGCACTCAGGTCAGGCAGCTCAAGGTCTCCAGCTCCAAGACGTCAGACATCCTCTTCTGGCCTGCACAGGCACATGTGTGATATACACAGAGACACATAATATACTAACTAAAAGAAAAACCTTTTTAATTAATTAATTAATTGATTTAAAATTCTTTTATGTCTGTGCTCGTGTGTGTGTGTGTGTGTGTGTGTGTGTGTGTGTGTGTGTGTGTGTGTGTGTGTATGCACAAGAAAAAATGAGGGTCTGAGGACAATCCATGGGGGCCAGCTCTCATTCTATTGTGTAGGTACTGGGGATTGAACTCAGGTCATAGTGAATGTGCACAGGTGGTGCTCTTAGCGGCTGCAGCTGAGGGCATATCCTGTCAGAACCCCCCAAGGACAGGCCGGTACAGATGCCTGAATATTAATAGGTAGTTCCATGGGCTGGTGGCCAAGCCCAGAACAATGTTTCATTATAGAACGTACCTTCTAGGAGCTATCACATGAGTCCTGGGGAGAGTTCAGCTTCACTCTGTGGGGGCGTGGCTTAGGTAGGGAGTGCTGGGGTGGCAAATTCCATTTTGCGCACAGGACCTCACAAGACCCTGTAGATGTTCTGACCTTGGATGCAAGTGACTTGCTCCTGATCTTAAGCATGGGAAATTCCAAATTCCTGGACACATTTCAAGGTTACAGAGTTATTAGAGCTGGGTTTGCTGGTGTCACCAGCAACAAAAACGTAAAAGTTAAGTAGAAGAGAGACTAGTATACCTGTACCTGTGATCCCAGCACTGGGAGGTGGAGGGTTAGGAGTTTGAGGCTAGCCTTTGCTACATGGTGAGTTGAATTTAGCCAGGAGTACAGAGAACGTGTCTCAGAACAAAACCAAAAAGTATCCGTTCGGTGCCTTTTTGTATCAAAGCAAACATGAGGGTAAGGAGAAACCTGAGGAGGGATGAAGAGATGGCTCAGAGGTTGGGAGGGCTGAGTGTTCTTCCAGAGGATTGGGGTTTGATTCCCAGCACCCACATGGCAGCTCACAACTGTAATTCTAAGATCTGACACCCTTGCAGGGATATACACCCAGGTGAAACACCACTGTACATAAAATAAGAATAAATTATTTAGAAAAAAAGAGAGAGACAGAGAGAGAAACCCAACCTCAGAGGAAAGTGCTTTAAAAGAGTGATTAAGTGAAAGTCAGTGCTAGGTAGGAGCCATAAAAGAGATGCATATCTGAAAATGCCAGGACATATTTGAGGAAACGCCTATCCAGGAGGCTGGAGAGGTGGCTCAGCTGCTGAGAACACTGGTTGCTCTCTCAGAAGAGTTCAATTCCCAGCACCCACACAATTCACAATTGTCTATAACTCTAGTGCCCCAGGGAATCTGATGCCCCCTTCTGGTATCTTCAGACACTGCATGTGCATAGACATAATACAGGCAGAACTATACATAAATAAAATAAAAAGATTTCACCTGGCATTGGTGGCGCACACCTTTGATCCCAGCACTCAAGAGGCAGAGGCAGATGGGTCTCTGTGAGTTTGAGGCCAGCCTGATCTACAGAGCTAGTTCTAGGACAAAGAGAAACCCTGTCTCAGAAAACAAAAACAAAACAAACAAACAAAAACAAAAACAAAAAAAAAAAAAAAAAAAAAGAAAGAAAAAAAAGATTTAAAAAAGCCAGTCTTCTTTTCTGGGAGATATTGTATGAGGTAGAGCTCATCCACCAACACAGCACTGGAGGTCTGGAATCTTGGGCTCCTGGGGGGAATAGGAACTAAAAAATTCCATAGAGGAGTGACTGTGGAGAAAGGACTGAAGGCACAATAGCCCCTCGGGGAAAAGTTTCCAGACAACATAAAATAGAGCTGGAGATTTACAACTTTTCTTTTTTTTTTTTTTTAAGACAATTGTGGTTACACAGATAAACCCTAGCTTGAAAAACCCAAACCCAAACAAACAAATAAACAAACAAACAAAAAACCCTGGTGGTGATGCAACCTTTATCCCAGCATTTAGGAGGAAGAGGCAGGTGGGTCTCTGTGAGTTTGAGGCCATGCTGGTCTACAGAGTGAGTTGCAAGGGTACCCAGGGCTACATAGGGAAACCCTGCCTTGAAAACAATCCCCCCCGAAAGGAAAACCAAAATTATACATTTTTAAACATAGATTTTTAAGTACAAGAGGATGTGGGGGAGACATTGAGGGAATGGGTGTGCGCTTTTCAAAGAAGAGGCACAGCAGAGTGTCTACAGCAGCTATCTGAGCTGTGTTTGGTTGATAAGAACCTTAAATGAGGTTTGGGGTTGCGAAAGACCACAAATGAGATCACTGGGTGGTTCCTATGCACTGGATGGGACTAAGGCATATATGGTAAAAGCTGCAAGGGAAGCTAAGACAGTCTCTAAAAGCATGTTTTCATTTTCAACACTAGATGGCTGCCGAGGGGCAGGAATAAGCTTCCAGCCACGAGGGAGGTGGGACAAGTACTGAACTCTACAGGGTTTGTGGGTGGGGAAATAAACATGAACAAACCCTGGCTCTTGCTCAGCAGAGGGACAGGGACACATTTCCCTGCTGTCCTGGCTCTCAGACTGAAGAGAGCCCTTGCCTCTCGAGTGGGTGGAGCGGGAGGGGGTGGCTGAGTGCCTACCTGTGCAGCTCAGAGACTCAGGAAACCCTCCCAGTTGAAACAGCCATCGCTGTCCCCATGACTTGCCAGAAGATTCCCCACCTCTTCTTGTCGTCCTCTCTCCCGGGGTGGTCCTCCCCACGGGAGCTATGTGCCTGTGGCTCCGCCATTCCTCTCTTTGCCGTGTGACGGCTCTCCAAGTGGCTCTCATACTGCTTGCTCTCGGTTCTTGGCCACTGCCTGAAACATGGGCAGGAACATTCCCGCTCATCACTATTGGGTTTCCCGGGACCTAGAGCATCTTAGCATCTGCAGGCCCAGCCCACCATCCCTCCCACACTGGATGTACAGGATCTCGCCATCAGCGAGGCTGACTAACAGCTCAACCACCTGCGGCTGTTGGAGAGATGGACAGGGAACTTCTGGGCTTTTGTAGGGTTCTGTGGTATAGCTGGCTCAGCCTTGGTCTTGGCCGGAGTGAACCATACTTCAGGCTCGGCAGCAGGCTTAGAGATGTAATGCCCTGCTTGTTTCTTCACAGGCTATCCTGCTTGGGACTATGTCCAGTAGCCCAAGGACAGTGTGCTAATGGGGTGGGGGGGGATTTCTGTTTAAATATGAAGAGATTCCTGCCAGGTTCAGATGAGAGGCCAGGATGGGATTAGTTAAAACATTTATTTATTTATTTCTTATTTATTTATTTATAGTTTTTTGAAACAGGGTTTCTTTGTGTAGCTTTGAAGCCTATTCTAGAACTTGCTCTGTAGATCAGGCTGGCCTTGAGCTCCAGAGATCTGCCTGCCTCTGCCTCCTGAGTGGTAGGATTAAAAGCATGGGCCATTCCCAGCTTAAGCTATTCTTTTAAAGTTAATTAATTTCCTTATTAGTGTTATGTGTGTACAAGTCCCTGTGTGCATTTATGTGTACCGTGTGTGTGAAGGAGCCATCGGGGCCAGAGGAAGGCATTGCTTCCCCTGAACTCGAGTCACAGGAGATTGTGAGCCCCTAAGTGAGTGCTGGGAATTGAACCCTGGTCCTCTGGAAAAGCAGCCAGTGCTCTTAACCTCTTAGCCATCTCTCCAGCTCCAAGATATTCTTACTGTAAACAAAGGCTTGGAGTTGCTTTTGAGGTTCCCAGAAATATATCTGGGGGAGGAATGAGGCCATGCTTTAGGGTCATATAGGTTTAGACCTAAAAGCAAGGTTCTAGACTAGAATGGGGCACTCAGCATTTGTAGAGGCAAACAGTCAACCTGGACTGCACAGAAAGTTCTAGGTCAGCCAGGGCTACACAGTGAGACCCAGAAGAGGAAGAGGAGGAGGAGGTGGAGGAGGAGGAGGAAGAGGAGGAGGAGGAGGAGGAGGAAGAGCATGCATGGTTCATAGTTCAAAAACTTTTAAAAGATTTATTTATTTTATGTGTATGAATATTTCACTTGCATATATGTATGGACACCACATTCATGCCTAGTGCCCGTAGAGGCCAGAGGATGGTGTTAAATCCCCTGGAACCAGAGTTACATGGAAGGTTTTGAGCCACCGTGTGGGTGCTGGGAAGTGACCCGGGGTCCACTTCAAGGACAGCAAGTGCTCTTAACTGCTGAGCCATCTCTCTCTCCCCATTGCTACTTTAATATAAAATGTTTATATGTAGAATCTTGCTGTGGTTTGAATGAAATTGGCTCCCATAGGCTCGTATGTTTGAATGCCTGGTCCCTAGTTAGTGGGACTGTTTGAGAGGGTTGGGGGAGTGGCAGTTTTGAAGGAGGTGTGTCACTGGTGCTAGACTTTGAGGTTTGAAAATCCACACCGAGCCCAGTGCCTCTTTTCTGCCTGCTGCCTGTGGATCAGGATGTGAGCCGCAGCTGTTGCCCCAACACCATGCCTGTCTGCTTCCCCCCATGGTGATCATGAACGACTCTCTAACCCTGCAAGCATGTTCCCAGTCAAATGCCGCGTTTTATATGAGTTGGCCATGTCATCTCTTCACAGCAAGAGAACAGAGACAAGACACAGCTCTATGTCAGCGACTGCCACAACACATGTTATTGTGCTAGAATTGTTAATTCCCAGGGGTGAAGAAGTTTCACTAGACTCTTGGGGGGTTAGGGTTTCCTCTCCCTTTCTCCTGTTTCTCTCCTACCCGATTTCTTGTAATTGTGCTTATATTCACATGGATTCTGAACAATTGGCAAAAACTGCCTAGCATCAAGGTAATGTTTCCAGGGAAATTGGGGTTGATTTTTGTTGTTGTTTTTGTTTGTTTGTTTTTGTTTTTTGGATCTTCACTCTTTTCTTGTAAGATTTATTTATTTTTTATGTTTAAGTGTATTGCCTACATGTATGTCTGTGAACTATGTGCGTACAGTGCTCAAGGAGGCTAGAAAAGGGCACTGGATTCCCTGGAACTGGAGTTACAGATGGTTGTGAGGCACCATGTGGGTGCTGAGATTGCACCTGGTTCTCTGGAGGAGCAGCCAGTGCTCTTAGCCCCTGAGCCATCTTCTCTCCAGGCCCTTGTTAACAAAAGGATTTAGAAACGGACTCAAGAAAGCTTAAAGGCAATTGCATTAGGGTTTGAGAGAAAAAAGTCAGGTATGCCATAAACCCTGGAAGCTGCTGGGAGCAGAGAGGGAGAGAAGTTGGAGAGAGTCAGGGTCCAGGACAGCTGGCATGCTGAGTAGTGGGGCTCAGTAAGCAGCTGCTTGTCCAAAGGAGGGCGGTGGAAGTTTGAATGAGGATGGACCCCATAGGCTTATAAGTTTGAGTACTTGCTCAGTAGCTGGAAGAACTGTCTGGGAAGGATTAGGAGGTGTGGCCTTCCTGGAGGAGGTGTGCCACTGGGGGTGGGCTTTGAGCTTTCATAAGTCTTCCCTGGGTAGCACTTCCTGCCTTGTGGCTGTGTCTCAAGATGGGAGCCCTCAACTGCCGCTCCAGCGCCATGCCCGCTTGCCTGCAGTGTGCTCTCCATCATGACAGTCATGGACCTAAGCCTCTGAAACTGTAAGCCCTAAATAAACTCTTTCTTCTGTAAGTTGCCTTGGTTGTTGTGTCTTATCACAGTAATAGAAAAGTAGCTCAGACAAGGGTCTTCAGAAAAAGTGAAAGCATCCAGGAGGTCGTGCGAACGAGATAATTTATTAAAGAAGGGAAAGGCACTCCTGAGCATAGTGTGGGCTAGTGATCAAGGACAAAATCCAAAACAAACAAGCAAACAAGTAAATAACCCCCCAAATCCCCAAACCTTACCTAGCATAGCCCCCTTAGTTGTTATTTTGTTTTTTATAACACATTTAACCATGTGTGTGATTTTATGAGATAACTTTCAGGCTGTTCTTATGCACGCTCTCTTAGTTACATGGAACCCGGGTGAGGATGGGCTTCTAGCCTTTCTCTTATTTGCTTGTGAGCTGTTGACATAGGTGGTGGGAACCTAACTTGGCTCTTCTGGAAGAGCAGTACCTTTTCCTAACCACTGAGCCGCGTCTCCAGCCCATGGCCTATTTTATTTTTATTTATGTATATTGTACAAGTGTACAAGTGCCACAGGAATATGGGATCTCTCGGAGCTGGGGTGACAGACAGTTCTGAACCATCCAACACGGTGCTAGGGATTGAACTCTGGTTGTTGGCAAGAGCAGCAAGGACTCTTAAGTGCTGGCTGGCTGCCAGTCCTATTCTTTTCTGAGAGCTTGTCTCCCACATCCATTCTTGTTTGTTTGTGAGTCAGGGTCACCATGTGCAGCCCTGGCTGGACCGACACTTTCTGTGTGGTCCAGACTGGCTAGAGACAAAGATGTACTTAAGAGCCTGTGCCTTGCAGCTCTTTTGGGCTTCCATCATAGTCAGTCTCGCCTTCACTGATCCGTTGATTCTCTGTCTTGTCATTTGTTCTACAATTCCAGAAGAGAAAGGACCCTGCTTGGAGCAAAAACTGGTAACACTAGGCCTGAGCTTGCCTTATAACTCCAGGTCTAGCCCTGCACAAGTGGAGGTAAGCCTTGTGCACAGATACCTTGCTTTATCCGGTCCATATTACCACCTTGAAAGCCGTGGAGACCAGTGTGTGCAGAAATATTAAATCGTAATACTGGGCTGTTATATTATCTGGGGGGAGGGTAGAGTTCTAATTTTTGGTCCCTGTAGCTATAGTACCTTTGTAAAATGATGCATGTGACCCAAGGGTCATGGCTTATGGATGCTGGGTTGTATCTCATTAGTAGCTGGACTTGCAATGGGATTTTCCTTTTTCCTCTTCCTTTCTCCCTTTCCTGCTTCTCTCTCTCCCTGCTTCCTTTCTCCCTTCCTTTGTAAATCCCAGGCAGCCCAGGCTGACCTCTACCTGACTATGTCAGGAAAGCTTGGTTTGACCTTCTGATAGCTCCCGGCCTCACTTCCTAAGCACCGGGATCACAGCTGTGCATCAGATTGAACAAGAAACAAATATGATTTATTATGTAGCACTAGCTGGCCTGATACTGTCTGTGTAGCCCAGGCTAGACTCAAATTCTCAGCAATCCTGCTGCCACCTTGCCCAGCCTCGAGGTAGTACTTTTAGGGCAAAGAAAATGCATATGCCCCTGCCACTTGTGTTCTAAGTAAGTTATCATTCAACCACTAACTTCTTCTCAAAGGCAGGATAAGAATAAGGAGTTGCACCTATTTTTTTTTTTTTTTTTAATTTAAAAACGTTAGTTGCATTTACATTGTCTCAGAGAACAACTTGCAGGAGTACTTTCTCTCCTGTGATTTGGCCCCGGAGGGGGTAGAATTTAAGTCCTTGTTGTTGGAGGCAGCACCGTCCGGAGCTGAGCCAACTTGCCTCCCATTGCCTTAAAACTATGACTTCCCCTTACTTGGGATGACTCTCCATATTTGTGACTCACACAGATAGAGGGCTGGACTCTGAGTTTAGCTCTCCTCCTCCTATCAACCCCGGGGCTGGACTCTGAGTTTAGCTTTCCCCCTTCTGTTAAGCCCTCCCCGCTTTTAGAATAAACCACCTGACTTCGCCGAAAGCTCCGAAACACACCCTTTGGCTGAAAGAGAGAATTAGGCAATCTCAGAATTCCCCACTCCTCTTTTCTCAGGAGAGAGCTCTGGATAGCGGGATCTCTCAGCCCAGGGAGGCCGGCGCAGTTCCTGTTTGAAAAGCAGAGGGAGCTCTGAGATCAAGGCTGAACCGCCCTGTCCTACGCTGTGGTCTCCCAGCCCCCTCTGTTTGGAACAGGGAATTTCGGACATGCACACTCGGATAGGGACTCTTAGGAGCAGACAGGGCAGGGAGGTCTGGCTGAGGTTCCTGCAGAGGCTGACTCCTCTGGAGCGGCAGGGTCTTCCCAGCATGACCAGTGGCAGGAGAGGAGACTGACCCACTTGTTCCCATCAGCTCCTGAAGGTAACAACTTTAAAAAGCAAAGCCTGAAGAGCAAAGCTTTGATGGAGGAGCAGGGAAGGACAGGGAACCGTGTAGAGCAAGGCGTGGATGGGGCAAAGATGGAGGGTTGGAAGGGACTCAGAACGCGGATGGTTTCTCATATGCTGAACCCCCATCCCAACACAGCTTCGCCTTTCCACATACAGTATTTTCGGGGGTAAAGGCAGTTTGTGAAAGACTTTTCTGGGAATGAGGGGAAGACATCCTGCTTTTAAAAAGAGGACGAAACAAACCAACTTCAGAAGTTAAAATAAGACGTTTCTCAGTCAGCTGTCTTTTCTCCCTCACTGGTGTCTCCCTGTCACAGCACGGGCAGCGCTTTCCTTCTGACTAGGCTTCCCCCACGGTCCCTTCCTGTTCCTTTGGAAAGAAACTCTTTCGTGCCTCAGTGGCCACGGAGGTATCCACAGAAGCACCTGCAATAAGCATGTCAAAGAGGCTGACTGGAACCGTAGGGGGTTGTTCTGAAAGAGGAAGGGAACTGTCCCAGGTGGGCGAGCAGGATGGACAGACCTGAGCGGAAATCCAGAGCCACTGATGCAAGGGGCCAGGAGCTGGTGGTGGAGGACAGCACAAAAGATGGGAGAGACTCCTCATTCATTTGCCGTACAATTGGTAGATGGCTCTTGGCAGCAAAGGGAGAGGGTGATGATTACTGACAGGAACTTATCTGTCTGGTATTCTTTCAAAGGTGACACTGAGCCCTGGGTGGCCCCTCACCACCAAAACAGGTGCCTGTATTTGTTGGCTAAAGACAGCCAGGACAATCATCCTTTAGCTCCAAGGCCAGAGGTCCAGAGATCCAGAGAGCCATGGACAAGTCACCAGAATCATGGTAAGTGGTCAGGTATCTACAAAAATGTGCATGAACGCCATCGCCACTTTCTTTTGTTCCTTCATATTTTTGAGACAGGGTCTTACCTTGTAACCCAGGCTGGCATGGAATTTACTGTCTCGGTCCCCAGAGTGTGAGGCTTACACACAGGCTTACCACATGTGACTTCCCATTTTCTCATGATAGAGTTTTAACTTTTTATATATTTATTTTTTATATATTTATATATTTCATATATTTATTCCAAGCTTAGTCCATACCATGGCACATCAGCTGCCTTTTCCTTTCCCCTTTGGCCTCCTGCTGACAGATGCTAGAGTTCTGCGTGAAGCCATTGGTACCTGTGTTTTTCCCCCTTCCAGGTGCATTGTCTTGTTTTCTGTTTTGGCCTCATTTTCTGCTGAGCCTACCATGCATGGGGAGATCCTGTCCCCTAACTATCCTCAGGCATATCCCAATGAGATCGAGAAAACGTGGGACATAGAAGTTCCAGAAGGGTTTGGGGTTCATCTCTACTTCACCCATCTGGACATAGAGCTGTCAGAGAACTGTGAATATGACTCAGTGCAGGTATCTTGCAAGTGTATGAGGAAGAGAGATGGAAGGGTAGAGAGGGATGGAGGAATGAGAAGGATGCTGGGGGGCAGTGTGGTGTCAACTGTCCTATGGGTCGGGGGCATGGCTCAGTGGTAGAACACTTACTTGCCTTGCATGTACAAGTTTCTGAGTCTGATGAACAGAACTGGGGATAGGGAGGGAGGTTGACACGGAGATTGAGAATAAAGGTTCTATTCTCTCTATCCATTTTTACGTCTAAATTTGACTGTTCTCCTAGATAATCTCAGGAGGCGTCGAGGAAGGGAGACTCTGTGGACAGAGGACCAGCAAGAATGCCAACTCCCCCATTGTGGAAGAGTTTCAAATCCCATACAATAAACTTCAAGTGATCTTTAGGTCAGACTTCTCCAATGAAGAACGATTTACTGGCTTTGCTGCATATTATGCTGCCATAGGTAAGACAGCTCTCTCAGTATAAGGCCTGTGTCTTTCCTCCAGCAATGAATTAGTTGCCTGCAGATCCTCGGGGAGGGGTGGGGACTCACGAGTCCCTCCCCACTCCCATGACAGGATATTGACAGGCATGGTCTTGTGCAGGTAATAACAGCTGCTATGAGTCTAAGTGCAATGGGGCTGCCGTGCCTGCAAGATAGCATCCGACAACGCTTCTATCCCTTCCTCTGGCTCT
This sequence comes from Cricetiscus sungorus, assembly GCA_030556225.1. Taxonomy (NCBI): domain Eukaryota; kingdom Metazoa; phylum Chordata; class Mammalia; order Rodentia; family Cricetidae; genus Cricetiscus; species Cricetiscus sungorus. The sequence goes on along the minus strand of JANBXA010000735.1, from coordinate 34,079,321 downwards.
TACATTCTTCCTGCCCCTCTTTCATGATGGTCTCTGGGCATTAGACTATTCCCTCCTTCCATCCCTCCCTCCTTCCCTCCCCCTAGCTTCCTTTCCTTTCTTTCTTCTTCCCTTCTTCTTCCCTTCTTCTTGCCTCCCTCTCTCCCTCCCTTCTCTCCCTCTCTCTCCCTCCCTTCCCTCCTCCCTGCTTTCTTCTCTCCCTCTCTCTCTTTCTTTTCACACTGTAGCCCAGGCTGGCCTTGAGCCTCATATCAATCCTCTGCTTCAGCCACCAGAACACAGGCATTACATGCCTGAGCAAACCATGCCTGGCTTTGAGAGTATTTAAGTAACACCTTTTCCTCATCCCTATAGATTTGGCCTTACTGCCATTCTTCCTCCTAGGTCTTTGTCCTTGACCTTGTATTTTTCTCTCCTTTTTGCAGATATAAATGAATGCACAGATTTTACAGATGTCCCTTGCAGCCACTTCTGCAATAATTTCATTGGTGGCTACTTCTGCTCCTGTCCCCCCGAGTACTTCCTACATGATGACATGAGAAATTGCGGAGGTGAGCTTGGCTGGCATCGAGAGGTCTTCATGCTCCTTAGGATCTGCAATGGATTGCGGGCTGAGTCCTCCCTCCCAATTATGACCAGGTTGTCCCTTCAAGTGGCTCCTGGTTTTCCCTTTGCATGAGCTGAGTGGGTGGGGAGAAGATGAGCTGAACTAGCTTTACATTGCTGTCAAAGGGGAGATGAACAAAAGGACGGAATGCTTATTTTGGCCCATGGTTTGAGCAGTTGGACCCATTGTTCTGGGGTCTGTGATATGGCAGGGCATCATATAAGGGCATCAGGTGGTAGAACAAAATTGTTCACCTCAGGGCAGCTGGGAAGGCAAGAGGGAGGGGCAGGGACCAGTTTCCTTTTCAAGGTCGTATCCCAGTGACCTAACCTCCTCCTGTTAGGCCCTACCTTGTGAAGATCCCATCACCTTCCAATAGTGTCACAGGCCAGTGACCGAGCCTGAGGATATGTAACTCTAGGAGATATTTAAGATCCAAACCACAGCACAAGGCTTCAGGATAAAGTTAGTTGAATGGAAGACACACACACACACACACACACACACACACACACACACACACACACAGAGAGAGAGAGAGAGACAGAGAGAGAGAGAGAGAGAGAGAGAGAGAGAGAGAGAGAGAGACTCACCTGTAAAGAGACTGCCGGAGGCTGTTCACAACTATGGGAAGTTCCATGACAAGCAGAGCAACACTGCACAGGCACTGGCTAGCTCTAGCTCTCCTCATGACCACTGTGGCTGATTGTTCCATGCAGGCTTCATTCAGGGAACAGATCTTGGGCTAATCCTCATAGGGGACTCAGAACTTATGACAAGAGGAATAGAAGAGGGCAGAGACTTCTTGTTTGTCTCTGTATTTGATTGGTCCCTTTCTCCTTTTTTCCCCCTATAGTCAATTGTAGTGGGAATGTATTCACTGCCCTGATTGGGGAGATTTCAAGTCCCAATTATCCCAATCCATACCCGGAGAACTCAAGGTGTGAGTACCAGATTTTGCTGGAGGAGGGGTTCCAAGTGGTGGTGACCATCCGGAGAGAAGATTTTGACGTGGAACCGGCTGACTCGGAGGGGAACTGCCAGGACAGCTTACTTGTGCGTAGTAGATGACAAGTTTGGCTCCCACCCCGACTCGTTTAGCTTGCTGAGACTTCTGCAGCCTCCTTCTCTGAGGTTCTGGGCCTTCACACATTACACACATTAGGCAGACACCTACCACAGGCCTACAGCCTCACTCTTCACCTCCTCCTCTCCTTCCCCCTTCATCCTTCTCCTGCTCCCTCCCTAAGGCAAGGTTTTTGTTGTCATTTGTTTTGGTTTTGTTTTGAGACATGGTTTCTCTGTGTAGCCCCACTGTCCTGGGTCTTACTCTGTAGATCAGGCTAGCCTTGAACTCAGAGCTTTGCCATGTCTGTCTCCCAAGTGCTGGAATCAAAGGCTTGTGCCACCCCCTCCCAGGTTAATAAGGGAAGCTTTTATGTAGCCTCAAATCTCTCACCCCAGCCTCTAGAGTGCTGGGGTTACAGATGTTAGTTAGCTACCACACCTTGTGAGGGGTTTCTCCTTCCTTCTTCTCTCTTCTCCCCTTCTGTCCCTCTTACTCCTTCCTGAACTGGGGCTTGACCTTTGGCCTCATGCGTGCTGGATAAGTGCTCTACGCTGATTTACTTCTGCAGTTCCTTTCTATATTTTTCCCTATTGTTTTTTTAATTTGGCACAAATTTTCATTAAATTGCCCAATCTGGCTTTAACTTGTCCCAGTTTTCCAAGTGATTACAGGCCTGTAACATCAGGTTCAGCTTTTGAAATGCAAGTTATCTTTCCTCCACCTATCCTTTTGTTTGCTTGTTTCTTAGTTTATATTTTAACCAATCTTTACCTCATTTTATATCACCCCCATTTAATTCCTCCCTTTAGATTTTTCTGATTTTATTATATGTTTCCTTTCAGTTTGCTGCAAAAAATCAACAGTTTGGTCCTTATTGTGGCAATGGATTCCCTGGGCCGTTAACTATTGAAACCCACAGTAATACTCTTCATATTGTCTTTCAAACTGACCTAACAGAGCAAAAAAAGGGCTGGAAGCTTCGTTACCATGGAGACCGTGAGTAACTAAAAGTGCCTTTTTGATTGATGTTACTAAATTCTTTGGAAGTGTAGAATCAAAATAAATAGACTGTTGTTTGGTTAGTAATCTTTGAACTACTCTTTTAAATGCAGACACCAAGGAGGGGCCAGCTAATTAGTGGCATATTCATTTACACATCTGCCATATTGAAACAGTAGACATCAGAACTGAGGACAACAGAAGATTGTAGAAAGTACGAGAATGGGGCAGGGGAGACCCATCAGTGCGCAAGAGCATTTGCTGGGCAGGCATGAGTTTGGATCCTTGTACCACAACAGAATCTAGGCATAACCACGTCTGTTTATAACTTCATGTTTGGGAGTAGGTGGGCAGAGAAAGGGGAATCAGTGGGTCTTGGTGGTCAGCTAGCCTGGGCAGAAATGGTAAGTTCCAGGAGCAGTGAGATACCTGTCTCAAGAGGGCAAGGCAGGGAGTGATTAACAGAGCAGGCCCCGGGGTCCTCCACGGGCCTCTGCGTTGCTACGCCAGCCCTCTCCCCATTTCACAGAAAGTGAGAGAATGTCTGGGAATGGTATTGCACAGCTATGATGGAGAATTATTGCAAGTCTGAGACCAGCCCGGCTACATAGCAAGTTCCAGTCCAGCCTAGACTATACAGAGAGCCTCTGTCTTAAAAACATGTGGGAATTATGTAAAATAGCACAGTTTCCAACTATTTAGTAAAATCTCATTTCTGTTCTCCCCAAGCGATCCCTTGTCCTAAGAAAATCACTGCCAATTCTGTTTGGGCCCCTGAAAAGGAAAAATATGTGTTTAAAGATGTGGTGAAGATATCTTGTGTGGACGGATTTGAAGTTGTAGAGGTAAAGTACTATTTAGATTTCTCCCTGGTCTCTGGCTCCAGATCAGAAACTTGAGCCTGTGAGGTTGTTGCTGCCTGACCAAGATATTAACACCTCAACCATAGATGGAATGGGTCAAGGTTGTCCATCCTTCCTGTGAGGTCTGATTGTCCGTCCTTCCCATTAGGTCTGGTTGTCCGTCCTTCCTGTGAGAATTGGAGCTCCTGGCCCACCCTGCCCTCTCTGCCCTCATTTTTCCTGGGGAAGGGCGATAAAATGCTGGGGTAGGGCTGTAAGGATTCAGGCATTACGCTGGCCTGCCCCTGTCAGCTGGCAGAGTGCACTCAGGCAGTACCCTGGTCAGCCCAGGGGTCCACGGTTGTGAAGGCTGCACGCAGGTGCAAAGGATCCCTTTAAAAGACAGACCCCCCTACCCACTTATCACCCTCTTTCCCGCTGTTCCCGTGGGGCAGACAGGGCTTTTCCTGTCCTCCTCTTCTCTTCTGACCTCTCTCTGTCTCTGTGTCTCTTTACCTCTTTTCTCTTTCCTTACCCCACTTTCTTTTTCTAACAAAACTTCTCACTAAGCTCTCTCTGCCTGTCCTATTTGTCCTCCGCCTCGGTCAACCTCACGCACCATGGAATCCCCCAACGTTCCCCTCGCGCTTTATCATAACAAGAGTGGTCTTCTAGCCTCAGCTCCTGGGTGCTCAGGGTTACTCTTCGAAAGATTCTCAAGTCTCTTTTGATGAGGACTTCTCATTGATCCAAGGCCAGAGATCAATTCATTATTGGATTTGATTTTCCACATGCTTTTATAAATTAACGTTGACATCTGTTTTTCTTCAGGGAAGTGTTGGCTCAACATTCTTCTATTCTACTTGTCAAAGCAATGGACAGTGGAGCAATTCCAGACTACAATGTCAGCGTAGGTGTCTCTTCCCCCTCTCAAAGGGAACTGAATCTTCAATGCACCAGAACTCAAATGCGTGGTTTCCTTTCAGGCTTGAGAGAGAATGATGGCTTGTGGTTTTTGAAGGAAAGACTGTTAGGGAGGCCTGTCTAGTCCTAAGCCAATTAGACTAACATGTTTCTTAAAGAAGGGGGCAGTGGAATACGTAGTCGATAACTCTAAGGGAGGTATTCTGGGCTCACACAGGAGCCTCTGCATCCAAAGATGGTCTCTTCCAGGGCCCATCTGGATTGGCAGGTCTCAGAGGGCTGGGTTAGAGAAGATGCCACAAAAGAGCTGGTGTTGGAAGATTCATCCTGGGCGCGATTATGGCTGTGGCTGAGGAAGAGCGAGGATGGAGTGGGTCCCTAACTCTTCCTGGGAGGAAGTGACTGTCCTGACTCTCCATTTCCCTGCTTCCTCTTGTAGCTGTGGACTGTGGTATTCCAGAACCCATTCAGAACGGGAAAGTTGACGATACAGAAAATACTCAGTTTGGTTCTGTCATTCACTACTTGTGTGAGGAGCCATATTACTACATGGAACATGAAGAACATGGTGGTAGGTTTCTTCTGCTGGAAGAAGAGAGGGAATGAAGGAGTGGGAATGAGTTGGAGGGTGATTCTCTCTCTCTCTCTCTCTCTTTCTCTGGTTGGGGAGTTTGTAGAGAAGTGAGAAAGAATTCACATTGTCATCCTTTTGTCTTAGTCTAAGGTCACAGTTGGCATTCAGGGTAGGGTGTGTTCTCAGGGATCATTCATGGGGGATCATAGAGGTCACTAGCTTAGTGTCACAGCCGCACAGGAATTCCTTTACAACACCCACTCCATGTGGTTATTTGACTTTGGATCAGTTATTTCATATAAAATCCACAGGAGGGCAGGTATGGTGACGGAGGTTGTAATCCTAGACTTGAAAGGTAGAAGTTGTTCAAGGTGAGCCTGGGCTAGTCCCCTCTCCTTGCTCCTTCTTCCTCTTCCTTCCCACTTCATTCATTTTTTAAAATTTGAAATAGAGTTTCACATAGCCCAGGGTGGCTTTGCCTTTTCTGCGTAGCAAAGGCTGGCCTAGATCTTCCTGCCTCTGCCTCCTCAAAGCCGGGATTTCAGGCCAGTGCCATCATTCCTGGATGAGTTTCTTTTCTAGCCGGTTTGATATGGTTCCCTCTTTGATGTCCAGAGGAGCTGAAGTTTTGCATAAACAGAGTGGAGGAGAGATGTGCTGAGCGTGACCTGTGTTTCTTGTGCTCTTCCAGGGGAGTATCACTGTGCTGCCAATGGGAGCTGGGTGAATGATGACCTGGGCATAGAGCTTCCAAAATGTGTTCCAGGTAATCTGGGTGTGTGTGTGTGTGTGTGTGTGTGTGTGTGTGTGTGTGTGGGTAGAGACCACAGCTGTACATGCAGGGAGCAGGTATCACATAGAAACAGCTATAACCCTCCCAGGAAAGGATTAATGCCAGCATCCCAGAGTTCAGCGCAGTAGTGGTAGTAACCCTGGGCTGTGGAATTCCCTGAATCGTATCAGCTCAGGCTGCCTTGAAGGGAAATGAGAAAGTCTGCCACAACAACAACAGCTGGCATCACATCAGGCATTAGGGGAACGCAGAACAAACCATGCTAGCAGAGCTGGGCCTGGTGGTGTGCACCTGTAACCCCAGCGCTCTGGATGCTGATAGGATCGTGAGAGCAATGTGCAGGCACTCTCCACACCTCTAGGTAAGGGCTTCATCTGAAGCTTCTTGTTGGGTCTCTGGCCTCATGTGCTACGCCTGGGCATGACGTGTGCCCCAGGGGGGCTGTGAGTCAAGCTGTGGACAGTGTAAAATACTAGCTCAACTGGGTCCAGTTGCTCACATAAGCCTCATGTCACTCTGGACTGTAAGCCTGCTTGGCACTGGCAAAGGAGCTGTTCAGGTGAGGCATGGTGTCTTCAGCTTTCTATCGTTGTGAAGAGACATCATGACCATGGCAACTCTTGCAAAGGAAAACATTTAATTGGGGCTGGCTTATAGTTCAGAGTTTTTTTTTTTCTTCATGGTGGGACATGGAAGGCAGACAGAGTGCTGGAGAAGGAGCAGAGAGCTCTACATCTTCATCCCCACCAAAAGGAACAACTTGAGCATAGGAGTCCTCAAAGCCCGCCCCCACAGTGACACACTTCCTCCAACAAGGCCACACCTACTTTGACAAGGCCACACCTCCTAATAGTGCTGTTCCGCATGAGCTCATGGGGGCCAGTGACATTCCAGCTCCCACACTAAGATAAGTCAGATGTGGCATTGGTTAATTGGAGAAGTCTGCCAGCCACTGGGTACGGTTTTGAGCGGCTGTGTTTTCCAGAGGCCGGCATCGGTTCCCGCATTCTCCTATCTTGTTCTTGTTCCTTTCTAGTCTGCGGGGTACCCACTGAGCCCTTTAAAATGCAGCAGAGGGTATTCGGAGGATTCCCTGCAAAGATCCAGAGTTTTCCTTGGCAAGTCTTCTTTGAGTTCCCACGGGCCGGTGGGGCTCTTATTGACGAGTACTGGGTGCTGACGGCCGCTCACGTTGTGGAGGGAAACGCCGACCCATCTATGTATGTGGGGTCCACATCTGTGAGACTGGAACATCTGGCGAATGTGAATGCTCAGAAGCTCACCACCGAGCGTGTGATCATTCATCCGGGCTGGACACCAGGGGATGACCTAAACACAAGGACAAATTTTGACAATGACATCGCACTGGTGCGGTTGAAAGACCCAGTGAAGATGGGGCCCACTGTCTCCCCCATCTGCCTGCCAGGCACCTCCTCAGAGTACGACCCCTCGGAGGGTGACCTGGGACTGATCTCAGGGTGGGGCCGAACAGAGAGGAGAAATATTATTATCCATCTCAGAGGGGCGAAGTTACCCGTGACCTCTTTAGAAAAGTGCCAGCAGGTGGAAGGGGAAAACCCCAAAGTGAGGGCGGATGATTACGTCTTCACCAGCAACATGATCTGTGCTGGAGAGAAGGGTGTTGATAGCTGCCAGGGGGACAGCGGTGGGGCTTTTGCTTTGCAGGTCCCCAATGTAAAGGACCCCAAATTCTATGTGGCAGGCCTAGTGTCCTGGGGGAAGAAGTGTGGGACCTATGGAATCTACACAAAGGTAAAGAACTATATGGACTGGATTCTGAAAACCATGCAGGAGAATAGTGTCCCCAGTGAGGACTAACACATACACACTGCCAGCCCCTGCTGCTAAGGCACAGCAAACTCTAATGATAGCCCCATTATCTCACAATGGTGGAGAGAAGATGCAGGAGTGCAGTTAACACTGAACTTGATTGTCAAGACACCTGGATGGAGGGCGGGTCTGATCACAGACCCGTGTTGATTATTTAGGTGTGGATTCCTGTCTGTTATTGGTAATAACATGACAGACACTCTTGTGTCTCACACCATTCTACAGGGATATCTTAACTTTCCCCCTTCTTTTACCTGCTTGAGATTCCATTTATAATCCTTGGAGTCCTTTATTTACTTACAGCAAAGCATATTTCTAATCCGGTTCTGGCTGACTTCAGGGGAGGCAAATGACAGGGCACCTTGTCATGGATAGAACTCAGCCATCAACAGCTTGTCTTTAACCATCATGCAAATCCTGAGATTTACTAAATACCATGAAGTAAGGATTGAGTATTTTAGTTTCCTTTATGAGTGGTTTCAATATGTCTACTAAAAATTAATCTTCTTATAATCTGTATTCCTTTGTATCATGCAATGTAACGACCATTAAAAATATCAAAGATTCTTCGTCTGCTTTTCTGGGGGATAGTTTTGTCAATTTGTCAGTTAGGTGGCAAATTGGATTGAACTCTATGACAAAATGTAACAGCCACAAGTTCTGAGGAGTTTCCCTGACTCTTTCTAGGGATGAAAGCTGGAACAATATGAAATGTCCTTCCCAAGAATGCCATGATGACAAAGGACTGTCGGATAAGGGCTTTGTGTGACAAGATCTCACTATGTAGTCTACACGGTCTTAACTCATTATGTGGCTGGAGTTTATTGTTCCCTTGCCTCAGTCTCCCGGAATGCTAGGGTCACAGGTCTGTGACAACACATCTAGTATGTATGTATTGACTTGCTGTGCTGAGCATCAGATCCAAAGGTCTCATGTGCTAAGCAAGTGTTCTACCACAGAGATACGAGATACACTCCAGCCCTGAGACACAGAAAAAAAAAAAAAAGTAGGGCAGCATTTTTCAACCTGTGGTTGCCACCATGGGAAGACACATTTCTGGTGGCCTGCACTGAGTGGTGTCTCAGTTCCTGAGACAGGGTGGGAACTGCTGTGGCAGGGTCTTACATAGCCCAGGTTGGCCTCAGATGAACTATGTAGCAAAGGATGACCTTGACCTTCTGGTCCTCCTGCCTCCACTTTCTGAGTGCTGGATTGCCAGTGTACACCACCAGGCCTGGTTCATGCCATGCTGAGGATTGAACCTAAGGCTTCAAGAACGTTAGGCAAACACTCTGCCAGCTGAGCTACGTCCCCAGCACAAACACAGCACTTTGCAAGCTGAAAACATGGGGTCTGCCCTGTTTTCAGGAGGACTAAAGGTTGAGAATGAGTCCAGGGCTGGAGAGTGTAATCTCTGAGTTCCAGCCCCAGATCTTTGGAAGGCAACTGATTTCTCAACATTGTACTCCGCCCTCCACACACAGTGTGCATATGTGTGGCCAATCTCACACACACACACACACACACACACACACACACACACACACACACACACACACACACTTTAAGATAATAATACGGATGGAGTTTGCCTCAGTAGTATAGTGCTTGCCTAGCATGCACAAGGTTCTGAGTTCAATCCCAAGACCCACAAAATCAAAACAAACAAACAAACAAACAAAAAAACACAAAAAGAATCTGGGGAGTGGGGGCAGGGCTCTGGCCCGTCTGCTGTGAGAGGCAGCTTTCAGAACAGTTTGCCAGAGTAAGCAGGGGTGTTTGGAGCTTATCAAGAAAGGACTCTGATCTTGCAGAGAAAAAAATAGTTAAGTTCAAAAGTTCACTTAGCCTCAAAGGTAAACATATCACCAGTTGACCAGAATTGCAAAACAGCTTGCTGGGCCTGGTGGCTGTCAGGGAGCGCAGCAGGACTTGGGGCGTGTATCCAGGCGGACTTACAGAGTGAGTTCAAAGCCAGCTTGTGCTACAGAATTAGATTCTTGTCTCACAAAGTAAAGCAGAACACAATAAACACACACACAAACAACAGCAATAACAAATCCATGAGAAACAGGGCTGGAGAGATGGCTCAGAGGTTAAGAGCACTGGCTGCTCTTCCAAAGATCAGGGTTCAATTCCCAGGACCTACATGGCTGTGCACAGCTATCTGTAACCCCTGTTCTAGGGCATCTGATGACCTGACTTCTGCCAGCACTAGGCACACACATGGTGCACAGACATACATGCAGACAAAACATCCTTACATATAAAATAAATAAACATGAAATAAAAACCATTGGATTCTACTCCATAAAAAACAAAACAACCCAAAAACAAAAACCTGAGAAGAGACATCTGTGATGGAACGATTCGTTTCTTTTGATATTTGAGATAACAGCAAAAAATGAACTAAAACTCTGTTTTGTTTTGTTTTGTTTTTTTGAGGCAGGGTCTCATGTAGTCTAGGATGGCCTCTGACTTTCTAAATAACCAAGGACACTGAGCTTCTGGTCCTTTTACTTCAGTCTCCCAGGTGTGTGTGTCACCACATCTGGTGTTAAGACTGAGACGTTAACATAAAAAGTTGACGTGCCCCTAGTGACCAACTCCAGCTTCGGCTTTTAACCTTTGCTGCTGAGCTGAGGGGCCTGTGAGAGAATTCCCTCCATGCTGGAAAGGGGTGGTGTAGCCACTCAGGAGGCTGGAGTAGAAGGACCCGAAGTTCAAAGACAGCCTCGGCTAAGCATAAGTTCAAGTCCAGCCCAAGCTTAGTGAGACCATATCAAAATAAAAACCAAAAAAAAAAAAAAAAAAAAGGCTTCCAGGTTCCAGGGAGAGGGGCAGACATATGGACACATGGTCTGAATATCTGAGTTCAATCCCCAGGGTGTAGAAGATCATTTACTCCTGCAAATCATTTTCTGTCTGTATGGCAGTTTAAATGTAACGGCCTTCATTGTTGTTCTTTAGTAACAGTTTTAAGAATAAAAGGCAGAGAAGGGGTGGGGGTGGGGGTGAGGGTCCCAAGTGAGTGGGGTCCCAAGGTAAGGGACCACGCGGGAGAGCATAGCAGATTCCATAGCAGGTGAGGGTGACCAAGGTGGCAAGGCGGAGGGTGACACGCCAGGCAGATAGAGCGTAAATGAGGAGAAGGGAACAGAAGAGGGGAGAGGGGGAGAGAGAGAGGGGAAGAGAAGAGGGGGATACCTGGTGGCTAACCGAAAGCAGGAGAGAGAGCAAAAGAGACAGAGCAAGAGAGAAAGCAAAAGAGAAAGCAAAAAAGAGCGTAAGTGGGCAGGGGTCTGTCTTTTAAAGGGGTCCTTTACACCTGCCTGCAGACTAGTACTCATGGACCCCTGGGCTGACCATTGTACTGCCTGAGTGCTTCTGCCAGGTGACAGGGGCAGGCCAGCGTGATGCCCGAATCCTTACACTCATAATATCATAGAGAGCGACATTATTAGGAAGTGTGATTTTGTTGGAGTGAGTATAGCCATGCTGGAGGAAGTGTGTCACTGTGGGGGTGGGCTTTCGGATTTCCTGCTGTGGAATAATCTTTCTGAACACTGAGAAAATGTGTTGCTCTCATTGTTGATAAAAAGCTGATTGGCTGATGGTTAGGCAGGATTTTGGGGGCAAAGAGAATGCTGGGAAGAAGGTCAGAGTCTGAGGAGTCTTGAGCCAGTCTCAGAAGAAGCAACATGGGGAATTCATAGATGAGGTAAACGGACCTCAGGCCAGCACATAGATGAATAAAAATGGGTTAATTTAAGTTGTAAGAGCTAGCTGGAGGCAAGTCTAAGGTATCATTTATACCTTATAAAAAAGGAACATTTATAATTAATTTATATTTGAGGAGCCAGCTGATGGGACAGAAGATCTCCACCTACCGTTTCCTATGCTCAGGACACCACCCAGTGTTTGAGTGCTCTTCCTGTTGCCTTCTGATCAAGATGTAGCCAGCATCACGTTTGTCTGCATGCCGTCCTGCTCCCAGCCATGATGATGGTGGCCTGAACCTACGAAACTGTAAGGCAGCCATCCCAGTTAAATGTTTTCCTTATAAGAGTTGCTGTGGTCACGGTGTCTCTTCACAGCAATATAAACCCTAACTAGGACAGTCTGTCACTCCTGTGCACACACACTCCTCCCCCATACACACACATACATACATACACACACACACACACACACATATATACATTCACACACATACACACACACATACATACATACACACATACATACATACACACACACATACATACATACACAATACATACACACACACATACATACAATCACACACATACACAATACATACACTCACATACACACATACATACACATATACACACATACATACATTCACATACACACATACACACATACATACATACACAATACATACATACACAATGCACACACACCCACCCACACACACACACACACACACACACACACACACACATATACATTCACACACATACACACACACATACATACACACACACATACACCCACACACACACACCCACACACACACACACACACACATACATACATACACACATACATACATACACACACACATACACACACACACACACACACACACACACACACACGTAATAACAAAGGAGAAGAAGTGCCCTTCTCCCCTCTGCAACTCCATAGCCAACAGAAAGAGACTCGTAGGAGCCATGGTAAGGAGATCAGACAGCTCTAGGCCCTGCCAGTGCTGAGCATCAAGGACATAGCAGCAGCTCCAGGCTCCTTTAATCTCAGCACTTGGGAATCTGCTGCAGAGGGATCTCCATAGTGAGTTCCTGGCCTACATCACGAGTGCCAGGACAGCCAAGGCTACATAGTGAGACAATGTCTGGAAAAAAAAACCATACACTCACACAAAAATCCCAAAAAACAAACAAACACCAAAAACAAAACAAAACAGCAACAACAAAAAACCCACAAAAATACCAAAACAAAACAAAAAACCCAAACCAACCAACTAAGAACACAAAAATGCAATTTTTTTAAGAAGATGGCTTAGGGGCTGAAGAAATGGCCCAGTGGTTAGAGCACTGGCTGCTCTCACAGAAGACCTGGGTTTGATTCCCAGCTCCCACACGGCAGCTCACAACCACTTGTAAGTCCAGCCCCAGGGGATCCATGGTCTCTTCTGTACCATGTGTGTACCAAGCACACACATGGAACACAGACATGCATGAAGGCAAAAACATCATACACATAAAATAATAAAACATTTTTTTCTTGTTGTAGTCTTGGCCATCTTGGAGCTCACTTTGTAGGCCAGGCTGGCCTCTAACTCACAGAGATCCACCTGCCTCTCCCTCCCAAGTGCTGAGATTAAAGGTGTGTACCACACAGCCCAGCTCCTACAAAGGTTTTTAAAATGGCTTGAATTATCTCCCTTATTATGAAATAAATTAATATATTCTGTATACAAAACAAGAAAATAAAATGATACAAATTTGGGTTCAGCAAGATAGGTTAGTAGGTAAAAAGAGCCTACTGCCAAGCCTGAAGACCAGAGTTCAAATCCTGGAAGCCATACAATGAAAGGAGAAAGCTAAGTCTGGCAAGCTGTGCTTTGACTTCTACCCATGTGCCATGATGAATGAACACACACACACACACACACACACACACACACACACACACACACACACACGTAAAAAGAAAAAACAGGTTAATCTAAGCCACCTGTATATTGTCCTTTTTAAAATTATTTTTGGAAAAGATGTACTTTTGTTTTATGTGGATGAGTGTTTCAGTGTATGTCTGTGTGCCACATGCATGCCTGGTGCCTGAAGAGGCAGAAAAAACTGCATCAGATCCTCTAGAACTGGGGGAACCCGAGTTACGGGTGGTTGAGAGCCACCACATGGGTGCTGAGAACTGAACCCAGGTCCTCTGCGAGAGCAACAAGTGCTCTTTACCCCCAGCCATCTCTCCAACCCGCTTTGTACTGTTTGCTCTTAAGGCTGAGGTTGGGGTCCTTCTAAATAGGGAGAAGTTTGGGAAGGAAGGAACTCGTGTGGTACTAACATTTACGCCCCCTAGACAGAGAATTAATGACAGACAAAAGTCAGCATATCCTGCACGTTTAATTGTGAACTAACGGCGTTAGAGGGCTTCCTTATAGGAGTGTGGGCCCGAGTTGCTTACGGGAATAAGAATGACGGAAAAGCAGCCGCCATGCTGAAAGTTTCCCCCAGCATGAGTGGCAGCTCATGGAAGCTGGGACCCAGGACTCACTGCAGGACTTGCAGGCGGCGTCTCTGCTCAGCCGACCCCTTCCAGGCAGCTTGGCTGGTCTGGGTGGCCGTGGCTGTCCCTATTGCTTGTTTGACCAGGGCGGAGAGAAGGCTGGTTCATCTGGCCAATTTCAGGGACTTCCTGAGGCCTTTGAGTTGTTTACTTCCTGACTTTTAAAGAGTTTCCCTTTAGAACGTCTTCCTTTCCTCCCCGCTCCCTTGAAACAGGTTTTATGTGACTCACTTGGCCTCAAACTGGCCACGCAGCCATGTATACTAACCTTGGATAGCCATGCATACTAAGCCTTGGATTTGTGCTTCTCCTGCTTGATTGAGAGGGCCAGGAGCTGGACCAGAGCCATGGTAGGCTTCTAATGGCCCCTGCCAGGGACCAGGACTTAGTTTCAGTTTGCTGAAGGTGGCCGGAGCTGAACAAGTTCTCTTAGGAGAACCACAACTCAGGGGCAACCAATCAGCAGGCCTCAGAGCTGTCTGAGAGCTGAAGATAGTTTTCCCTACCCTGCCACTGCAAAGTCCCCAGGGACACCTACCAATCCCAGGAACTTTCTGTTTAAACCTACCAATCAGCTCCCAGACTAAGCTCTCTTCCCTGGATTTCCCCTAATCCTGTGAGCCATGTGATGTGTGTGTGTGTGTGTGGGGGGGGGGGTTGCCATTTGCCGCTTTGTCAGATGGTTGGATCCCAACAAGTTGTTAATATTGATAAATGCTCTTGTTGATTGCACGTGTGAGTGGCGGTCTTTCGTGGAGCTTCTCATGGACCCCAACAGTTCAGCTGGAACCTGCAGCTCATCTTTGCTAGATCGGGAAAGCCCTATCCCTCTCTCCCTAAACCCTGCCCTCTCAGAGAATCTCCACCAAAAAGCCCAGTTCTACATTCTTGGTGGCTGCAGCAACTCCTCCCCTGAAGTTGCCAGTAGCCCAAGACCCCGCCTAAAGTGGTCAGCTTTCAAGCATGCTTGGGCACAAACCCAGTTTGTGGAGGACACGTCATCACCCCTCGCCTACAGGGTATATAAACTCCCTGCTTTAGTCCGGCCATGTGACTTCTCTGGCTGGGGCTGAGAGGCTTACCCTGGAGTTGCTTTGCTCAAATAAACCTGTTCTTTTACTTTTTCAATTCAGCTTGATCTGGCTCACTGCATCTTCAGAGAACCCTATTATCATCGAGTTACAGAAAACCTGTTACTGCCTCTACTTCTTGAGTGCGTGGCATTACAGACATGCACCACACCTGGTGAATCATCTATTTTCTTCAGTCACAGGAAACGATTTTCTTATTCTGGTGAATAAGCGCATTAGTTAGGAAACAATTGCCTTATAAAAGGAAAGACCCAGCTAGAGAGACGGCCCAGTGGTTATGAGCACTGGCTACTCTTCAGGGTTGGTACCCAGCACCAACATAGCAGCTCACCATCACGTGTAACTCTAGACTCAAGGGATCAAGTGCCCTTTTCTGGTTTCTGGGGGGATTGCACGAATGTGATGCATAGGCAAAGCACCCATACATGACAAACAAAAATTTAAAAGAAAGAACACTGTTTATTTCAAAACGTTTTTAGTAAACTGGGCATGGCGGCACACACCTGTAGCCTTAGCTCTAGGGATGCTGAGGACAGAGCACTTCTGGGCCTCTAAGTCTGAGACCAGCTTGGACAACAGGGTAAGAACTCGTCTCAGATGATTAGTGACTGAACTTGTAGACACAAGTTCACACTATTCCTCCCTCAAGGAAAATGTGTCGAGAGGAGGGCAATTGTTTAAGAAGCTTTCAGTTTGCAAGCACGCAAAAGAAAAACCAGACCTTTCTTCACATCATACAATCAAGACAAACTATAGAACAGTACTTCACTGTGTGTATGTGTGGGTGTGTGCAGGTGTCTGAAGAGGCCAAAGGACTTGGGTCTCAGTGGAGCTGGGGTCAGGGGCAGCTGTGAGCCATGTGACGTGGGCGCAAAAACTATGTTGTTTACAAGAACAGTCCGTCTGTCCAGCCCAATATTAAGAATGTAAATTTTAGGCCAGCCTTGGCTATATAGTCAAACTGTGTTGAAAACAAAACAGCAGAATGTTGATGGGATTGTAGAAAGGAGAGTTTATTCTATGTACTGTCTGTGATTTTAATATGGAATCATAGTGGTTATCAACAATTGGTCAGATAATTATTTTGTACACTACACACTGGATTCTGACCTAGTGAACTCTGGGGTCAGTCTTCCTCTCCAATCTCTTTCTTGATCCAGTCAACATAATTGAGTACCTTGGTGTAGAAGCCGTATCCCTCACCACACCCAATGCCCCAGGACACAATGCCCGTGGCAATCCAGGTATCACGGTCTCGGTCCCTGACTGCAAACACACTTCCACTGTCCCCCTGGCAGGCATCATGCTTTAGAGTTGGGTCCCCAGAACAGAACATATTTTGAGAAAATACATCATTACTCTTTTTTGTGTGGAGCCATCTCTGGCATGCGTCTCGATCAGCTACTGGCAGACGGACAAACCTGAGGTTAAAAGCAATTCTGTCTTCTGTTATCCCAAAGCCACTGACATAACCCATGAGGCCTTTGTCATAGAAGGTCTCATTGTCAGGGAGACAGATGGGGAGGAGGTTGGGACCCAGTGTGACACTGTTTTCCAGTTCCAGCAGGGCAATGTCTCCTTCAAAATTGTTAGGTTCATCTTGGCGGTAATCGGGATGGATGATGACCCTACGGACAGGGTGATGTCCCATTTTTTTTATCTCTTCCACATTTATGTGGCCCAGGAAAACATCTTCACTGGTGTTGCTTTGTTTGTTGTGATCCTTGGGGTAGATGGTATGGGCTGCAGTGAGGATCCAGCGGTCTCCGAGCAGGGCCCCACCCCCTCGCCCATGGATGTTGGTGAATGCCTGCCAGGGGAAGTTGCCCGCTTTGGCTTTCTGCCCTCCGATGATACGCTGCTTCTGTGTCACAGGGTTGACAGGCTTCCCACACACTGTAAGGAAACGGGAATCAGGATGAGGACCAGTCAGCCCCGGGTCCCGCCCTCCCTTCTTCCTTCTTTGGGTTCAGTTTTACTCTCTTTGTTGCTCTTGACTCTTTTTTTTTTTTTTTCCTTTATCTTCCTGTTCCTGTAGTCCCATCCCACCCCCCAAAGCCCATTCTTGGTGAACTCCCCTTGTTCTCATTTATTCCTTCCCGGAATTTCTCCGACTTTACTCTCTGATTCCTCGTCTGAGCACTAGACTAATTTAGACTTTTCTGCGTCTGTCCTGGGACCCTCATTCTCGCTCTTTTCTCCTTCCTCCTCACCGGGTTTTCACTTTGGGCCAAGGCATCGCCTCACTTGACATCCTTTCTCTGTACCACACTTCTCCTAAGGCCTGGGATCACCCAGTATTTACCTGGCAGACACCGGGGCATCTTCTCCCCTTCCTCTTCATTTTTCCAAATGCCCTGGGCCGTGCAGGTGTATAACCCTGCAGACAAAAGGAGTTAGAGTCAAGGCTGGAGGTGATGGGCTAGGAAGCAGGCAGCAGAGGCCATTGAACACTATGGCTGTTACATAGGGAGTTGGAGAAAAGGGCCACCATATATATCATGGATCAAAGTTAACTGGTTCAAATCTATATGGACATATAAATGGGTTAATACACTCCACACGGATATTTTGCCTTATTGTTGAGTGAAAAAAGTCAGAATACTTAACTATATGTATCTGGGATGACACCCATTTGTAAAAGGCAACTCACACATGGAAGGAAGCTAGCCAAAGCTTACCAGTGAAGCATCTGGGAAGCAGGATTATAGATAATAAGTCCTTCCTTCCTTTATCCCTCTCTTCAGGTTTCATTGTTTAGCACAGGCTGGCCTTGAATTTGCTATGAAGCTCAAGCTGGCCTTGAACTCTCCATCCTTCTGCCATTTTCACCCAAGTGCCAGCATTCCAGGAGTGCAGCACCACACTCAGCAGTAGCTACATCGTCTGATTGCTGGTACCCTGACATGTTTGTTACTGAGTACTTTATCTGCATTATCCCATTTTAACACAGTGACCCTTTCAAGTATGTATTATCTTTATGCTAAAATAAGGAAACTAAGACTAAGTTTTCTGTTCCCCCCTCCCATTCCCCTCCCTTCCTTCCTGATGGGGATGTCCTTCTGTATGCTGTGAATGAATACATGTTTTTCTTATTGGTTGATGAATAAAGCTGTTTTGGTCAATGGACAGGCAGAATTTAGTCAGGTGGAAAATCCAAACAGGGATAGAGAAAGGCAGAAAGTGGAGGAGTCAAGGAGATGCCATGTACCTGCCAAGGAAGCAAGAGGCCCAGGCATGACCAGTAAGCCAAGACCAATGGAGATACAAAAATAAATAGAAATGGGTTAATAATTAAGAAAGAGCTAGCAAGCCACGTGGTGGTGGCGCACGCCTTTAATCCCAAGCAGAGGCAGGCGGATCTCTGTGAGTTAGAGATCAGAACTAGTTCCAAGACAGCCTCCAAAGCCACAGAGAAACCCTGTCTCGAAAAACCAAAGTCAAAAAAAAAAAAAAAAAAAAGTTAGCAAATAAGAAACTTCCTTCCTTCCTTCCTTTCTTCCTTCCTTTCTTCCTTCTTCCTTCTTTACAGTGTTGAAGATGTAACTCAGTCACTCTCACATGGTAGGCAAGTGCATTACCCTTGAGCAATATCCTCATCTTGGATTTTTTTCTTTTTAATTCAAAGAGAAATTTTGGTTAAGTGTGGTAAAGTGTGTATAGGTGGCATATACCTATAATCCTAGCTCTTGGAATATAAAAGGAGGAAAATTAGGTGTTTAAAACCATCCTTAGCTACACAATGAGTTTGAGAAGGGGGGATAAGAGAGGAGAGAGAAGAGAGAATATTAACCAATGGGGCAGGCTGGGACTATAGCTCAGTGGTAAGAGTGCATAAGAGATGCCCTAGGTCCAATCTCTAAGACTACAATAAACCAACCAACCCACAATGAGTTTGAAAATCAGTAAGTTAACCTAAATGCAAAAGATCACAACACAACAGCCTGAGAGAGGGAGACTAGAGAGGGCATTGCACGCTAAGTGTGATGGTGATGATGCTGGTGGCTGTCATGGTGGTGTAGTGTTATTATTAATGGTAGAGTTGGTGGCAATGAATTTATTGGTATTGCTAGTGAAGGGATATGGTGGAGACTGTTGATGTGGTGATGATAATAGTGATGGTAGTGATGGTGATATTGGTTTTGGTAATTGTGATGGTGGTGGTAATGTGGCAATAGAGATTGTTGATGTTGGTAATATCATTGTGGTGGTGATGTTGGTGTTGCCTACGGTGTTGGTGGTGCTGGTGTTGGTATGACGGTGGTAACTGTTGGTGTTGGAAGTGACAGTGGTGATGGTGGTATTGTATTGGTGGTGTGTCAGTGGTGGCTATGGTGGTGATTGTGCTGGTGTTGGTGCTATCGGTGGATGATGGCCTTGTTACTGATAGTATTGGTAATTGTTGTGGTGGTGAGAAGAAGCTGATGGCTTATGAGAGTCTTTGTTTTCCATCAGCTTGGGTGCCCATTTCTTCAAATCTACTTGTAATTTAGGATCCTTCAGCCAGTACCTAGGACTCCATTGAAGACATTTCAGATGTCTACACAGGTGACCCTCACAGCTGGAAAGAGCACCGAGGACTGAAATGGGCATCAGCTCCTACCTGGCACAGACTTGCTACTGCCAGCTCTGGTCTTCATCTTGTAATATGGTTCATGGCAGGAATATTGGATACTGGCTTCATAGGTGTTCACGCCTTTTGTGGTGATGTAGCGGAAGTCCCCATTAGACAGGCTTCGGGGCTGCCCACAGTCCTTGACTTAGAGAGAACACAAGGTTGTAAGGGAGTGAAGATCACCTGCCTGGAAACTTCCTCGGGAATGTGAGCTGTCTCAAAGAACCTCAGAGAAGTGTGGCCAGTAGGGCGGACACTTGTGTGGATGGAGGAAAGTTCAGTTCTGTCAGAGCCCATCAGGCCTGAGATGAGAACTCAGCTTTCTGAGGTGGGCCGTGAACTTCAGAGGACAAGCTGAGGGCCAGGACCCTACCGATGAGAGTCTGGATTCTTTTTTCCCTCCCAGGTCAAGGCTCAAGACTGAAGGATGGCAGGTCCCTAGGGGCAGACAGTTTGTGACTTACTCTTGCACCTGGGCATGGCACGATGCCATGTGCCGTCATCCTGGCAGACAGCTGTGAAGGAGAGCAGCGCCTCGTTTCCCTGTCAGAGTGGAAATTAGACCAGTATCAGCACACAACTCCCCGCTTCCATGCTGCACATGGAGTGGAGGGAGTGCCATGACAGGTGTGGTGTCCACCTCTTAGACCGCAGGGGCTGAGAGATGTAGCTCCTCCCTCTCCCTAGTTAGTGCTCTCAGGCCAAGGCTGCAGATGGGGTACTGAGTCGAAAGTAGAACTCCACAGCAAGGCCAACTGGTAGACCCAATAATCTTTTTAGGCTCCTGTCTGTTTCCACTAGGCCCCACCCCACCCCCAAATTGTAATAAATAACAAACAAGACCATTTTCCTGGGTCGACCCTGCTTCTCACGCTCTTGTCCTGAAACGCCCTCCAAGCCAAGGTCTGCACTATATTCTCTCCAAGATTGCAGTTTTCGTAAAGTC
Organism: Cricetiscus sungorus; assembly: GCA_030556225.1. NCBI lineage: Eukaryota > Metazoa > Chordata > Mammalia > Rodentia > Cricetidae > Cricetiscus > Cricetiscus sungorus. Next base: position 34,058,716 of record JANBXA010000735.1, on the reverse strand, counting down.
AAGGGCTCTCCCTAAAATACTAGTACCACCCTGTCGCTTTCATAGGCGCTCAGCACGATGATGGTGAGCGGGCAGCTGGCACAAGACCGAAAAGTGGCATTCTCTTGATAATATTGGAGAATATGAACGTTTTGGAGACAGGACCTTGTTATACAGCCTAGGCTGGCCTGGAACTAGCTATGCAACCCAGGCTGGTCTCTAATTCATGGTTTTCCTGCGTTAGCCCCCTGAGTGCATGTAACAGGTGAATGTCACCGGTGGCCACACCTGGCTATAAATAACTTATTAAGAGCAAGAATGGGTCTCAGGGCAAATACTTGTAATCCCAGGACTCAGGAAGTGGAGGCAGGGGGATAAAGAGTTGGAATTGAGCCTGTTCTGTATAGTGAGATTGACTGTCACCAACAACCTGCCAACTGTCCCGTTTCCCCTGCCTACTTGGCTGCATTTCTTCATCAGTCTGCAAAGCTGGGACAGGGCAGTGGGCCTGTGTTGAGACTACCAATATGCATCAAAGAGCTCCAGAGGGTTGGGTACTTGTCCCTGCCATACAGCAGCACTGTGTGATGCTGGAGTCCACCCTGACTTTTGAGTTCTTATTCCTAGAGTGAGTAATTAAAGAGGTTCCGTAGCGTTTTAAACTTGGCTGAGCATCCAAACCCAGGGGGTAGTTGTAAATAGTGCTCAGGCTGCCCTATAGCCCGATGGAATTAGATTCTCAAGCAGGGAACCCAGACATCGACTTCTTAAAAAGCCTGTTTCCAGTATGCAGGCAAAGCTGATTCTTTCTTTCCCTCTCTATGGTACCAGGCATTGAATTAGGGCCGTCTGCGTGCTAGGCAAACACTCTACTATTGAGGTGTATCCCCAGCCCTCTTTTTCACTTTCAACTTTGAGTCACCTGGGTTGGCCCAGAACTTGCTCTGTCGCCCAGGCGGGACTTGAACCTCAGTCCCTTCTCTGTGAAGTCAGATTGGACAGCGGGCAGGCTGGTACTTCCACCCTTACCAGCCTCATTTGGCTCTAGAGTACTGCCCCTGGGACTGTCTCAGTTCTCCCTGGGACACGGGGAGCACCTCTCCTGTCAGGGGGAGCACCTCTCCTGTCAGTCCCACCTCTTACCTCCACGAGCTGGTAGCCTTGTTTGCAGGTGACGATGAAGTAATCCCGGAACTGGTACTGAGGCTGTGGCTCCTGGATGATGGTGAACTCATCTAGGGCCTTGGGTTGGGGGCACTTGATGGCTGTGAGTGAGGCCGGAGGGAGTGGTCACATTAGAACCATTTGTCCTTCCTTCTCCCCGGCTTTCCCTCATAATTGGGGGGCAGGGGAGGTGCTTAGATATCCTATTTCGGCTTGGGGGTGCTGAAGATTGGACCCAAGGTCTCATGCATATTAAATATGAGTTTTACTAGGAAGTCACACCCTATCAGAAACCTCTTACTTTCAGTGGTGTAGTGCAGCTTCCAGCCTCTGCTGTCCCCTGACTCATCCGTGAAGAACACCACATCCACTGCATTGCTGCTGGTGTCGAGGTCTGGAGGTCTTTGATTTCCACAGAATTCACCCAAGTTCTTCCCATTAGCATAGATCTGATGGGAAGAAGGGGGGACTGATGTTATATCTCCAGAGGGTACATTTTCCCATGTGGCCTCTTGGGTATCAGCCTCATGGCCAACGGTGGTGGTAGAGATGGGAATCCTGCCTGGCATATGTTTTCAGCTGCAGGTAAATGAAGACACTCCCCCAACCCCACCCAGGACCCACTGACTTGTGTGGGGGCTGTTCTAGACCTCTGTGATGCTGGTCGGCAATGCGTGATCCTGTCCCAGTCAGTCAGAGGACCCAGGAAGAAGCAGGGACCCAGGGAGTCAGCCATGTGGACACGTGAAGGAGAGAGTGAAGTATGGCCGTACCTGAAGCTGGTCATAGGGACAGTGTACTTGCTGGTGGTCATCAATTTCAAAAGGATCCAGGAACTTGAGGTGCACGGTGAGGCCCCGCTCTACCCGGATGCTGTAGTTGCAGCGCAGATCCGGTGGGTAGGGATGAGGGTATTCCAGGCTAGAGATATACCCTGAGGGCTGTGTGTACAGCCCACTGCTACACTCAGCTATGAGAGCAGAGCCAGACAGGACATTAGGGCTCTCAGGTTGGCCCAGCCATCTCTTCCCAGTCCTTGCCGCCCCCTCACCCCCACTCTGCCTCACCCTGACAGGACTGTCCATTTTTCTGAAGCTCGTAGCCTGGACGGCAGGAACAGAAGTAGCCTCCGACATAGTTGTGACACAGGTGTTCACACGGGGGTTGGTAGTCTCCTTCCACGGAGTTGGACTGGGGTGCACATTCGTCAAGGTCTGGAAGGGATTCCAGAGGGAAGGGTTAGGGTCCCACCCAGAGACTTCTGGGATCAGGTGTGCTACTGTTGCGCCATGGCTTGGGGGCCTCTTTCCAGAGACTGCTGTGTGGTTCTTTCTCAAAGAGACACGTGCCAGACGCCAGGAGACAATGTTCGCTTCTGGCCTCCACACCTCCCTAATGCAGTCTGGGAACTGTGCCATGGCAACAGAGCCTAGGTTGTCAGACCCCAAAGAAGAGCCAAGCTTCTGGCTTCTTTGGGTTCAAGCTTGTCCCCTAGCCACTCGTACGGGTGAGGCCAGAAAGAAGGGCTGGCCGCAGGGACCACTCACCCACAGCCTGGTAGTAGGCCAGGAAGCCCTTGTAGAACATGATGGTCCCGTTCTCTTCGTTGGAGAAGTCTGTGTGAAAGGTCAACAGCATCTTGTTTCCCTGGGACATGAATTCCTTCTCTCCTGGGGGGTTGCCCAGGGGAGAATCTAGCTGGCCACAGAACCGCCCTAGAGTTTTCTTATCAGCAGAAATCTGTTGGAGGAAGGACAAGCGAGAGCTCTGCTGAGGAGCCTGGTCCCATGCGTCAGGCCAACAAAGGTGTTCTCTCTTTTGCCCCCAATTGAATCATGATCGAATGTTACTATCTGTCAGATCTGGAGCTATGGACATCTCAGGTGATGCTTCCATGTCTATCTCAGTCATGCATTAACTTCTATTTTTTTGGGGTAGGATCTTACCATGTAGTCTAGGCTGGCCTTGATATTCATTAATTTCTTTGTGCGTGTGCGTGTGCGTGTGCGTGTGCGTGTGCGTGTGCGTGTGTGTGTGTGTGTGTGCGTGTGTGTGTGTGTGTGTGCGTGTGTGTGTGTGTGTGTGTGCATGTGTGTGTGTGTGTGTTGCGTGCATGTGTGCACCTGTGTGCATGCTTGTGTGTGTGTATGTGTGTGCATTGTGTGTGCATGCATGCATGTGTGTGTGTGTGTTGTGTGCATGTGTGTGTGTATGTGTGTGCATTGCGTGTGCATGCATGCATGTGTGTGTGTGTGTTGTGTGCATGTGTGTGTGCGTGTGTGTGCACCTGTGTGCATGCTTGTGTGTGTGTATGTGTGTGCGTGCGTGTGCATGGATGTGTGCGTGAGTGCGTTTGTGTGTGTGTGTGTGTGCACGCACACATGTATGTGTTGGGGCATACATGTGGAGCACAGAGGACAGCTTGTAGGAGTCAGTGCTTTCTTTCCATTATGTGCACCCTTGGGACTGAACTCAGGGTTGTCACACTTGGAGGCAGGTGCCTCTACCTACTGAGCCATCTTGCCAGCCCTAGATTGTGATTGAACGTTCAATTCCTCTGCCTTCCTATCCTGACGGCTGCTACCTCTTCACCTGTCTTCTGTGCCCGGTCATCTGTTCCGCTTTCTGCCCCCACCCAAGGCTCTGATCTCATTCATTCTCCAGAGACCTTGTCTCTAGGCGCCTTTATCCCTCCTCCGTCCCTAGAGCTTGTGTTGGCCATCTTTGGTCTCTGTCATTGTCCTCTTCCTCCTCTTCCTCTTCCTCTCCACCCCACCTCTTCTCGCCTTCCTTCCCCTCCTTGGTGTTTTGAAAGAGTGGCTAGCCTTGAGCTTGCTATGTAGCCCAGGCTGGTCTGTGGCTAGCCTTGAGCTTGCTATGTAGCCCAGGCTGGTCTGTAACGTTGCAGGTCTCCCTAGTGTTGGGATCACAGGAGTATGCTGCCACGCCCAGGCCTTTGGTTTGCTTTCCACTTCATTGTCTAACAACCACACTCAGCCCTGCCTCCTGCACATGATAGTATGCTCGGGGCTTGGGACCCAGCAGCCTTGGCACCGGCCAGCATCGTCTGGCATCTTGACTGCTTTTCTTCTCAGACTTTTCAGTCTCTCAAATGCAGAAGACATCGTCCCACTAACCTTACCCAGTGCCACTCCCCCCCTACACTTTTCATCCCCTTTGTTGGAAAGATGTGCAGCTTACAGGTCATTCTCTTAGCCTCTGAGCTGAGGCCTGAGAATGACAATGTGTGGCAGGACGCAGGCTCTGCTTGAATCCCAACATTTATCTTTTCTGGACACAGAAAGATGAGGCCGAGAAAGGAACCCTCTGAACAGAGCAGAGGGGACCAACATCCTTGTCCTCCTGGAAAGCCATGTGCCACCTGCCACATGTTTAATTTCTTCATGTTACTGATGAGGTAGGCACGGCTACTTCTCAAGCTTTTACAGCTAACCAGCTCCTGACTCCTATACATAGTGAGATCTGGAAACAAAACAAAACAAAAACCAAAAATTCTCCTGCCCCCCAACCATGATTCTCACTGAGGCCTCAAAACCCATGATGCCCCATCTATGGCACCAGAGACTCAAGGCCAGCGTTTCTGCACAGCTGTACAATGATGGGATGCAGGCATATTGCTTAAGGTGTTTAGAGCACAGATTTCCAGCTCCTCTCGTGGCCCAGCCTTTTCTCCCTTCCTTCCCACCCGACTCCTACCTTGACATAGTCATATAAACAGCCTTCAGAGGGCTCCACGTCAAAATGCCAGAAGACGAGCTTCACCCTGTACCCCCTGGGGACCATGATCACAGTGGTTGTCTCAAAGTCATTGGGGTAAGGCTTGGGATATAGAGGGGAGGTCACCTCTCCATAGAGCTTCTGAGGGGTGTAGATGGAGCCCCCCACCCTGCAGAACAGGGTCACCAGAAGGAGGGCGAAGACTTGCCTGTTAAAGAGAGGGGTGCGGTGTTTGTGAGGCTGGAAGGGTGCAGCACCCTTGCCATTTGGGCTGCTGTGGGGCAAAGGTGGGGTGATCAAACTGCCCATCCTTCCCCTGTGACCATTCTAGACTACATGAGGTCCTGTGCACCAGCCTTTGCCACTGCTGCCTCAGCGTCATTCCCAGGCCAGTGTCCAGTCCACAGGTCACCATGCTCCCCCCACTTTGCCCCCCTCTTGCATCTCCGTTTCTTCCTGGAATAGGACTGGCTTGGGACCAGCTCACTGAGGGGGAAGACAGCGCTGCAAGGGCTCCCAACGCTTCAGCAAAGGTGTCTGGGAGACCCTTCACAGAGCCTGAGACATACACTATAGGGGCTTCTCTCCTCATTCACAGGATTCCCTCCCCTCACTGCTACCCTGCTATGAGCCCAGAGTCAAGGAAAGAGAGGCCTTTGCAGCTCAGTCTAAGAGTCTGGTCCCTGGGCGGAGGGCTGCGGGATGTAGCGTGCCCCTGTACGTGTTCGCGCACTGCAGACGGGAGCTACAGGAAGGAGAGCGTGTGTCCTGCCATTTCGTCTGTTTTGAATAGTGTGGGGGCATGCTTGCTTTTGATGCCCAACTCCTCCCTCCGCCCTTGGTGCCCATCAGCAGCCTTACTCACATGTCTCAAGGCCAGTTTGCTTTAGGTCCTCAACTCTCCTGACAGTCTTCAGGCACTGTAAGTTGAAAGAGTGGGCATGCAGAGGAGGGAAGGGGGAGGGAAGGACTGTGGCAGCGGAGGGGGTGACCATTCCCGGAGGAATGTAGTAGGGAATGAACCATTTGCATAAACAAAAAAAATTTCTGAGTTCCCAGTTTAGTTTTGGTTTTGAAATCTCTGTTGCTGGTGCCACCTGGTGGCCCACATGGGGAAGGGCGGAGGAAATGGGATCTGAGCTTTTGGGGACATTAGCTTGGAGTTTCTAAATCTGATTAGCATTTTCTGGGAGACTTTCCTGGAGGCTCCTGGCTGGGGTTTATTTGAGGTTCCTGGTCAAAGGCATCACGGCCTGTAGAGGCTATGTTTTCAGGTCATACCTTCTGTTGATCCCCTTCTTGCTATTCCTACCCAACCTAGCAGCTGTGGTGCAGGAATGGCTAGCGGGAGGAGGGTAGGTTTTGTTGCCTGGCATGCATTGCTCATGAATGACATTTAACCCTGGATGAGGAGTTGCTATCTCTCAGGACTCTAAAATAATGCTAGGCTTTGAGCCCCCCCACTCAACCCTCATCACAGAACTCTGGCATGCCAATGAACTTAGATCTTCTTGAAGATAGGGCAAACACATAGGGGAGAAGCATCTTTTCCTGGGCATCTGGTCAATTTGGGTCCTCAGGAATACAATTGCTCAGCACTTCAAGCAAAGGATGGAGCTGCAGATCGAGAAGGAAAACCAGGCCCCAGAAAACCAGCTGTACTGTCCACAAGGACACAGTATCCTGTTCAGAATTTTGCTCCCGTGTCAACAGCACCAAATACCTTATGCCACTTTGTTCTGTGGAGGCTTGGGCTCAGAGGAGGCCTCCCGGTTCCTGTAACATTGCGGGCGACCCTGATGTGTTTATTAGATGAAACTTCCGTTCCTCTACCCCCACCCCACCTGCTCTCCCCTACTATGTTAGGGGTCAGACTGGATTTCAAGGGCTCACAAAGATGGAGCCAGTCTCCCGTTGGACAGTGGCCAGTCACCTTGGAATGTAGCTGGAGAGCAGGCACACACAAGATACAGGAACTACCAAAGTCCGGAATGTTTTTTCCAGCAGATTTGCATGTTAGAGCAGAGGCATGAATATAGTGGCAGGGCTGGTCTGTCATTTTAGCATGATAAGAGCTATGCATGTCCTTGCCAGGTCAGGAAAGACAAAAGATGGGGGAGAAGGAAGTGGGAATCTTGTCTAGTGAATTGCATGTTGGTATCCTAAGCTGCATGAGTTACGTGTGCACAATGGAGGCAGAGGCAATAGGCAGAGAGGAGATGGTCCAATAAAACAAGTCAGCTGAAGCAATCCCATCGTAGGGGTTCTGAATTCTGTCATGACATCATGTGACTTGACGAAAGATTGCCAAATCTGGCCTTGACCAAAAATTGCCAAACCTGGACCTTATCACCTCAGGTCCAAACCACTTCAACCCTGTTCAAACATTCAAATAAAACTGAAATCTGTGTCTACACATAGAGATAATAAACAATTGCATAGATCTAGACAAATATGTGTAAGGATTTTGCTTTGTAAGAAAAATATTTTTATAAAAAATTCAATAATAAGGATGATATGTGCTTATTACATGAAACTTAGCTAGTAGAAAACTTCAATAATAAGGATGATATGTGCTTATTACATGAAACTTAGCTAGTAGAAAACTTCAATAATAAGGATGATATGTGCTTATTACATGAAACTTAGCTAGTAGAAAACTTCAATAATAAGGATGATATGTGCTTATTACATGAAACTTAGCTAGTAGAAAACTTCAATAATAAGGATGATATGTGCTTATTACATGAAACTTAGCTAGTAGAAAACAAGAGAAAATTAGTCAAAAACCCTCCACCTAAAGCAACTTTCTCTTTAGTATTTTTAGAGTACTTTTACTTTAAACCTATTTATTTTTAAAGATTTTATTTATTTGTATTTCGTGTGTGTGAGTGTTTTGCCTGCGTGTATGTATGTGTACCACGCGCGTGCAGTGCCTGTGAAGGCTGGAAGAGGGGGCAGGGTACCTCAGAACCGGAGTCACAGACAGTTGTGAGCTTCCATTTTTTGGTGGCTTGGTTCTGAACCTGGGTCCTCCTAGACTATTTTTAATAGTCTTTTGAACTGTGCATAGGGTTTAAAAAGCAGAATCAATCATATTTAGATCCCGTCACCTTTCTACTTATTTATTTGTCAAGACAGGGTTTTTCTCTGTAGCCCTGGGTGTCCTGGAACTCTGTAGACCAGGCTGGTCTTGAAAGGAATGGCGCCACCTACTGGCTATTAAAAAAACTTTAAGATGAGAGCAAGGCTGGTCTTGAAGGATCATTCGTCCTCAGCCTTCCGAGTGTCTGGGGTTTTAGGTGTCACATGCTCAGCTTGGATCCTGCTGTTTTTCAAGGATAAACTTAACACTCGACCATAGAGTATCTTTACTTCATTTAGTTTACATGCTGAACGAAGTATCAGCACTTCGTTCCTTTTCTTTATGGTATCCATTCTCTATTCTCACCGGACTGTTGTGTTTTATTTTTGTCCTTCGCTGTAAATCACTCCAAATCTTTCCTAAAATTAAAGAGTTCATCTTCTCAGTGCTCTTGGTGATGAGGGCCAGCAGGAACGTGTGGACGTTCCTTCCCAGGGACTGAGTCTGTAAAGCTGGGGGCCCAGCAGGGGGCCACGATGAGGTAGGTCTTGGGGACAGCTGAGTGGTAGCCCAGAGAGCGTGCAGGTCAGAACGCCACAAGCTGAGATGTCTGTATCTTTCCGTTGGAGGCTCCGTGGGAGGCTCACACACACTTTGCCAACACCATCAGCACCATGCCAGGGCTAGTCTAGATAACAGGTGATGATCTGGGCTCACAGTCGATGCAGGAAGCATTACTGTAATTGCTTGCAGGAGCTGTGATAGGTGGAGACGCCAACTGATTCGCACTGGACTGTTTCAGAGACACAATGCAGTTAAAACCCCTTCCTTCACACTCCATCTACAGGAGATGATAGCTGTTCCACAAGTAAATGCAGAAGAAACTGTCAGTGGATGGGGTAGGGGATTCAAAAAGATGCGCACGGTGACACCGCCAGGCTTAACCGGGCATGTTTTATAATCCCAGTGTTTGGGTGCATGAAGCAGGATCATTGCCACGAATTTGAGGCCAGCCTGGGCTACAGAGTGAGATCCTGCCTTGAACAAGCAAAAAGGTGTTCTAAGCAAAGGGTGCTTAGATGTTCAGGGCTTCCCAGGTACAAAACCCGGGAAAGCTGAAGGCGAAAGGGGCAAGTGCGTGCGGCTTCTGATTTGGGATGGTGTAGGTTGAGGGGAGGAGGCTTTCTCTTTGGCAATGGTTCATGGATCGGTGACTTAAACGGGGTTCCCTGACCGCAAGTGGACCGACCCCCACTCCTACTCATGGCTGGGACCTCCATAGTACTGGTGCACCACCTGGGGTCAGTCTTTACCGTCCATCACCCTCTTGATCCAATCCACATAGCTGAGTACTTTGGTGTAGAAGCCGTACCCCTTGCCACACCCGATGCCCCAGGATACAATGCCTGTGGCCACCCAGTGAAGAGTACGGTTGTCCCACACCACGTAGACGCTGCCACTGTCCCCCTGGCAGACACTACTCATCTGAATCTCGTCCCCAACACAGAACATGTTGTCAGAAAACACCTCAGTCCGCCGCCTCCGGTGGAGCCAGGCGTCACAGGCCTCCCGGGGAGCTACAGGCAGCTGTGAGTATTTCAACTTTGTCGTTAACCAGCCCATCTCCACACCAAACCCACTGACATAGCCCCATAGACCGCTGTGGTAGAGGGTCTCATTGTCGGGCAGGCAGACTGGGAGGAGGTTGGGGCCCAGAGGGACACTGTGCTGAAGCTCAATGAGGGCGATGTCCCCACTGAAGTTGTGGGACTCGTGCTGGCGGTAGTCTGGGTGAACCACGACCCTACGGACAGGAAGGTTCCCCAGCTTCAGCAGCTCGTCTACGTCTGTGTGACCGAGAAACACTTCCACACTCCGGTTCCTTCTGAGATAGATGCTGTCCTTGGGGTAGATGGTATGGGCAGCAGTCAGGATCCATCTGTCACCCAGCAGGGCTCCGCCCCCACGGCCGTAGATACTGGTGAAGGCTTGCCAAGGGAAGTTGCCCAGCTTTGCTGGGGAAGAAGCAAAAGTCTTTGGATTCTGGGCAATGGGGATGACTGGTCTTCCACAGACTACAAGAGAGGAGAGGGAAGGAGAGCTATCAGAAACTGCAGGAGACTAGAGACCTGTGAGGCGCTGTGGTGGGTGCCAGGAGGCTCCCAGGTGTGAGGAGGCTCCCAGGTGTGAGGAGGCTCCCAGGTGTGAGGAGGCTCCCAGGTGTGAGGAGGCTCCCAGGTGTGAGGAGGCTCCCAGGTGTGAGGAGGCTCCCAGGTGTGAGGAGGCTCCCAGGTGTGAGGAGGCTCCCAGGTGTGAGGAGGCTCCCAGGTGTGAGGAGGCTCCCAGGTGTGAGGAGGCTCCCAGGTGTGAGGAGGCTCCCAGGTGTGAGGAGGCTCCCAGGTGTGAGGAGGCTCCCAGGTGTGAGGAGGCTCCCAGGTGTGAGGAGGCTCCCAGGTGTGAGGAGGCTCCCAGGTGTGAGGAGGCTCCCAGGTGTGAGGAGGCTCCCAGGTGTGAGGAGGCTCCCAGGTGTGAGGAGGCTCCCAGGTGTGAGGAGGCTCCCAGGTGTGAGGAGGCTCCCAGGTGTGAGGAGGCTCCCAGGTGTGAGGAGGCTCCCAGGTGTGAGGAGGCTCCCAGGTGTGAGGAGGCTCCCAGGTGTGAGGAGGCTCCCAGGTGTGAGGAGGCTCCCAGGTGTGAGGAGGCTCCCAGGTGTGAGGAGGCTCCCAGGTGTGAGGAGGCTCCCAGGTGTGAGGAGGCTCCCAGGTGTGAGGAGGCTCCCAGGTGTGAGGAGGCTCCCAGGTGTGAGGAGGCTCCCAGGTGTGACTCTGCAGAGGGCCAGGACCTTCCAAGTATCAATGTGAACAGCGAATCAGTTTACAACATGGGTACAAATCCTCCATGGGGCAGGGTAGTGGTGGCCTTCCCGCCTGCTGCCTCAGACATCGTTGAGCCGTTCATTACCTCTGATGGTGCTGTCTCTGGTTCTAAGTTTGTCTTCAGTGCCTTTTGCCTGCTTTCTGTGTCACCCCCTCATAGGTAACATCTCCCATGCCACCCTTCCCCAACCCAGGCTGCCCTTAGAGTGTTCTGTGGGTCACATTTGGTTAGGGGAACAGTGCCTTCATTAGAAAATATGGATTTCACCAGGCATGTGGGTATAGGCTTATAGTCCCAGAATTTGGGAAACAGACAGAAAAATGGGGAGTTCAAGGACATCTTTGGCAACATATTCTGGGGAGTTTAAGGCAATTCTGGGCTTTATGATATTGCCTCAAAAAGCAAAGCAAAGCAAACAACAACAAAAAAAAAACAACCCAAAACCACCAACACCAACACCACCAACCAAAAAATTAAAACACACAAAAAGAATGCCATGCCATTATAATGTGGATGACCTTGAAAGTATTAGGCGAAAGGGAGAAGCAAGCCATACATAGTCTCATAAAGTGTGGTTCCATTCGTATGAAATGCCCAGAATGGACAACTTCATAGAGGTAGAAAGTAGGCTAGTAGTTAACAGGGCATGCTGTGTGTGTGTGTGTGTGTGTGTGTGTGTGTGTGTGTGTGTGTGTGTGTGTGTGTGTGTGTGGGTTTTGCTGAGGATTGAACTCAAGACCTTATGTATCTCAGGCAGCTGAACTACCACAGAGCTACCCCCAGCCACCTCTCTGAGTCAAATCTTGACCTTTGGAGAATGAGGGGCGAGCTCCTTCCCCTTCTTTTCTGGGCCCTCTGTACGTCCTTTTCTAATGAGCTTTCTGTCTTTTTCTGTCTTCGCCTCCATTTTCTATTCAGTGCTTTCCTTTCACCCCACGTCCCAGCCCTCCCAGAGGACCGCTGCCACCTGGCCACTGCAATAGTATTAGGCGGGTAGCTCACCTGGCACACATTGAGGAACCTCTTCCCTGTCCTGTCTGTCCTTCCAAGTCCCCAAGGATGGGCAGCTGGTTGTCCCTGTGGAGCAGAATGAGGGACGGCAAAGAAGTAAGCCCAGAATTGGGGGTGTCCATCTAATAGGATGGACCTCAAAGGCCTCGGGCCTTTCTGTGGGAGCAAGACAGATGGGAACTACTTCCTCAGAGGTGGGGCTCACCGGTCTGTTTGGCTTCATAGTAGGGGTCTTGACAGTGGTTCTGAATCCTGGGAGGGTCAGCTGCAGGTGTGGTGACAGCCTCAGAGTCCCCATTGGGTTGGCTCACAGCTGTAGGGGAACAGAGGTTCTTAGGGTCACACAGAGACTTGCAAACTGGCAACTTGGGGATGATTCTGGCTGTGTCTGTATGGTCAACACACAGCTCAGCCATGTCTGTATGGTCACAGCTCAGCCATGTCTGTATGGTCAACACACAGCTCAGCCATGTCTGTATGGTCAACACACAGCCCAGACATGTCTGTATGGTCAACACACAGCTCAGCCATGTCTGTATGATCAACACACAGCTCAGCCATGTCTGTATGATCAACACACAGCTCAGCCATGTCTGTATGGTCAACACACAGCTCAGCCATGTCTGTATGGTCAACACACAGCCCAGACATGTCTGTATGATCAACACACAGCCCAGACATGTCTGTATGGTGAGTACACAGCCCAGACATGTCTGTATGGTCAGTACACAGCTCAGCCATGTCTGTATGGTTAACACACAGCTCAGCCATGTCTGTATGGTCAACACACAGCCCAGACATGTCTGTATGGTCAATGCACAAGACTCAGAAAAATCCATCCTGGTTTTCACTGATCAGGATTTTAATACTCCAACAGCTTGAAAGCAATTGTGAGAAGTAGGTTGTTGTAGAATATTTGTTTAACTATGCAAATATGTGTTGCATTTCTTTAACTATATAAAGGGGTGTTGTATTGTTTACAGTGTGGGATATTGCTTAACTATATAAAGATGTATTACATCTGTTTAATTATGCAAAGATGTGTTTTACATCACTTACCTGAGATACCTGACTGGTCTAATAAAAAGCTGATTGGCCAATAACAAGGGAGGAGGTGTAGGCAAGATTTCTGGGCAGCTACAGTAAATAGGAGAAGGGATTTAGGCTCAGGGAAGAAAGAAAAATAGATGCCAGGGAGATTTCAGATACCAGTCAGACAGAGAGGAAGCAGGAAAGTAGGATGAATGAAAGAAAGGTTAAAAAGTCCTATGCAAAGCATAGATTAATAGAAACAGGTTCCCCGTGTTGTCGCCGTCGTCTTCTTCTTCTCCTTCTCCTTCTCCGAGGCAGGGTTTCTCTATAGCTTTGGAGGCTGTCCAGGAACTGGCTCAGTAGAGCAGGCTGGCCTTGAACTCACAGAGATCTAACTGCCTCTGCCTCCCGAGTGCTGGGATCAAAGGTGTGAGCCACCACTGCCTAGCAAGTCTCTGTATCTTTATTTGGGAACTGGTTGGCAGCCCAAAGAAAATTCCAGCTACAGATAGTTGTGGAGAAACTGGTCTTTCCAAATATAGCTGGTGGGTGTATTAATTAACAAAACTTCTTTGGAAGGAAGTTAAATAACTTCAAAATTTAAAAATGCAAATGTGTTGTAGCCTAGCATATGAATTTCTAAGAATTTACCACACAGAAATTCTCACACCTGTGCTCAAAGATGTGCATGTAAGAATATGCACAGCCACATTGTTGGTGGCAAGAAAGTATCTATCCATGGATATGCATTACAATAATCAAGGGGATTTTACATGTTACTAAAAATATAAGTGTCAATGCATGAGAGATGGTCTTTAAGATGCACTGAATCTGGGGCTGGAGAGATGGCTCAGCGGGGGGAAAAAACATTTGCTGTTCTTTCAGAGGACGCAGGTTCAGTTCCCAGCACCCACATAGCATCTTATGACTCTAGCTCTAAGCAATCTTCCTCCCTGTATCGGCCTCTGCAGCTACATGGTGCACAGATATACATGCAAGCAAAACACTCGTATACATATGGTAAAAACAAATAAGTCTAAAAAACAAATAAGCCTTCAAAAAAGGACACACTGAATGTAAAATCGGTAGCCCCAGGACAGTCTGTATCCTATGTAGCAAACAGGTGCAAGGTATCTTCAAGGATGTGGAATGTCTTTGGAAAAATACCTGGCAGATGAAAGCAGGGCTGTTTCTGGAAAGTGTGACAAGACAAAGGTCAGAGATCAGAGGAAATCTTACTTTTTACACCTTAATTGAAAAAGTATTTATTATGTGTAAATATTATCTTCCAAAAAAAGCAAGTCATTGTTTGAAAGATCTAGAATTTCACTTACTACCCCGGCTTTCTGATTTCCTTTGATCTGCACACAGGGCCCATACTCTTCCCTGGAATTAATGGCTGCAGCCAAGAAATGACTACCTCCTGGATAGGGCTGCTCACTATCCAGGTCAGCACTGGGACAGGGATAGCATCAGTTCAGGTATCCCCAGTTCCTGAGCCTCCTGTCACCTTCAAGGGGCCAGGGACCAGGGGTGGCTTCAAGAAGTTTCTCTGCCTACACTCCAGGAGGGACCCTCACCTACGGCTTGGTAGACAGCCAGGAAGCCTTTGTGGACTTGTGTGATCTTGTTCTGGGGAGAATGTGCCCGAAAGGTCAGCCGCAAGCTCCTCCCGGAGGACACAAACTCTCTGTGACCAGGAGGGCTCTCCAGAGAGGAAGCGTGCTGCCCGCACAGCCGGATTGCATCTGCCCCTCTGGTTGAAATCTGAAAGAGGAAAGAGGACAGGAAGTGTGAGGCAAGTCTGTACCACTGCCACAGGATGCAGCCATGTCTGCCATCACTCCAGCTCTGCCTGGAAGCGATGCACCCTGTGGAGCTCCGGTCAGGTCTGCCTGAATGAGCTTCTCTCTTGCTATTGACTCCCAAGTTCCCCAGAGTGACCGTGTATTTGACTCTCTCGTGTCTACTCTAATTACCTTGTAAAACTTACTCAACTTTCTCTTCTTCCAAAAGATTCCTGGGAACCCTGGGCTTTCTGCACCTCTCACTGGATTGTAAATTCCAAGAGAAGACTACATCTGCTTTGTGCAAAATTGAGTCTCTGTTGCCTATAACAGGCCCCCAGACCTTAGCACAGCGGACTCCACGATGGAAGTGCCACTTAGTCCATAAAACGCACAGGGGGACAGCGCCTCCTGCCAAAACAAAAGCAAAGACCTAATCCATCAAAGCCCACGGTTCTCTCATGCACTAAACTTGCTTTTTGGTATCTGTAGTTCTACTTCTGGCTAACTGTTCTTGTTAACTGAAATGTGTCAACCCAGGATATGTTTTCTTCTAAGTTCTTAAAAGATAATCCCGAGAAAGGCTTGGGTCTACACTGGGACCTCAGTGTAGTCATGGCTGGCTAAAAAAGACTATTTTTTATATTTCTTCTCTCTCCCTTCCTCTCTCCCTCCCTCTCTCCCTCTCTCCCTCCCTCCCTCTCTCTCTCTCTCTCTCTCTCTCTCTCTCTCTCTCTCTCTCTCTCTCTCTCTCTCTCTTTCTGTTTTTTTGAGACAGGGTTTCTCTATGTAGTCTTGGCTGTCGTGGAATTTACTCTGTAAACCAGGCTGGCCATGAACTCACAGAGATCCTTCTGCCTCTGCCTCTGCCTCCTAAGTGTTAGGATTAAAGGCACACATTCCATTGGCTTAAGCCCATGTCTGAGTAGTCTTTTCTGGTGGATACCCCACAACATTTCTGGAGGTTCCACCAAGACCCCTAGAGACCAGACCTAAAGACACAGGGGGTCTCAGATCCCCTTGGAACAGGTAGGCGGTCAAGGGGCTCTTACTGGATGTACAACTGGAAATGTTCCAGGTCCCCAAGACTCCCTTTGATCAATGGATACCTGATGATGTTTCAGAGGGGTCTGACACCTCCACTCCAAAAGGAAACAAATTAGAAAGCTGCCTGGCTTGTTACTTCCGGAGGCAGTCTGGGTAAAGGCACCTTATGTGTTTGCACACATAGGAGAGGACCCAGTGCTCGGAATCCACATGAGATATCGCTGGATGCCCCTGTCTGCTCAGGTGTATGAATGTGTAGGGGCCACCCCTGATTGTTTTTACACTCTCTGTGTGTTTCTCTATGCACCCTATCAGTTGTTTCCCTGTATTGACAGCAGCTCTCTCTGGTGTGACCCCCACCCCCACCCCGGAGGGCTTAAGAACTGTGCCTCTTGTTGGGGGCCTGAATCCTTTTAGTTCTGCCAGGTCACCCAGAGGAACCAAAAGAGTCTTTCAGGTGTCCCGCTCCTGGAGTGCTTGCTTGTTTTGTTACTTGACTCCCACGTGTGGTCTGGGTCTGTTTGGACTCTGTGGAGGTGGGGACAGGCCAGGCCCCTCTCATCCAGGGCTCCCTGTCATCCAAGCGGAATGCACACAGGGAGGGAGGAATAGTTCTCCCAAGGTGAGCATCCCTCTGTTCCCCTGCCTGCTCTAAGCAGCCCCAGGAAAGGGGAAAAGTAAGCTCTACTCTTTCCTCTTATGAAAGAGGAAGTCCATGTGTTCTTCTCAACCACTGATCTGTATAATTGGAAAACTAAACGCAATTGCCCCTGGGCCTGGCAAGGGATCACTACTCGACGATGCAGCCTATGTAGAATGGATTTTCCCTTCTGTTCAACACAGACCAAGGAGACTTTAAACGAACGATTCTCACTAGATCCTTTTTAGAAGTATTAAAGGCAGCTGCTAAAAAAATTTCCTTTGTCACCCAGTCGTCCCCAGATATTAGAAAAAACTTTAAAGTTAAAACAGTCTCAAGGTATAACTAGGTAAGTCCCAGTTGCTGGAGGTAGTTCAAAAGGTGTTTAACAACAAAAAACGGAGAGATGAGACCTTTCTCATTGAAAGCCACCATCACTGTCTCTTATGATGAGACACAGTTACTTACAGATACACCCAAACATTTTGTTGTCATGCCCTCGGTCGGAACAATATCTTCTAGCTGAAAATATTGCCACTCATCAAAAGATACAGTTGGACTATCTCTCAGATTTACAACCAAGATTCCCATGGGCATGGGCAGAAACCAACTCCTCAGGACTTTCTCAACACCAAATTCCTATAATAGTTCAGCTACCCTTGTTCAGATTAAACAATACCAAATGACCCTGGAGACAAAGTGAAATTGCAGTCTATGTTGCCTAGCTCAGAGAGACAGGCATCCTGGTGCCCTACCAGTCACCCTGGGATACACCTCTCCTGCCTGTGAAGAAATCCAGAACTTCTGGTTCTCATGCGTCTGATTCCTCCAGAAAAACAGGTACCCACTGTCTTAGACCTGAAAGATGCATTCTGCGGCCTCCCACTGGCAGAGGGTGGGTCAACTATTATTGCTTTTAAATGGACAGACCCAGAGGGAAGTTACAGAGGGCAATTTCCCCGGGCCAGACTCCATCAAGGGTATAAAAATTCTCCAACCCTGTTTGATGTGACACTAAATACTGACCTCCTGCCCTCCTGTCAGAGGTTTCTTAGGGCCATATTCTTAGAATATGTAAATGACCTCATCCTAGCCTCTAAAACTAGAATCATGAAAGGGCCAACGAGGTGTGGCAGAATATTATTTTAAGGAGTGTGACTTTTGTTTGTGCTGCATTTGTTTAACTCTGTGAAGCTGGGTTACTGTGCCTGTCTAAAACACCTAGTGAAGAGCTGGATGGTCACTATGGAGGCAGCAGCAGGGATAGGCGGGGCTGGCAGGCAGAGAGTATAAATAGGAGAGGAAACATGGAGTAAGGGTGAAAGTAAAATTCACAGAACAGAGCGATAAAAGCCCAGAGGAAAAGGTAGACAGGCCAACTCAAGAAAAGTTGGCTAGAAACAAGCTAAGAGAGGCATTCATAACTAAGAATAAGCTTCTGTGTGTGATTTATTTGGGAGCTGAGTGGAGGGACCCCCCCCACAAAGAGTACAAAAAAGCAAAAAGAATGGAAAACTACCAAAAAAAAAAAAGGCACCCCACACTAGATGCCAATTTGTTGTTTTTCTTTTTAAATTGTTACTGCTTTTTAAGCTACAGCTATTCTATCAGCATCTGCCACTCTGCTCCTCCCAGCAGCAACTAGGCCACAAGAGCCAACGCCTGAGGGAATTCTGTTCCCACAGGCACCGACTCTTCCAAAGCTACTAAGGACACTTATTTAAATCTCTGTCCTTCTAAAGCGCTCAAGAGTCAAAGGTTGAGGTAGAATCCAGCTTCCCAGAGATGCTGCAAATCAAGCAGCCAAAAACTCATGCTTTCTCACCCCATTCTTATAAACCCTTCCCCGCTTGGCTCCTCCCCAGAACTTCCTGTCAGCTAGTTACTGACCCGGTCTCCTGAGCACAGGTGAATTTTATTTAACCAAACAAGCTTTGTATTATTAAACAAATGTTCCAGAGCACAAACAAAAGTAGCACACCTTAAAATCATACTCTACAGCTGGGGACTGCTACGAGGGTTACAGACCCTGGGCTACAGAATGTCAGCTAAGAAAGCCCAGCGTGGCTTATCAGAGCTACCTATCCTGGCTACCCGCTGAGAGGAGGCAAAAAGAGCCTGTCTCAGAGTAAGATTGCCTCATCATCCCTCAGATCCTAAGTCCAAAGACGAAGAGACAGGCCGGAGATTTCCTAGGTGTAGCTAGGTATTGTTCTGGATAGCAGAGTTTGTGGAAATAGCAAGGCCTCTCTCCATACACCAGCACAGAGCGAGGTACTGGCTCCTTAATCTGGACCGAGACTAAGCAAAAGGCATTTGAGGCTTTAAAAAAAAGCTCTAACCCCTGCTCCAGCCCTCCAGATGTACCCAGACCTTTTCATGAAAGAAAAGATGTCACAAAAGGGGTTATAACCCAAACTTTGGAGTCACAGAACTGCCCTGTGTCATACCTGCCCCTCCAAATGGACCCTGTGGTTACAGAATGGCCCACCTGCCTGAGAGCTGTGGCAGCTACTGCCAGTCTAATGAAAACAAGTTAACTCTGGGTCAGGCTCTTATAACCGGCAGCATACCATGCTGTTGAGACATGATATTCATGATATTCATCCTGAGGAGTGCCAGAGTGCTGGCTGTCTAATGGCTGTGTGACCCCGCACCAGGCCCAGCTCCTGGACCACTCTCTAGTCCAATTTGAGAAGCCCATCACCATCAAATCTCTCTACCCTCTTGCCTGATGATGGCCTTCAGATGCTCATCCTTGACTGTAACGAGATGAAAGATGAAACCAGGTATGGGGGAGCTGCAGTAATTACTCTAATTGACATAATTTGGACGGGCTATCTCAGTCCAGAGAGCAGAACTGATCTTTCTGACTCAGGCTTTCAGATGGGGGAAAGAAAGTCTATCGCTGTATACACAGACAGTTGTGACACTTTTCCTACTGTGCAGGCCCACTATAATCTGTAGAGAAAGAGGGCTTCTCACCATTGGAGAAAAGGACATTAAAAATAAAGAGAAAATCTTGGCCCTTCTGGAGGGTATTTGGCTTCCCCTATAAGTTGATGACATAAAAAGATGACTCCCCTGAGGCAGGAGTTACGGGGCTGTTGACCTATCTGCCCAGCAAGTGGCTGTAAGGTCAGTGGAATCTATTGATATTCTCATGACATACCCCAATTCAGTACTGCCTACGACTCCATGGTACAACCAAGAGGAGAATACAAAAAATGGACAGCTAGAACCCACAGGTTGATGGAGGACATCAGAGGGAAAGATCATTCTCCCAGAAACAATTGGGAAAACTCTGGTGATTGATCTTCACCAGGCTACTCATCTGGGGTCCACAATACTTTCTGAGTAGCTTGGACCAAGGTACATTATACATAGATTGGACAGCCTGGCATGGGACATCTCAGCCAGATGCCAGGTTTGTGCTCAGATAAAAAACAACAACAACAACCAAAACAAAACGGAAAACAACAACAACAACAAAACCAGAACAAACCAGAGCACCCTATGCAGGAAGAGGTCTAAATGAGAGGTCAACACCCTGGTGAACTCTGGGAAAGCTGACTTCACCAAGATGCAGCCTGCCACAGAGGATACAAGTACTCGCTGATTTTCATAGATACTTTTTCCAGGAGGGCAGAAACATTCCCTGCCCTGACTGAAACTACTCAAACAGTAGCTTAAAATCTCCTCCAGGAACGGGTTCCCCTGGATGTGGGTTGGGACAACAGCCTATCATAGGCAAAACATCTCAAATAATAGTAAAAGCCTTAGGTATGAATTGGAAACTTGATTGTATATCTAGACCTCAGAGTTCTGGGCAGATAGAAAGAATAAACAGGATGTTAAAAGAAACACTAACAAAGCCCTTATTAGAGTCCAGTGAAGTGGGGATAGACCTTCTCTTTGCTTTGCTTTGGGCCAGCTGTATCCCATATAGGGAGGCATCTCCCCCTGTGAGATTATGTTTGGAAGACCTCCCCGACTACTTCCCAGGCTCAGAGACCAGCAGTTGGCAGGACTCTCTAACCAAGTCACCACAGCCCTCCAGTCCTCCACAAATGCTATTCACTGGACTATTTGAGTGGCATGGCTGACCCCTGAGTAAAAACCACAAGGTTTTCCTTGTTTGAATCTGGTGATACTGTCAGGGTCAGGCAGGTAGCCAAAGGGATGCTGGAACCAACTTCGAAAGGATGTTTCATGGTGACATTCTCTGATCCCATTGCTGGGAAGGTAGCTGTCATTACCCTATAGACCTATCGCACCCAGGTCAAGAAAGTGGAAGTTATAGCCATGGCTGCTGCCGCAAGTCCACATGGACAGTGTCCAGATAGGTTCCACCAGGCCCCGCCCTCCACTCCCTGCCCTTCACTTCCTTCTGAGTCGCATTTTGGTATGAGTACAGGATCATGGTCCAATGCTCACTGTCCTCAGGTCTGGATCTGGGAACTGAGGAAGACAGACACAGGGAAGGCATTAGAAGTGACCACAGACCAGCAACCTGTATTCATTTTGACCTTTGCTCACTGATGCCCCACTTTAAATGTTTGGTTCATTGAAAAAACAAAACAAAACCAACCAACCAACCAAACAAACAAACAAAAAACCCCCAACAATGTGGGGGTTTCTCTTCTGAGATAGGAACCTAGAGTTTACAACTCTATGCACGCCCTACAGCTGGGACCCCTAGTTGCCAAGAACAAGGGAGTTTCCGTTGAAAAAATTGGGGTTGTGAAACATAGGCTTCCTGGAAAATTCCTTTGAAAAGATTCTGGCCTTTGGGAAACAGGGAAAACTTGGGAAATCAGACTTTGTGCCACAGGAAGGGACCCTAGGGAGAGATTTAAACCACCCCTTAATAGGTCAGGACCTATTTCTGAATAACACACACACCAGTTGGATTCCCTTGTAGAAGTAGTCCTACAGAACTGGAGAGGTTTAAACTTTCTTCTCATGAGATGGGGGGCGGGGGCTGTGTATGGCTTTAGGAGGAACCTGCTCTTTCTGTGCTAATCAATCAGAAGTAATTAAAACAGTCTTGCCATGGTTGGCCAAAAACCTCAAAAATTTCAAAGATACAAATCAAATAATTGATACTAATGTCTGTTCTCCTGGCCCTGCTGGCCAGCTACTCTGCTCTCAGCACTGGCTGAGCCTTTAATTCTTACTCTGATTGGATTAACAGTGGGGCTTGCATCTTAAACTATTTGATCAATTATGTATCAATGCAGTAAAATTAATGGTCATTAGGACCAACTACGCCTCTTTAGAGCAGGATCAGTCAATATTTGACTCGTTCACAAAGACCAGTGGGGAATGTAACAGGCCCCAGACCTTAATAAGCCCCAGATGTTAGCACAACTGACTCCATGAAGAAAGCACCATTCAGGCTGTAACACTTAGCATGGAGATAGCACCACCGCCAGGATGAAAATAAAGACCGAATCCAACAAAGTCCACAGTTGTGGGAAAACCTCTAAAGCACCAACCTTGCTCTCTGGCTTCTGTAGTTCTACTTCTGAGTAACTGTTCTCATTAACTGAAGCATGTCCACCCAGGATATGTCTGTTTGTGCTTA
This sequence comes from Cricetiscus sungorus, assembly GCA_030556225.1. NCBI lineage: Eukaryota > Metazoa > Chordata > Mammalia > Rodentia > Cricetidae > Cricetiscus > Cricetiscus sungorus. The sequence continues at coordinate 34,036,769 of JANBXA010000735.1, read as the reverse complement.
AAAGCTCACCTTGAGAAAGGCTTGGGGGTACACTGGGATCCCCAACACCCAGTGTAGTCTCCGGCTGGCTAATGAACTTTCTGAGCAGCCTTCTCTGGTGGACACCCCACGACAGTGCTCACCACGGTGCCTCTAATGCCACCACTTTGGGTCAGAGTATACACACATTAAGTCCCAACCCGTCCCCTTCCACTTTTCTGAGTAACTTCTTGCAGCTAGCAGCTGTGAAGCAAAGACCCTCTGTAGAGACAGCCTGGGCTTCATGCCCTTCCTAGTTTCCTCTTGGGTACCCTTCCTCTTGCTCTGTTCACTCTACACAAAATCTTTAGAGTGTGTGGGAACCCAAGGTTGTAAAATACACACGATGTAGGCGTGCTGGGGACGGGATGACCTTGCTTATGATGGAATCCAGAGCCTTGTGTATCCAAAGCAAGTGCTACAGTCCAGCCCTTGGTTTTTGGAGACAGGGTCTCTCTACATAGCCTGCGGTGACTATTAACCCATGTTTCTTAGAAGATGCTTCTGTCCCTGCCATCTCCTCCTGCTCCCCCTCTTTCTCCTCCCCTTACTCATTTTCTTCTTTGACCCTGTCAAACTGGCCTCAGATTTGAGATTCCCCTGTCTCAGCCCCCCAGAGTGCTGGGATTCAGATGTATACGACCACTAAAACGTCTGGTTTATTCTTGGTGGTTTTGTTGAAGGCAGAGTTCCATGATGCAGCCCAGGTTGGCCAGGAACTTAGTATGTAGCCCAGGCTTACATTGAATTTGTGACAATTTCTGCCTCAGCTGAGCTACCACACTAGGCTTACCTGGAATCTGCTCATTCTCTCATTCTCTATAACGACTTGTCCAGCCTGACTCTCCATGGTCACATTACTGAGAAGTTGTTGGCAGGAAAACATTTCTCAATCACCATATATGTCTTGCTCAGATGTGCCCATGACTGATCTTTCAACATCAACAAATGGAACTCCCCACACTCAGGAGACAGAAAACACTTGACATAGAAAACATCTCTCTGATTGAGTACAAACCCTCTGGCCCCTTCTCCTCCTCAGTCCTTTCCACATCTCCCCTCCCCCCCATCCCTACTGTTTGTGTTCTCTCTCCGCATGTGTGTGTGCTCTGTGTGTGTGTGTGGGGGCAGTGACCAGGGAGGTGCACACACCCACGAGTACATGGGTAGAGGTCAGAGGTCAACTCTCGGTGTCCTGTTTTGTTGTTCTCCACCTTATTTTCTGAAACAGGGTCCTTCACTGAACCTAGAGCTTGCCAGCTCAGCCAGGCTGGCTGGCCAGTGAGCCCTGAGGTGCCTCTGTCTCTGCCACACCCCATCTAGCACCGGGGTTGCAGCCGTGTGCCCTGTGTCACGTCTGCCCTTTGCGTGGGTGATGGGGATCTGAAGTCTGCTTACGCAGCAAACCCTTTACCCTCTGAGCATCTCCCAGCCATTTTCGTTTTTTCTTTGTTAGTTTTGAGTCAGCATTTCATGTAGCTCGCGCTAGCCTCGAACTTGCTGCATAGTTGAGGTTGGCCATGAATTCCCGACGCTCTTGCCTCTACCTCCCAAGAACTGGGGTTGTAGGCATGCACCAGTGTGCCTGGCTAGCCCTCCAATTTCCTTTTTACCTCTCCTCATGAACGGTCGGATAATGGATTTACTCAGGCTTCTAACTAGTAATGAAGAGTCAACATATAACCGAGAGCCACTGCTCTTACTAAATCTAGCCTTTGCTCTGTATCAGCTCACCGTGGGACATGGGACTTTCTTCCTTTGTGTGTGTGACTTTCTCTGGAAGCAGAAAGAAGGGAGAAATCATATCCTTGCTGTTAATAAAAAGCTGATTGGCCAGTAGCTAGGCAGGCAGGAAGTAGAGGTGGGATGACCAAACCAAGGACTGGGAAGAAAGAGGGACAGAGTCCGAGGAGAAGCCACCAGATGCAGAGCAAGCAGGATGTTTTGAAAATGAGGTAACAACCATGAGCCACATGGCAGAGGGTAGATAAGGAATGTGGATTAATTTAAAATGTAAGAGTTAATAAGCCTGAGCTATCGTCCACGTCTTTATAATTAATATTAATGGTTATTTGGGTAGAGGCTACTGGAATAGGAAAACCCCACCTGTGTTTATCTCCTTCTTACTTCAAACCCCACTAAGATGACACCAATGACTCACAATGCCATGCACAGCCAAGGACAGAAAGAGAAAGAGGAGATGACGACTGAACTGTCACTTTCAGGGGTCAGCAGAACCAAGAAACTTTCAGGAGAAAACACGGAGAGAGGCTGATGAGAGGCCAAGAGACAGCAAGTTTCCTTGGGAAGACCTCAGGATACTACATCCTGGTCCCCATCCTATGACCCACCTTGGTAGAAGATTCGAACTTAAACCAGAAACCCTAGGTGGAGGTGCCAGGTACACTTGACAGAGGAGGTAAAGGCCAGTACCCAAACCAGAGGACTAATATGAAGGCATACCAACCACTGAGAGGCATCTGCCCCTGGATCCCTGGTCCCAGCTTCTTTCCAGAATGATGGGAGCCCTGAGTAGGAGACTGGAAGTGTCCTTTCTGGGGAAAGGGACTGCCCCAAACAAAAGGAATCTATATACCAAATTTCAGGAGGCTTCTGAGACACCTCTATGTCACCCTGTTAAGGCTGTCTACTATGCTCTGGCTATCTCAAAATGATGGTGCTACGAGGTGGGTCTCATAAGAGGTAATTAACATTTGTGTCTTTATTGTAGGGAGTGGGTTCGTTACTGCAGAAGTGTGTTTGTTTCCAATGAAAAGGATGAATTGGGCCCTATTTTTCCTTGTCTCCTTATGCTTGCTTGCCATGACAGCATGAAGCCCTCTCCTCACCAGTACCTTGGACTTCTCTGCTTTCCAGACCATGAGCAAAATAAACTCCTATTGCTTATAAATTACCCAGCCCATGGCATTTTGTTACAGCAGCAGAAAAGGAACTGAGATACCGTTTTCAAACCCGTCATTTGACAAAGTTTAGCTACTCACATAGAACTTTAAATCAGTAGCTTCATGGTTTAATCTTAAATAGAAATGGTAAGGTGAATATTATTAGATGTTGCAAAAAAAAAAAAAAGTCTCTCAGAGAAAAAGCAGGGGTGGATACAAGCAAGCAGTGAAAAGAGACATTGGATAAAACAGCCATAATACAGAAAACAAGAAACATTTGTAGCTAATCTTCATGAGACGGGAACAAGCAGATATTGCACATGTATGACAGGAACCTCATATTTAGAAAGAGTGAGTCCTTATGAAGAAACCATCAACTAAACGGTTTGCATATAAAGATGCGAAAAGTGTAGTTCAGTGTGAGTGTGTGCGCGCGCGCGCGCACGCGCACACACACACACACACATACCACATACACACACACACACACACAAATAAAAAAGGAACAAGATAGGAAGCCGGTATCATAAATTATTAAATAAATAAAGCAAGAGTGTTCCCAGGCCAGGTGGTGGTGGTGGCGCACATCTTTAATCCCAGCACTGAGGCAGAGGCAGGCAGATCTCTGTGAGTTTGGGGCCAGCCTGGTCTACAGAGGGAGTTCCAGCACAGGCTCCAAAGCAATACAGAGAAACCCTGTCTGGAAAAACCCAAAACCAAAACCAAAAAATAAACAACCACCCCCACAAAAAAAAAAATCAAAAACAAAAAACAAAACCATTCCCCAAATTAAAGGACTAGGTAACCGCCCGAATACAGTGTGTGAAGAGCCGTCTGTATCTTGGCACATCAAATGAAAGTTCAGAACACTGGAATAAGGAAAATATTTACAAAATTCTAGATAGAAAAACGGAAGATTAAGAACAATCGATCACAGTTTCAGACTTTTAAACAATACTAGAGGTAGAAGACAATGTCATCAAAATGCTGGAAGGAAAATGACTTCACATCTGGAGTACTATTCCCAGGTCAACTGTCCACCCGCAGTGAGGGTAGAACCAAGCCGCTTAGGCTGCCTGGGACCGAACACAAGCTATGGTTTTAAAACACTCTTATTTTGAACTGTGGCCTTGCTGTAATTTTATGACATCTCCTCCCAGGTGAACTTGGTCTTCACTTAATACTTCAGTCTTGTCATTAATTATGTCCAATTTTCTATCCAATAGAGCAGGCATCCAACAATACCTAGAGAGTGTGAGGTCCCAGACCTTTGACTAGATAGTGGACCAGCAATATTTATGTGTCTCTTTGAAAGCCCTCAAAACCCAGGGCCTGCCCTGCAGCCTTCTCCCTTGCTAGGCGAGTCTCAGTGGGTTGCCAGGAATTGGAGACACTCACTGTGTACTGAGTGGCCAGGCTGTTGCTTCCCAGTTTAGCTAGGTCCCAGGACCTCTGACTTGGACACTTAATCCCTTCTTTAGATGGGTGATTCAAGGCAGAGCTACGTTCCACTGCCCATGGGAGATTCCCTCCCCAGGGCCCCTTGCCCAGCTCACTGTGACAGAGTCTCCTTCACAGCCTGGGGACGGCTCCATATCAAAGTCCTGGAAGACCAGTCTCACGACAAACCCCTCTGGAGCCTCGATGTCAATGTGGCTCTCCTGGCCTTTGAGATATGGCTCTGGATACCTGGGGGATGTCACTTGCTGTGGTAGCTGCTGGGCCAAGAGCACAGAGGCCTGTGTAGGGCAAGTATGGAGGATTTCCCACAGGAGCAACGGCCAGCACCTGTGAGTGTGTGGGGAGACAAGGTGAGGTCATACAGCTCTGTCAGAGGCCTATGCTTATATTGGGTTATAGCAAGTGATGGCAAGGGACCGAAAGGCTTAGGGACAGTAGCTGTGTCCTTAGCCCCAGAGTGTAGCCACTTCCTGATGCCCCTTTCCTCATCCGAGTCTGTGTAGGTTCCTATCTGGGTTCCTCTGCAGCCTGACCTTCAGGCTGCAGGGTTTATAACCTGCGAAGATATTGCTATGGCCAGTCTCATCTAAGCTAGGTGGCCTCCTGCCTCAGCTAGGCCTAATCCCATCCTGGAGTACAAGTTAGGGGACATTTAAACATGATTTCTGGCTCAGCACATTGAACAGACCACTTCCAGGTAAATTCAGTTCCCTCTGGGGTGTTCCCATCCACCCTCTCCTGTGTCCTGTGTGCACACATTTGTCCGTCTGTCTGTCCTTCCGTGTGTGTGTGTGTGTGTGTGTGTGTGTGTGTGTGTGTGTGTGTGTGTCCCCGTGTCCGTCCGTCCGTCCGTCCTGCCTTCCTCTCTCCCTGTCCCTCTCCTCCTTCAGTGCCCTCTATGGGCAAACTCACATCTTGCCCAGGCAGCTTGTGGAGGGAGAGCGCCACAGGTGGTTTCCAGCTCTGGGACCTGGCCTCTGGAACCTGACATCTGGAACCAACTAGAGTGCTTGGCCCAGGCCAGGGAACAGGAGGAGGTGGGGCCAGAGGAGGCCCTTTGGGGAGAAGGCAGAACTTACTGGAAGTGAGTTAAGATACTCTGGGTTCAGTGCCACCTGCTGTCAGACTGAGGAATAGCTCTTACAGGAATTGAAAGGAAAACATCTTGAAAACCATGCTGGGGGACAGAGCAGAGTGGAGAGAGTTGACCCTTGACTCTAGTGCTTTTTTTTTGGGGGGGGGTAGGGCGGTGTTGAGATAGAGTTTTGTTTAACCCAGGCTAGCGTCAGACTTGCTATGCAGTGGGGGCTGGTCTTGAACTCCTGCTCCTTCTGCCTCCTCTCCGGTGCTAGAATTGCAGGTGTGTGCCCCCATACACAGATCTTGTGTTTTTGAAGCAGAGTTTCTCTCCCCTTGTAGCCCAGGATGGCATGGAACTCACTATGCTGTCCAGACTGACCCCCAAACTCAGGGCAATTCTGCTGCCGAAGCCTCTGGAATGCTGGGATTGGAGGCAGGCACTCCCATACCCAGCTCTCCTGTGTGTGTGTGTGTGGGGGGGGGGGTAGTAAGAGGTTTCTTATGACTAGGCCGCTGCAGCCTTTAACGTGCTGATCTGTCCTTCCCCTTCACTACTTTACCAGTCTGCCTCTTGTAGAACATGAAGCCTGTGACCCAGGCACTTGAGCTTTCTTTTCCTTGGTTAAGAGTGGGTGAGTTCATGCACTTAGCCATTGAAATCCCAACCACAACATCTAGAGGCTCCTTGTCTAGCAAAATCAGGGCTGTGGTCCAGCCCAGGTATCTCGGAATCCCTAGGGACTCAACTCAGTTAGTACCTCAAGCTTTGAGGCCAATACCAGGAGGCGTACAGCTTGAGCTAGAGGATCTCTCCCTGCACTCACCAAGGAAGACAACTCACTCATGGCTTGGTGAGTGTGAGAAGGTTGGAAAGCACAGGCAGAGGAGAGTTATTCTGTCCTTGGGGGAAGCAGGTGTGTGTAAAGGTTTACACTCTAGCATCATTTGCTTCCTCCTTTTGGCATGTGGATATTTGGTTTCTCACAAAAGCAACACATTATGAACAGAGGAGGTATTGTGGTGGTTTGAATGGGAATGGTTTCTGTAGGCTGGATATGGTCCCTGTAGGTTGGGTATGGTCCCTGTAGGCTGGGGGTGGTCCCTGTAGGCTGGGTGTGATCCCTGTAGGCTGGGTGTGATCCCTGTAGGCTGGGTGTGGTCCCTGTAGGCTGGGGGTGGTCCCTGTAGGCTGGGGGTGGTCCCTGTAGGCTGGGTGTGATCCCTGTAGGCTGGGTGTGGTCCCTGTAGGCTGGGGGTGGTCCCTGTAGGCTCACATATTTGAATGCTTGATTCCCCCCCCCCCCAGGACTAGTCTTGATCTCTCTCCACCTGCAACTTGTGGAACAGATGTGAAATCTCAGGTACTTCTCCAGCGCCATGCCTGTCTGCCTGCCTACCACATTGCTACACACTAGTTTGACTTCTTTGTACTTATGAGTGCTGTGATTGTAGGCATGTACCTTGCCTGTAGCCATCCTTGGAGAAGTGGGCCCTTCCAACTGGGCTCCTGGGACTATTGAAACCTATTTTAAAGATAGGATCTCACCCATCCCAGGATAGGGTTTGAGCACTGCAGAGGTCTGGATAATGGAGGGCAGCTACTCTGCGCTTCATTAAAAGATGCGCCTACCTCTACTACCAAAAAAAAAAAAAAAAAAAAAAAAAAAGGAAGGAAGAAAGAAAGAAAGAAAATATATCATTAAGTAGCCCTAGCCAGCCTGGAGCTCACCATGTAGGTCAGACTAGCCTTGAACTGAAGTGGGATGTCCTTCCGTATGTAAATATGTAATATGTAAAAATGTAAATATGCATTGCTTTTATTGGTTGATTAAAAAGCTGATTTGGCCAATGGACAGGCAAAATATAGCTAGGTAGGAATTCCAAACAAAGATGCAGAGAGAGGGAAGGCAGAGTCAGGAAGAGGCAAGATACCAGAGTATCACCAGTAAGCTACAGTCACGTGGTGCTACACAGATTAGTAGAAATGAGTTAATTTGTAAGAGAGAGAGTGAGGGAGAGAAGGAGAGAGGAGAGAGAGAGTGAACCAGTAATACACCTAAGCCATTAGCCAAACAATTAGCCAATACTGTAGTGGTGGCCATGCCCGTTGGTCATGATTTCAGGAGCAGGTATTGTAAGACCTGCGAGAGCGTGGTCCCTCGCGCTCCCACTCACGAAAGGCGCCCCCCCCAAATCACTCACGAGAAGCGGTCTTGATGCAAAAGCATGAGGTCCTTTTATATTCCAAGTGCACTGGGGTTAACAGCCATACACCATGCAGGGTAGAGGGCTGAGGACCCTCGGTACAGGATTGAGACAGCTTTTATAGGGTTACAACAAAGCCCGCGCATTGTGAACCAATCACCTCCCAGCATCCAGTGCAGCCCAATTAATTTAAACTATCCAAGCCCGAACTTAGCCCAGGAAGTCTGCTTTTGCTCAGGCTTCTGGGTGGGGTGACAAGGCTCATTTCCTGTGTTCATTCACTCACAGGCTGTCGTAAACATTCAAGAAGATGACCTTCAGCCTGGGATTTAAGACTCCCAGCTTCCTGGGGTCAGAGGAGAGTTAGGCTAAATTTTTCCATCCTAACAGCATGATCCATTATAAGGTAGAGCAGGGGCTGGCTTGGGTGGCCGAGAACATCAGAAGGGCACAGGTTGCATCTTCTGGATCAAGAAGACTGTGGTGGTTATTCACTCTTATCTGTGTAAGTGCAAATAAGTGTAAGTGTAAATAAACACCTATTTCTCATTTATCTTAGGTCTGGTGGAGTCATCTAAACCCCACCTTCAATATATGAAGTCTGAATGGTTATCTTATAAGCAGCTGACCTGGTGGGCAGAGATAAATTGGTTCAGTGGGACTGGGCTACACAGAGAAAAACCTTCTAACTACAAGCTAGACACCTAGGGACTACTGAAACCTGTTTCCTCTTCTAACTATTAGGGTCACACAGTTCCTGGGAAGCCAGAGGTGGCTCCTACCCACGAGAACAATGGCCCATGACCAATCTGTCAGGAAGAAAACCTTGGTTGAGGTGAGGAATTCTTCAAAGGCTGACCTTGTCCTTTTGTCCTGACAGTCTGCTGGGATCAATTGCACCTGTCCTGCTTTTGTGAACACTTCCCCTGCTCTGAAACCTCCTCTCCAGCTGGGAGAGACAGGAATGTGGAGATTACTCCAGTTTCTAGCAGGGCCAAGAGGAGCAGAGGGATCTGCCTGAATAATTCGGGCATCAATGCAGGCACAGTCTTTTCAGAGCTGACACTGTGGGATGGTGACACTTGGCCGTGGCTGGGAGTGGGAAAGATAAGTCAATGTGGGCTCCAGAGCTGTGGGGAGGGGAGCCGTGTCTCTACTTCCTGAATTTTATGTTCCTTCATCAGAGCCTTTTCACTTTCTTTTGTGTGCAGGGTCTCACGTAGCCCAGGGTAGCCTCAAACTCTATGTAGCTGAGGACAATCTTGAACTTGGGATCCTTATGCTTCCACCTTCCAAGTGCCAGAGTTAACAAGTGTGCACCACCATGCTCAGGATATGCCGTGTTGGGGACGGAACTCAGAGCCTTGTGCATACTGGGTAAGTTCTTCATCAACCAGGCTATACTGCTCACTCACTGAGGCTCTTCCCCTCACCACGCTGCCACAATGGAATGCAAACGATTTCATTTCAAGACAAAACTAACACTTCTTCTTTAAGAGCTTTTGCCAGCCATTTTAGCATAACAAGGAAGAAATAACTAATACATAATCCAAAGTTACTCAAAATGTAAGGAAAGAATAACCCAAACCATGCTTGGAAGAAACGTTCATTTACAGAATGTGCTGGATACTTTTGTGGCAACTTGACTACAGCTAGAGTCATTCTGGAAGAGAGAGCTTCACGGGAAAAATGCCCCGGCCAGTTCTGCCTGCGGGCAAACCTGTGGTACTTTTTCTTGATTGACAATTGGTGTGGGAGAGCCCAGCTCACTGTGGGCGGGGCCACCAATGGGCTGGTGGCCCTGGTGCTTTGAGACGTCAGGCTGGGCTAGACAGGAAGCGGCACTCCTCCATGGCCTCGGCGTCAGTTCCTGCGATGACCCCCTTCAATACTGGACTGTGATGTGCAAGTCTAAGCCAAATAAATGCTTTCTTCCTCAAGATGTTTATGGTCATGGTGTTTCATCACAGCAATAGAAACCGGAGTTAGCTAGGCAGTGGTGGCACACGCCTTTAATCCCAGCACTGGGGAGGCAGAGGCAGAGGAAGGCAGATCTCTGTGAGTTTGAGGCCAGCCTGGTCTACAAAGTGAGATCCAAGACAGAGCTACACAGAAAAACTTTGTCTGAGAGAGAGAGAGAGAGAGAGAGAGAGAGAGAGAGAGAGAGAGAGAGAGAGATGGAGGGAGGGAGGGAGAAAGGGGGGAGGGAGGGAGGGAGGGAGGAAGAAACCTGAACTAAGACACAGAGATAATTTTTCAAAATGACGTAGATATTGGAAATAGTAAACATATAAAGATGCAAGAAAAAAAATACACCTACAATAAGGGGAAAGGTAGCGACAGTATATAAGGAAATTAAAACTTTGACAGCAGCCAAAATTAGACAGAAGACATGCCTACTGCTGTTCTAGGTTTTCACCACCAATAAACATCACCACCCTCAAATGAGCCCCCCCACCCCCACCCCTGCCGCCCAGTGACAGGAAGTGTTTAAACTGTTCAATTATCAGCAAAACTTGGGAGTCAGATATTAGGGTAAAACTCTGATAGACTAAGGCAGTGGGGAAGTCTGGTGGTGGTGGCACGCACCTTTAATCCCAGTGCTCAGGAGGCAGAGACAAGCAGATCTCTGTGAGTTCGAGACCAGCCTGGTCTACAAAGCGACAGAGAAACCCTGCTTTGAAAAACAAACAAACAAGGCAGTGGGGGGAGGAATGGCCAGCTGGCCCTCTCTCCACACTTCTCAGATTGAAAGAGCCTGTGAATCTTTTCAAGCCCTTTCCCACTTCTTCCTGTGCCCCTCTATCAAAAACCTGGGTCCTCCAAAATCTCTATGGCTAATTACTGTCAGGTAGTCGTTGACTTGCTCTCTGATTCAAGGTTAACTTTATTAACGGTCTTGTAGTGGCACAGTGTGATGAAATATCCCATAACAGTGACCCATCTTCAAGGGGACCTCACCTCCTAGTCTTTCCCAAACGAGCTCCACCAAGTAGGGACTGCTTAGTTAGGGTTCCACTGCTGTGAAGAGGCACCCGGACTGCAACGACTTTTTTTTAATTAATTAATTTATTTTCTGTACATTGGTATGTTGCCTACATACCTTCCTCCTCTGGAAGAAGCAGCCAGTGCTCTTAACTGCTGAGCCATCTCTCTAGCCCTGGCCCTGACAACTCTTATAAAGGAAAACATTTAATTGGGGCTGGTTTATGGTTAGGAGATTCAGTAGATTATCGTCATGGAGGGAAGTGTGGGATATGAAGGCAGACTCAGCGAGAGCTGCAATTACGGGCATGGACTACAATGCCAAGACACTGTTGTTTTCTACAGTCCAAGCCTATGAGATAAGGAGATCTGCAGTTCCCTATCAGGAAGGACTCCGATTCTGTGAACTAGCAGTCACAGGAGTTTCAAACAGACGATTATTTTTGACACAGAAAACAAATCATATCCTTCAGGTCATGTGAGACCATATTAAATGACCTCTTGAATTTATTTTTTCATCAGTTTGTAATGTAAACTTACTCCTTTTCCTCCTCCGATTTTTTTTTTTTCTATGATACCTTCAAATTCTAAACAAACTGAAATGTATCTATTTAGGAGTTGACTTCAATATGGTACGAATATTAATAGAAAGTATGTATGTTTCAAGCCCCTCTCTAAAATATGAAGATATGTCCCGTTAGTGTTCTGTGTAAAGCTGTGCTGTGAAGTGTGTGTTTACACCCCCCAAAAGAAAGCCCCGTAGCCGAATTTCAATGAAATGTATGAAGTGTAAGAATCAGACACGTGTGCTGTTGTTAGAGACCGAGGCAGGAGATCATGAGGTACATAGTGAGACCATCTCAAAAATCAAAAGTGACAAAAATGGCACATAACCACCACAAGACTTGGGAGGTGGAAGCAGGAAGTTCAAGAATTCAAGAGCACCTCCAGTTACACAAAGGCTTCAAGACAGCAGCAACAACAAGAAGAACCCAAAACCCAAAAACAAAACAACAACATAAAGCCAGCAAGCCGAATGACAGTGCACACCTTTAGTCCTAAGTCTGGAGAGGCAGAAGCAGACAGATCTCTCTGTATCTGAGGATAAGCTGGCCTACATATGAATAAATTCTACCAGCCAGAGCTACAGGGTGAGACCCTATCTTAAAACAGAACAAGAAGAAAGAAGGAAAGGAAAGAATAGCTGTGAGTGAATCATAGAACAATGCAGAGGCAGAGGGAGAAACAGTGAACTTGAAAACAGAAATAATAACAATCCTACCTGAAGAACAGAGGAAAGGTTTTTAAAAATGAGCAGACAATCGTTGGAAATGTAAGGCTTCTAGATATAGATGTTCAGGTTAGAGGCCTATCAGTAGGTCCATAGAGAACATCACACACACACACACACACACACACACACACACACACACACACACACACACAGAAGAAGAAGAGGAGGAGGAGGAGATGTCATTTTTAGGAAACGAACAGACCTAGAGACCATCCGTCATGTTAAGCAAAATAAACCAGACCCAGGAAGAGGGAATCTAGCTAAAGAAGAAGTAGATGGGGGCATGAAAACAGAAGGGAGCTTATTTGTCAGGCAAAGGGAACCTGCAGAGGTGGGAATGAAGAGCGTGAACATGAGCAAAGTACAATGATATAAACAAAATCATTGTTTTATGTACTAGCTAGAAATATGAAAAACAAACTGTCTGAACTTTTTCTAGCTCGAGCGAGAGACGTGTTTTCAGTCCAAGAAGCTTGGCAAACCCAACACGAAACTGAAAATTAAAAACAGAGTGGACCGCAAAGATAAAGGAAAGATCTAGAAGGCAGCCAGGGAGGAGTAGGGAAAAAAGCTTGCTTAATATGTGCAAGCCCGGGGTTCAGGCCTCAAGGCCAAAAATGAATGAGCGAATGAATGAAGTCCCCTTAAAGCAGAAAAAGGACTCTTTACATAGGGAGGAAATCTTTTATTATGTCAGGGTTTTCTTCCTGGAAACAATACAGACCAGAAGCACCACCTTTATGATGCCACAGAAAGAGCTAAGGATGTAATAAGGGCCTGTAAGCCACACCCTCAGGAGGCTGAGGCAGGTGGACCATGAGTTCGAGGCCAGCCTGGGTCAATACTGAGACTCCATCTAAAACGGACAAACATACTCTTCCGGGACTCAGATGAACTGAGACAATGTCACCAGCTGTCACCAGCAGACCCACACCAGGAGCTGAAGAAGTGTCTTCATGGTGAAGGGCAATGAGCCCAGTGGAAGAGCAGAGAGAAATGGTGAATATGTAAATAAATGTAAAGTGCACTTTAAAAAAAGGTGTGTGTGTGTGTGTGTGTGTGTGTGTGTGTGTGTGTGTGTGTGTGTGTGCAGGTGCCTGCAGAGGCCAGAAGAGGGCGTCAGATCCCCTGGTGCTGTAGGTTCCTGGGATATGGAGAATGCTCTGGAGGAGCAGCAAACACTCTTAACTGTCTCTCCAGCCCCAAGCTTTTCTTCCTAATATCTTTAAAATGCATACAGCCATTCAGGGCGAAGCCATACCACTGTACTGTGTGGCTGATGACCAAGTGGACGTAACCGTTGAAGACTGGGGGTTAAGGATGTCCAGTGTGGTCGCTGTCCAGTGGTTCTCCAAAGAGCACTGTCTTTCCATGTGTCGTCGGGGAAGCCTTGGGCCCTTCACCTTTCTAACCTTTTCCTGGGTCAAAACAGTTTCCACGAAAACCTCAAGATGTTCTTTGCTTTTCTCTCATTTTCTCATGCTCACAAGGGTGGATCACGTAGGAGGCAGCAGGGTGTGTGGTGACTCAGCCTCTGATACCCTCGGGGATGCACGCTGCATATTATTTCTGTTTTAAAATCTTCCACTGGAATTTCCAGCTGGACAGAACTTACTTACATAAGCAAGAACCCTTTGGGGTTCTCACTAATTTTTGAGATATAAGGTTTGAGATGAGCTGCCTAACGACAGCAGGAGACCTGAGGGGGACATAAAGCTAAAAGGGTGACATACAAGTTAAAGAGGGCTTCAGAGCCCAAGCCTTGTTAGTCTAAGGGACATGTTTCTGGCAGAGGGAACATATTAGTGACTCTTCCTGCACTGCCACTAATGATGACACAAATTAGCTTATGAGCAGGGCAGGCCTCGTGGCAGGAGAGGCTCACTCTGCAGTTCCAACCAGGAAGATGACAGGGAAGTTCAGGACTCAATGGTTTTCACTTTTTCCGGTTGGTCCAGGCCCCCAGTCCTGCCATGCACATCCCCGGTGGGTCTTCCCTCTTCATTCTCCCAGAGGCACAGCTCTGTGAGCATCACCTGAGAGGCAAGCCCCTGGGCACACCTGTACGGGATTATGTAGATCCAGGCTGCTGTCTAATAACACCTGTGAGAGGCTGCTGTCTTCAACCCCAGACAAGGCCCCACTAGAACCTGAGATTAGATTGGTAGCGGGACCGTGCCCTTCCAGCCCACGGAAGAACAACGGAATGTTTCTGTTGAGTCTATGATACTTTGTTACAACAGTTCAATCCAGGAATACCTGAGAGATTTCCTTTGAGCTTTTCAGCATGTTGAATGAATTCTCCTCGCTTTCTGCGTGTGTGAATTACATCAGAGCTCTTTCCCACTAAAGAAACACCCATGAGGAATTTTCTTGATTACATTAATTCATGTGGGAAGACCCATCTTTTAGTTTTACTTATTTATTTTGAGACAGGGTCTCACTGTATGTCCCTGGCTCTCCTCAAACTCACTGTGTAGACCAGGCTTGCCTTGAACCCAGAGATCCACCTGCCTCTGCTTTCTGGGTGTTGGGATTAAAGGTGTGTGTCACTCATCTTGGCTGTGGGTGGGACTGTTCCCTGGGCTTGGGTTCTGGGCTGTATGAAAAGGAGAAATGCTGGAAAGGATCATGGCATTTCTTCCTTCCGCCTCCTGACTGTGGTATGATTTGAGTGAGGTCTGCCTGAAAGCTCCTGCTGCCTTGACTTCCTCACCAGGACGGACAGGTGCCCTGGAATTCTGAGCCAGAATAAATTCCCTTTTAGTTGCTTTTGTTTGGAAATTTGTCACAGCAACAGGAAAACAAATGGAGACAGTCTTCCATGAGATCTTAATCCAGTCTAGTTGAGAAGGAAGATGAACTGTCACAAAGACCCTTTGGACCATGGGGACTTGCTGGGGACCAACAGGTCTCCCAGGACACACACCTTCCAATGGGCTCAGCTTCAGTGAATCTGGGAGGGAAAGCTGATCATCTCATTCTAATTCATCATTCTGCCACCCTTTCTCTTATCCAAAAGTCAGCCACTGAGGAACACAAGACACCTGACCTGTGCTCACAGGTGAGGTCTGAGCGCCTTGGCTTAGAGGAAGCAAGCCAGGCAGGGGGCTCATGCCTGCACCATATAAAATGGTAAATGTTCACACATGCAGTAAATGCTCAGGAGAAAAACTAAAGTATCTGCACCGTGGTAAAGTTTGTGCACAAAGGGGACTTTTTAAGTGAACTTTCTGTATTGTTGGCTCGCTTTAGTAAAGTCAGTGTATTTAAAGTTACGATTGTAAACAAGGTGTGGTGGGTACTCGGGAGGCCATGGCAGGAGGCTTGTGAGTTACAGGCCAGCCTGAGCTACATTGGAGACTCTCTCAAAAAAGTCAAAGGAGGGTGGGGAGATGGTTAAGCAAGTGAAAGCACTGTCCACACAGCCTGCTGACCCAAGTTTAGTCCAGAATCCTCGCGGCACATCTTTATAAACCCAGCAGTTTTACAATGAGATGAGAGGTGGGCCCGCTAGCCTGGAACACTCACTCACACAGCAGCCGAAGCAACATGGAAAACCCCGCTTCAATAAGGTGGGAGGCGAGAGCTGACTGCGGAGAGCCATACCCACCCCCAAGTGTATGGATATATTTTACCCCCAACAGAAAAATACACTTTTCTGTGATTGAGTAATGGTCCTGTCTAAACTAGATGAGGAGGAATAAGCCAGGAATTTCTTTTTCCTCATTTAGTAGTCCCCAGCTAGCTTCAAACTCATGGCAATCCTCCTGCCTCAGCACTCAGGCGCTGTGATCACAGGTGGGAGGCATCACAATGGGCTCCCAAGTGAGGAATCTTGAAAGGAATGTGGCACACTGGCTTTTGGGTAGCTTCAATACTCGTCACTAATGAGGACTTTTAAAAGCAATTTAAGATAAGGTTAAAAAGTTTTACTTCATATGCATGAATGTTTTGCCTGTTTGTGTCTATGTGTGCCTGATACCTAGAGGTCAGAAGAGGGTGTCAGATGCCGTGGAACTGGAGTTATGGACCACCATGCAGGTGCTGGGAATCAAACCCGGGTCCTCTGCAAGAGCAGACAGGCTCTTGACAAAGTCTAACTATCGCTCTGGTTGTGAGGAACTTTTCAGCCTTAGGTTTAGTAACCCCGGAGAGCTGGGTGAGTCAAGACAGTGTTCTCCAGAGAGCGGGAATGTGTCTGAAAACAAATTGATAGCTCCGCCCCAATGGTCCTCTCACCTTCTAAGTTTGTTTCCAAGTCCATTGACTTCTGTTTCTCATTAACCGAGGCGGGCAAAGGGCATGGGCATGGAGAGGGGGATGGAGGGGAAGCAGAGAGGACACGTGGGTGTAAATCCCGGAAGGGCATCAGCACGTGTTAGTTTTGGCTTTTATCTTTGGTTTTACTTTGAAAACCATGTTGGTGCTGCCACCTGCTGTTGTGTGAGGGGTTGAGCCCAGGAGAAAGGGCCTGGATTTTCCCGGTCCGGGTTTTCTGTAGCTTCCCGTGGGAAACGAGTTACTAGCTCTACCCAGCACGAGGGGCCACAGAAACCCCTAGGGGGAGGGACCTGGGACAGTATTGGCTGCTCACCCTTCCCCCAACCCTACTTTTTAGGAAACACTGTGTGTGTGTGTGTGTGTGTGTGTGTGTGTGTGTGTGTGTGTGTGTGTGTGTAGAAGACAACATGAGTTTCTTCTCTCCTTTCATCCTGTGGATCCTGACATCAGGTTTGGCGGCAAGCTCCCTTACTCGACTGAGCCATCTCACCAGCTCAGCTTGGCTTTTCCTTTCCATGCCTTGCCCCAGGCCAGGGCACTATGGGCCTTATGGGTCCAGTTCCAGGGTGAAGGAAGATCCAGCACAGCATTGGGGCTGAGGTGGCCTGAGTCAGTTGGGCTATGATCCTGGGCTTCTGTTCTGAATGGACATTAGAGGTGTGGGAATCGGGGGTGAGGGGGGTGGGGGGGTGGGGGGGTGTTGGGTTGGGTGTTGGGGCGGGGGTGGGGTCCTGACGACTTGATTTGTTCTGCATGCATTCCCACCCTCCAATCGTTGACTTAAGTCATGGATGCTCACAACAGTGTCCAAACCAAACCCCCAACTCCAGTCATTAATCTTAGCTCGCAAGCCCACCCTGCCTACCGCCATCGTCTATCTACAGCTAAATCACATCCTCCCCATCTGAAACCTTTCCCGGGACTGAGCCCTCTGAGCTGTCTGTCTGTCCTATCTTCCTCAGTGACTGCGTCCTTCTCATTTCTTCCAAGCCTTGTTCTGCTCTGCTGTGCTCATGTGTTACAGATTCACTATTAATCTTATGGGTTCTCTATTTCTCACACTTGCCTGACACCCCCACCCCACCATCATTGACACGTCACAGGGAATCAGAAAACAGCACAGCACTGCGGTAAAACGGTGGCTCCAAGCCGATTCAACAGGTTCAAACCAAGGCACTGCTACCTACAAGTTTTGTGACTGTCTCCAGGGTGTGCCATTTCTCCACGCCACTGAGGTCCTCCTCTGGAGACCACAGAACAGAGCTGTGAAGCTTGCGCTAGAGAGATGTTGTGCAGATTAAATGAGTTAATAAATTGTTTAGGAGGATGCCCGGTCCTTGTGAGCAATAAGCTTCATTACAGGTTTGTGGAGGTAAGAAAGAAAAATAGTTAGCTCAGTGATTCCTATTCGGGAACAGTATTGCTCCCTAGGGAATATTTGACAATTTCTAGCGATGAAAAACAACAACAAAAGTGGGGCCCGTACTACTGCCACCTAGTGGGTATAGACCAGTGATGCGCCTCCGTTTGTGCTTCAGCCAACAAGGTAAGGAACGTAGAAACCCAGGCTTAAGTGGTCAGCTCCAACCTGCCTAGGTTCAAATTCCAAATTTCCTTTTTATGTTACACATAACCGTAGTAAGTGGTTGAAACTTGCTCTTTAGTTTCCTTAATTGTAAAATGGAGATAAGAAAGGCAATTCATAGTCCTTCTTCCCCCTATCCTGACAAGGGGGACCTCACCTATGGGTCCCCCGCCTGACATAGCCAGAATAGACAACACCCATTACGCAGCAGAGAATGATCTTGAACTCCTGCCTCTGCCTCTCAGGTGTGCACCACTGGGCTCTGTTACATATATTTATGTATCTTATTTTTATTTATGTGTTTGTGTGGGGGCGGGGAGTTTCCTGGAGCTGCAGGTACACTTGCAAACCATCTGATGTGGGTGCTGGGAATCAAACCCAGGTCCTGTTGTTCCTTTGTTTTAATAAGATAAAGCTGGAGAAAGGGAGAGAGGTCTCCCGCGTGGGGGTCCCAAGGTAAGGGACCATGTGGGAGAGCAAAGCGGGTTCCATAGTAGGAGAGGGTGACCGAGGCAGAGGGAATAACATGAATAATAAGACAGAGCTTGAGTGTGAAGTTTATTTAGGAAGGGAAATGAGGGGGAAGGAAAAAGAGACATAGAGACGCTGGGAACAGAAGAGAAGAGAGAGAGAAGGGCTGGAAAGAGAGCAAAGACAGCGTAAGTGGGCGGGGTCTGTCTTTTAAAGGGGTCCTTTGCACCTGCCTGCAGACTAGTACTCATGGACCCCTGGGCTGGCCAGAGTACTGCCTGAGTGCATTCTGCCAGGTGACAGGGGCAGGCCAGCGTAATGCCTGAGTCCTTACAGGTCCTCTGAAGAGGAGCAGCAGTAACAGCAAGAATGCTTAACTATGGAGCCACCTTTTTTATCTTAGCCTCTATGACAGGGCTCTTAAGGAGTAAATACTTGGCAAATGGCACTCAGCCACCATTATTATTACTTCTCTCCTCATGTCTGTATTTATTGGATACTCTGTATTTATTGGATACTCGGGTGTATCTTAGTGTATGACATCATGCTGTTCACTCATCTGTTTTTCCCAATAAGGCGCTCCTTGAGGGAAGGACTTTGTCCTTTAGGTTTCAGCATCCTCAGGACCCAGCGCAGGGCCTGGAATGTGAGGTGCCACCTGTGTCTTTGGTGGGTGTGAGCCAGAGAAGGGACAGAGGTACCAAGCATTGGCCTTGATGTCAAGGGAGGTAGAGAGATGGTGGGTGGACAGGTCCAGGATCTGAGGGTGGTGGTGGAGGCCAATGGTGTGGGTGTAGGCATGTTCCGTTTGTGATTCTACAGTGAGAGTTCTAGCCAGCAATATGTGCTTTCCCTCTCCGTTGTTGGGTACCATTATAGTTTGGACGCAAATGTTCCCTATAGGTTTGTGTGTTTAAAAATGTGGTTCCCAGCAATGGTACAGTTTGCAGAGGCTGGGAAACCTTTGGGATGTGTGAATTAGCTAGCAGAAGTGGGGTGGGAGGGAGTGGAGGCTTCTCATCCTTACCTGAGTGTCTGCTTCCCGACCTCCCAGGATGTGAACAAGCCATCCTACAGGCTCCCACAGCCTCGGACTAAGCCATTCTAGTGTCCATGCCTTCCTCACCGTAACAGGCCAATATCCCCTGGATCACAAGCCAAAGCAGATTCTCCCTAAACTGTCAGATATTTTGTCCCAGTGACACTCTTCATTGATGGGAACCTTATCTTCTGTTGGAGGGAGTGGTCCTGTGAGTAGATGAGGACTAAGCCTGAGCTGGCCCAGCTGCTCCGCATTGGGGGGTCTATCCTTTGGTAACTGGGATCTGGTAGGTGACAAATATGGACCTGGTGGGTGCTATGCTATGCACCTGTTGGTTGACAGCAAAAGGTTCCCGTTGCCAGTTGCCAGGCTGGGACACTGATCTGGTGCTGGAGGAAGTCCCATGATACCAAGCACTGTAACACCTCCAGGCATTAAGTCTGGCCTCACAAGCCTTTGTTATGGGGCGATTCTTTCTTATTCAGCTGCCTCACCCTTTGTGGGATTTCTCACCAGCTCCAGACCTGGTGCTGACTGTGGTAGTCTCCCTGTCTCTGGACCAGCTTTTCTCTAATGATGCTGATGCTCACAGAGTCCTGTTGATGCCACAGAGCAAGGCCACACATGCTTGAAAGAGATGGGGATACGCCTGGGATGCGGGTACTCCTTTTACCAGTTACCCGGTGGTGGGAGGAGGGATGGAGGGAAGGCTCTGACATCACTGGAGTAGGAGGAGCTTACAGAGGGAGTGAAGGGAAAAAAGCCTAGAGATTTGTAAAGAAGCTGGTGTCTGAGTTTCTACTGGGAAAGAGAAGGCTGTGAGAAGAGAAAGGGCTACAGCCTTTCTGTTTGGACAAGTTTTTGCCATCCCAAGTCATCCCCACCCCATATTTTTTTTTTTTTTTTTTTTTTTTGCCGATTTGGTAAACATTGAGGCTAGGAATGAGTCATTTGTAATGGAATTCAAGTATTACTTATCTGTTGTGTAACAAATTGTCCCTTCCCTTAGTTTAAAACAAACAACATGCATCATTTTGCACAGTTGCTAGGGTCTGAAATCAGGAGCAGTTAGGGGGCGGTCAAGCCTCAGGGTCTCTTAGGCTTCAGCTGTGGTTAAGGCGTTGGGTACTTGAAAGCTTGACTGGGCAGGAGGTCTGCTGCCAAGACCGGATGAGGCTTCTGCTTCTAGCCACACAGCCCTCTCCATAGACACTCGAGAGTCATTATTAATGACTGGAGATAGAAAAAGAAGCAAGGTCAGAGGCCAGAGTTCTTTTTACTCTGATCACCTTGGTGATAAAATGCTTGAACCGAAACAACTTAGCAGAGGAAAACTTGACTTTGGCACTTAGGTTCAGAGGGAATCCATCCATTACGGCAGGGGAAGTGCAGAGGTGTGGTTTAGCCTGTGCAGCAACGCCTGTTCACGCAGCAGCTGATCAGGTGTCAGAGAAAGCAGGCCTGAGGACAGCGGAGGGCATAATCTTCACCACCAGCTACACACCTCCTCCTAAAGGCTCTACAGCCTTCAAAGCAGGCCACAAGCCGGGGTGGGGGGGGAAGCCCCCCAAACAGGGGCTGGTGGGGTACTTCCAGAGTGATCTAGCCGGGGAGGTGACACAGTTTCGCTTCTCACTCAGGCCACATCCGGTGCATTGTGGGAAGAGATGGCAGTGAAGGGGCCTTCAAAGAGAAGACTTCAGGAATCATTTCCAGCATTTGAAGGGGCTCTCCACCTCTTCCTTCACAGTAGTAGGATTGGACAGTTCAAAATGACCCACAGAACAAACACAAGTGGAGGTGGGTTTAGAGAGGACCGCAAGGGCCTAAAAGGACTCAAGGAGCTGGAGAAGAGGCACAAAGCAAGGTGGGCTAGAGGGGCCTCGGGCAGAAAGCCCTCCCAGCCTGGTGGAGGCTGACCACAGCCGGTGTCCTGAAGCTTTGTGAAAAGGTTGTCTGAAGGGGCGTGTTTCCTTGCTGAAGACTCTAAACCTAAGCCTCCCACACCCAGCTTTGTGTGGACCTTGTCTTGCAGCAATGACCTTCAGTAAATGCTCCATAACACATTGCCTGCGGGGGTAGCTGGTCACCCGGAGGAGCTTCTGTTACAGCCTGCACCATCCCTCACCAAGACCAGCTCACGGGTGAAGCTGTGCTCGCGCCTCAGCCACCCCTCCCCACTTTATGGCTTTGGCAAACCCTTCAGGCGGGCCACCCCGCCTTATCTGAGCTGTTCAGAAGTGCAGTGGCTTCCGTGGAATGCGTGGAGTTTGTGGTGGTGGGGGTGCAACTTCACAGAGAGGGGGCTTTGCCACCTAGCTGCCCCCTCCCCTGTGTGAGCACTGGAGAGCCATGGGATAAGTTTTTGTTACGCTAAAGATGATGATAGTTTTCTTGCAGCTGTGTCAAGGGGATGGCGCAAGCATTTTCCTAAAATAGCTGGGGGAGAGAGAGAGAGAGAGAGAGAGAGAGAGAGAGAGAGAGAGAGAGAGAGAGAGAGAGAGAGAGAGGAGTCCAAGGGGAGGGCAAGGGAGTAGATCAGCTGTGGACAGCAGAAGGGAAGAGGGAAAAACGGGGAGGTGACATGATTTGCCTAGGATCATCCAGTGCGGAATCAAGAGGGACTTGTCCAAAGATGTTCTTAGATCTGCCTGGGCCACTTGCTAAGGACCCTGAAGAAGCCATAGTTATTGTTATGAATGCAAAGGAAAAAGAAAAGAGTCTGTCTGGTAGCAAGCCTTTGGGACTCTGACACAGACATAGCCACACATGTCACTCTCAGAAGTGCCACATGCCAGCACAGTTCCAGGAACTTGACCTGGCTGGTGCAGTGGCGGAATGAGCAGACACACAGACAAAGCTGGGATGGGGTGAACTGGGCTCTCTAATGGGGAAGCCTCAACATCAGGGATGCTCAGTGTGTTTATTTTACACAGTTGAACGGGAGGCAAGGTTACTGCACAGAGCTCAGTCAAGGGGGCAGGGGAGTCTTATGGCAACTCTTACAAAAAAAACAATTAATTCAGGCGGTGGCTTACAGTTTTAGCAGTTCAGTCCACATAATGATGGGGAGCATGGCGGGGTGCAGGCAGGCATGATGCTGACTACATCTTGACCAGAAGGCAGCAGGAAGCTGACTGCTCGACACACTGAATGAAGCTTGAGAAAAAGACCTTAAAGCCCACCCTCACAGTGACACACTTCCTCCAGCAAGGCCACACCTCCTAATGGTGATATTCCCTTTGGGGGACATTTTCTTTCAAGCCACCACATTCCACTCTCTGGCCACCAAAGGCTTATAGCCATCTCATAATATAAAAAAATGCATTCAATTCAACCTCAAAAGTCCCCATAGTCTATAACAGTCTCAAACTTGTTTCAAAGTCTGAAGTCCTAAGTCTCTTCTGAGAATCATGCACTCTCTTAACTGTAATCCCCTGTAAAATTGTTATGTCCCACTTCATGAGCCCCCAGAGACCACCAGGAGTCCGAGTTCGTATGCAAAAGCAAAGAGTCTATATTGCAAGCTCAAACTCGGGCTCTCTGTCTGTTCTGACATAGCGGTTGAATCAGGGAGAGCATTGGCTCAGTGGTGGCAGGGTTTTAAGGACTTAAGAATGAGAGGGTAGGCAAATTCTGGGTTCAGATGGCAGTTGAACTTCAAACTGGGTAGGAATTGGGTAAGAGAAGTCTTGTCAAACAGGGATTGGGGCTGGGGCTGTTGAAAGGAAACTGACAACCTATATACAAGTTAGGTAAGCTATTCTTAATGTGCTGGAACATCTGGTACTTGTTTGTACCCACAGGGTGGTTTCCCCTGGTTATTGAAATGGTGAGACCTAGTCCCAGTATTGTCCCTGTCCCTGTCATGGCTGTACTGATATTAAGTTAGGCCTCTTCTAATATTAAAATCCAAAAGCAGATCACGTACTTCCAACATATAATGTAGCATTGTTGTTTTCCGCCAGCCGGCCCGCAGCCGGTCTGGCGCGCCAGCCCCAAATAACACTCAGAGACTCTGTATTTGATACAATCCTGTTGGCCAATTACCATTATTGTTTATGGGCTAGCTCTGCCTTAATTATTAACCCATTTCTACTTATCTAAGTATTTCCACGTGGTCGTCTTATCAGGGAGCCTCGGCAGGCATCTTCCTTCCTCCCTGGGCTACATCTTGACTCCTCCCTACTACTTCCTCTTTCCTCCTTGTCTCCTAGCCCCGCCTATCTTGCTATCTCATTGGCCACAGTGCTTTATTAACCAGTATGAGAAACATATATACAGAATAACATCTCCCATCAGCATAGGATATACACTACCATTCCAAAACACAGAGGAGGGAGCATAGAGAGGAAACACTGGACCAAAATACAAATACAAGACCAAAAACCAGCTGGGCAAACTCCAGACTCTGCATCTCCATGTCTGATGTCAAACGCTCTTCAGATCTCCAACTCCTTTCAGCTCTGTTGACTGCAACACACTTCTTTCTCTTGGGCTGGTTCCACTCCCTGTTAGCAGCTCTCCTCGTAAGTATCCCACAGCTCTGGCATCCCCAACATCTTGGGGTCTCCAAGGCAACCCAGGCTTCAACTTCACCCTTTCACGAAATAGCCTCTCTACTAGACCTCCTTTCAGGAACACTGCTGACACACGCCTGACCTCCATAACTTCTTTCTTCTATCCTTAACTCTAAAGCCAGAACCATGAGACTGAAGCTGCCAAATCCTGCTGCTTTCTGGGGTTGAAACATGGCCCCTCATTCAACTGCATCTTCACTGGCTCTCTGTCCTTCACTGCCTAAGCTGGCTGTCCTGAAACTTCCTCTGTAGGCCATGCTGGCCTCCAACTCAGAGATCCACCAGCCTCTGCCTTCCCAGTGCTGGGATTAAAGGCGTGCCCACCACACTGGCTCTAAGCTTTTCTTTAGTTCCATTTCACAAGCTGGAAACTTAGCTGGGTGGGATCTTTCCCTGAGGTCACCACTCTGTTCATTGCTTTTCTCAATCTGTTTATCTCTGTGAACACAGGATTTAGCTCCCTTCCACTTTCTGGTACTCCTTTTCTCCTCAAAATTTACATTTTGTAATTTACCCTGCTCAGCTCGCTTTTTCCTTATAAATCTTCATTAGCGTTACCACTAACATCCACATGACAGAGTCTATACGAGGCTGTTTGGAGATTTCCTCTGCCAGTGATATTAACAGCAAACTCTTCACTTTAGCCTCAGGCTGACTCTACTCCCCACAGAGAAGACGGGTGTGGCAGAGAGAATGGTGTACCTGTGTGAATTTTTGTGGGAGAAAACTGTTCAGCACCCACTTGTGTGGACTTTCTGCCTGCCCTTACAGGAGGGTGTCAGAGCTTAGAGACCAAGAAGCTGGAAGCTGACTAGTGTGGGAAGATGTGTGTAGGGGGTTCTGTAGATGTAGAAGGGCCCTCAGTGAAGATGAAACCTTACCGTGAGAACTCCCGGGGCAGGAGGATGGTGCTGGCTCTGTACCCAACACAAGAGGCAGGGAACAGGAAGGCAGGCAGACAATGGTTGAATCTGCACCTGGTGATTGCGGAAGCCCAGGGCCCAGTTGTTACCTTGGCTGCAGATGAGGGTTCCCAGGTGTACTGTGGAGTTGGCCTGAAGCCTGATGAGTCTGTTCAGCAGCTCAGGGCAGGACAGCTCCTCTCTCTGACTTTAAATGTCCCTTTAATTGTCAGGAAGGTGAGAATGGGTGGAGAAAGCACTCAGAAGCGTGCACACCCCACTCCATAGTGTCTTTCTCCGGCATAGCTGGTGGACCGTAGTGGCGATTATGGTTTTGGGGCTCAGGCTGAGGAACAACAATAGTCCTTCATCGAATTCACCCTACATAAGCTCCCTGTCTGAACAGCCCAGGTAGGGAGCTGTGGTGACTAACTCCACCAGTCAGTCATTTATACACTGACATGATTATGTCCCCTGTGATGCCTTAGTGGAATTGATGATGCCTTGTCCTTATCTGAAGAATACAATGCTTTGCTTCCACTCCGGAGATCTCTAGTTATTACAAATGCAAATAGTAATAGCTGACGTTTCCCCACGTTCACTCTGTTCCTGGTACACTGCTGACTGACGGTACATGGAAAAGTCACAGACTTCTAGGAAAGAAAAGCATTCTGGGTATATCCTCTGGTGACCAGCGCACACAATTATCTGCTAAAGGCCTCCTTGTTCTTACTGTAGGGTTGGTGTGGAGAGCCAGTCCGCTTTGTTCCCTTGGGATCTAGGTAGTCCCTGGTGAGGGGGACAGTATTTGTTGAGCAGCACAGGGGCCCACATAACTGGTCCTGGCCAACCGTGGTGAATGAGGCCCAGGGTGGGGAGGACAAGTGGCTGCTTAGTTCAGAGCCTGGCTTCAGTGCAGCCATTCCATACATTATGGACATAAGCACTCAGGATTCCTGATCATATCCCTGGGTCTGAGACCCAGCAAGCAAAGCGAACTCCAATTTCCCACGTTGCAGGAATTATCAGGGACGGGAGTCACCCTATCTGGCCCTTGGGCCTTCTCTTGCGTTTGCTTTACTCACATGTTGATCCCCTTGACAACTGTCTCTTCCTTGTAAAGATGAATGGGGGTCTACTAGAAGGAGGGATATTGTCTTGTGAGGCTGTATTTAGGGTTGGAAAGGGGGAGCGCGTTTATGTGTGGGCTGTGGCATATCCGAGGTGTGGACTAGCGTTGCAGAGTCGCGCCCTCTGCTGCCCATAACAGGAACAGCACTCTATCTTTAGCGTCTGGGTGGTTTGGGGGTCCTAACTGCTTGAAGTTGCTTCTGGCTGCTCAGTCCCGCTCTGGGAGTTTTGAGCTTCTTTGGGTGAGCTAGAGAATTCTGAGTCTTGGTGGGGTATGACTGAGTGGAGGGTGCAGACTTGCAGGGTGGGTGGTCTTGACCCCCGAGTCATGGTGAGTTCTGAAGGACTGAGCTTACTTAGGCTTGGGTCTGACAGCCACCATGGAGTCTTCCAGCTCCTTGGGCAATGGATGACTGACTACACAGGGACCACCTTCCTGTGCTGTGAGTGGGGGGCATGGTGGGATCCAGTGGCACCCAGAGCCGTTTCTGAGATGAGGACCCCACTTCCCACTGTGCTGAGGATATTGAGGACGTCTGGGAAGAGGGTAAGGTGCCCAGTCCAACTTAGAGTTCCTTTCCCTATTCATTCTGGGATCAATGGAGGGCCAAGTCTTGTTCTTTATTTTATTTTATTTTTTATTTATTTATTTTTTTTTTTTGTGGGTTCTGGGATTCAAACTTAGAACCTGTGCTAGCCAGGTAAGGGCTTTACCAACCGATACACCCTCCTAGCCCCACAGACACCCTCCTAGCCCCACAGACACCCTCCTAGCCCCACAGACACCCTCCTAGCCCCACAGACACCCTCCTAGCCCCACAGACACCCTCCTAGCCCCACAGACACCCTCCTAGCCCCACAGACGCCCTCCTAGCCCCACAGACACCCTCCTAGCCCCACAGACGCCCTCCTAGCCCCACAGACACCCTCCTAGCCCCACAGACACCCTCCTAGCCCCACAGACACCCTCCTAGCCCCACAGACACCCTCCTAGCCCCCGAAGCTCTCTTGTTATTGTTAAACAGCCTAAGTTGTTCAGACTGGCCCTGAACTCTGTAGCCTAGCCAGGCCTCGAACTCCCAATCAACCCTCCTTCCTCAGCCTGCAGATTTTACAAGCCTGTGTCACTAGGCATGACTCATAATGAGAGATTTCTAGCAAGGATAGAAAAACACAGAAGCCAGGAGGAAGGTAGATGCTCCTGGGAGGTGGCAGGGATACATTGAGGAGCTGGTAAGTCCTCTTAAGTCCGTGGCCTTGATCTGGAGTGTAGTGAGTCATTTCTGGGTGCTTTAAGCAGGGAGGGACATGATCACTTCTGCTCTTTAGATAGGCCCTGCAGCTCTGGGTTACACAGCCTGCTAAGGGAGGATTAAGACTGGGGACCAGTTTGGGACAGGTGAGAAACAAGAACCTCAGTTAAGAAGGGAGGAACAGCAGCAGACACTTGGCAGAGTGCCATACAACAGAAATGAATAAAAAGTCTTAAGTGCAAGCCACATATGTAAAACATCCTAGGAAGACCTATTGGAGGACTGAAGAGAAACAAGTACATTTAATTTTAGGATTATGTTTTGTTTGGTATAAACTATTCAAAATACTATAATTTGGGGATATGATCGATAAGAAAATTGGGCATGTTTTTGATACTATTTTTCAATGTGGTATGTATTTTACACTCAGCACATTTCCACTTAGGCTAATTACATGCCAAGTGGCTACCATGTTGGCTCGTGCAGAAAGTTATTGTGGGTGTGGGGTGTATGTTGGGGATGTGTGTGGCAATAAGGGAACAAGAGATACCTGTGTGACAAAGGTCTGGCTGGTGAGTGAGCTTTAGGCCCCAGGAGACAATGAATTCAGAGCTGACACAAATGGAAACATTTTACAGACAATTGAGAGCATCACTCTGGGGCTCAGTTGACCACTGCGGCTGGAGAACAAATGTCAAGAGCAGTTTACAGATGGCGGCAGAAAGCATGGGTGCAGCTGACTTAGCCCAGAGTGTACAGGCAAGGGGAAGAAGGCCAAGAGCGAAATCCAGCTGGGGCCCTGGTGTCAGGACTGTGAGGGGACTCTCTGCAAAGGAGACTCAGAAGGGAAAACTGCAGGAAACTGGCCGAGGAGACTGGCAAAGACAGACTCAGAGGCCCGGGGAGAACAGATGTTCGCTTATTGGCCTGTACCTTTTGTTCTTGTGACTGATGTTGAGAAGGGGCAAGGAAGAGATTGGAGAGATGGCTTAGCAGTCAAGAGCACTCTCTGCTCATCCGGAGGACACGAGTTCAATTCCCAGCGCCCACATGACAGCTCGTAACTGTCTGTACCTCCAGTTGCAGGGAACCCGATACCCTCTCCTGACCTCCTCGGGCACCAGGGGTGCATATAGAACCCAGATATGTGCAGGTAAAACATCCATTCACATTAAACACATAATGAAAAGAAGAAATTTTAAAAAATTAAAAGATAAAGTCAACTAAATGAACTCTTGTATTGAAAACATAGCAAGGGGGAGGAAGAAGTCGGAAAGACTTGGGGAGCACAGGAGCTTATTGGTCCCAGAGCCTGCTATTTGGGGATCTCACGGCCTACTTTGGTGGTCATTGTCCCTGGCTTGGGCTGGAGGGGCCACTGTTCTGGCTCACATTGGCAGGAGACACCTGTTCATCCACCCTGTCCCCTATAAGTCCAAGGGAAAGTACCTGGCATTTTTTTCTTTTTAATTATAACTGTTTGGCCTAAGTCTTAGGCTTATTACTAGCTAGTTCTTACTTTTAAATGAACCCCTTTCTATTAATCTATGTATCGCTTCGTGGCCATGGTGTTACCTCATTTTCTTGTCTTGCTTCCTCGGCGGCTGCTGTCTTCTCTCCAGTCTGCCTTCTTTCTCCCCGTATCTCTCCTTGGATTTTCTGCCTAGCTATATTCTGCCTTGCCATAGGCCAAAGCAGCTTTATTCATCAATAAGCTCAACACATATTCACATTACACAGGGCATCCCACATCAGGCCTGTAAGGCATTTTCTTAATTACTGATTGAAGGGGTAGGCCCAGCCCATTGAGAGTGGGGCCACTCCAGGTCTGTCTGCAACAGCTCCTGCCTCCAGGTGCACGCTCTGTTTCTTTCCTGTCCTGACTTCCTTCAGTGATGAACAGAGACATGGACGTGTGAGCCCAATACCGTATTTCCTCACCACCTTGTTTTTGGTCACGGTGTTTCATCGACGCAATAGAAAATGCAACTAAGATACCTGTATGACCTTTTGCTCTAAGAGCAAATAGATACATAATCGTTTGTGAAAAATCAATGTTCTGAGTGACTGGTAGATATTGGAGAATAGAAGGAAATGTTAGCGGTCCATGTTCCCACAGGAGGCCATGTTGATGTCTGCTGCCCATGTTACCACAAGAGGCCATGCGGAGGTCTGTGGTCCATCATGCTGTCGACAGCCCTGTTCTTGTCTGTGGTCCATGCTGCCACCGGAGGCCATCTTGATGTGTGTGCTGCAACCTAAGGCCATGTTGATGTCTGTAATCCATGGCCCACGCTGCTGCTGGAGACCTTGAAGATATCTGTGCTTCATGCAGCCACTACAAACCCAGTGGACACTCATGACCTATGCTGCCACTGGCTGTTACGGAAGCATCCCTTGCAGTGCTACCAATGGCTCCAGACCCATAACTGTGAAGGAGACAATGGCAGCTTCTGCAACAATCCCTTCCTTGGTCCCTGTTGGGTCAAGGTGAGTTCGGATGACATGGTTGCTATCTCCTTTTGTCCTGTGGCTCAAGGAGGGCTATATTTCTAGTGACTTCAATGTCTCTCTGCCCTTCACCATTTTCCTCCATGTTCTGAGTCATGGTGTGGACTCCCAGCTTGCCAGCTCACCTCAAAGCCCCCACCGGCGGGTCACACGGCAGCAAGCAAAAACCCGGAAGAACCTCTAGTACCTGGCATTGTCATCCAGCCTCCTCATGCTCTCAGACTCCATAATGTCTGCCCAGACAGAGGTAAGAGGCTTCCTCACAATGTGATTATGCTGGGGGTTGGTCTTGTCTGGCCTCAGCCATATTCCCTCAGAGCCACTCAGCTGTGCAGTCAAGGCTGTGCAGGGGCGGTGCTTTGGAGGGGAATGGATCCTACTTTCATCAGGTGAGGTGGCTTTCAGGAGGACCCAGAGGAGGAAGAGAGCCGGAGGATGGGGAGTACAAAGGATGTGGCATTGTTTTCAGTGTAGACGGGAAGACACTGAGGGCCATGCTGGGTGCTGTCGGGGAAGGGAGGCTCACAGATCCCAGATCAGCCTCCACACAGTGTGAGAAGGTTAGCGAACCAGAGCTTTAACAGGGCTGGCCCTGCTGGAGTGAGATACACCCCCACCCCCACCCCCCCAGTGAGGAGCTCTGGTCTGGTGTCTGCAGCCTGAGGAGAGGCAGGGACGCGACAAAGTCATGCCTGGTCTCAGTTTTTTCTGTGCAATGACCTTGGAGCTGTCAGTCATTCAAAACTTGAACTTACTTGGCAGTGTTCACACCGTTTCCAGCAGGGTTGGGCACTCCCGAGGGAGGGCTCCCTCTGGAGGCTCCCCGTGGCGTGGCAGCGAGGAGCGGTTAGGAGTTCTAGCTTTAGTCTTTGAGCCGGGAGGTGAGGGGCTATTTCAGGCTATTCACAGGTATGAGGGAAGGAGGTTAGGACTCCCCATAGCCAGGGGCCCCATTTGCGAAAGGCCAGGACCCCGGGCCACCTCAGCTCCTTCACAGTTGGCTGAATGTGGTCCTTAGACTGGTGTTCTCGGTCTTCAAGGGCCTGTGAGAGCGAGTCCGAGGAGCTGACTCTCTTGAGTGATGAGTTCAAGAGAAGGCAAGGGAGGGCTCAGGGTTTTACACTCTTTGGCTCGGGATCCAGGGTTTCCCTCTCCGTTCTGAATCCTGGACACCATCACCTGCCAATCCTTACCAAGGCACCCCTCATAATGGCTTGGGAGATATTGAAATCACTGTATACCCTGTCCCCAGCTGCCCACTAGTCTCCCAAAGTGTCCCGCGCTCCTCCTTCGGCTTCACAAGCTGTAGGGCAGCTCCATCATGGTTTCAGGCCGGGAAGTCAGGAACTGTAAGCAAGTAGGAAAAAGAGCTAACCAGATGCTGGTGAACTATGCGGAAAGGGGCGCAGGAAGTGCCCCCTTTTCCTCATCTCGACGTCCCTTCCTTGGCTCCCACGGGGCCCTGGGTTGAAACTGAAATGCTAGCATTTCTCGTGTTCATGCTGACGGTTTTGCCTCCTGGTTCCCAGAAAGCACACAGCAGGGCCTAGCGGATGGAACGGGCTGTGAAAAGAGGTTAATGCAGAATTGGGGGTGGGTGACGTGAACACTGCCTCTCTTGGCCACCCTCAAGTCTGTTGACGTCTCCCGTCCTCACCCCACCTCCGGGCTTTCAGCTAGGTCTTCCGATGCCCCCCTTATCTTCTCCCCCCTCCACGGCTTTCCAGCTTCCTCCCTAGCCCCCGCAGTTCTCTGCTCCTCCAAACTGCAGCCAGGGGGAAAAGCCCTAGCACACTCTCCCGCCCCTGCTCCCCAGTCGCATTCGTTCCCTACCCCCCCCCCCTGCAGCACCTGGCGCCCCCAGTCTTCCAATTGGCCAGCGGCCCCATCAATCCTTGCCTGGCTGTGCTGATGTCATCCTGCAGTAGCGGGGATGGGGTGGGAGTGAGTGAGAGCGAGCGAGCAAGCGAGAGAGCGAGAGTGAAGACGCTGGGCTGGAGAGCGAAGAGAAGCTACTGCAAGTCCCCCACCTCGGCCACCCAGCGGGCCTGCACGCCTGCCTCTGCCTCTGCCATATGGATTAGCGTGGCCAGCAGGCTCCTTTCTGATTTTGTCCCACTGCCCTCCCCTCCTTGTAGAATCTCCGCATCCCTCCCCCAAGGTGGCATTAGCAGGCTTGAGGCTCCCAGGGGACAGGAACGCCTGGCCTGGTGTGCTGTACACCGCACCATGATTCTCCTGCCGCTGTCTCTCTTGCTGACCTCTCTGCTCCAGCTCAGCTCAGGCAACAAAGGTGAGATAGACAGGGATGGGGGCTCTGAACTGGGGCGTCGGGCTGAGCAGTGTGGGGCACGGAAGGCAGGAGACGTTGAGACTCACTGGCACATGACAGGTGTCCTTTCCTTTCTGGTTACCTCTTTCCATCCTTTTCCTCAGACCTGTTCCCTTCACCCATCTCACTTCCAAGGGCCACCTCCTCCTCTCGGATCCATCTCTACATGTGTTTGCCCAGCATTCTGCTTGTATTTGGTCTCCATTCCCACCTGGGGTCTCTCTGCCCCCTCCCCCAACTCCTCCATGCTGGTAGACACCTCCTGTCTCAAAGCAACTTGCGCCCGAGGGTGACGTTCCCTCAGCTTCGTTTTCGCTGGGTGTGCACACTAAGGGTGTGTGGCAGATCCATCTGGCTGTTTCCACCTCTTCCCGGGGAGAAACTGTGCCGCAGCTCAGCAATTCTGAGCACGTATGTTTTTTCCGTGTCCCTCTGCATCCATACCCTTCTCCCTGCATCCGCTGGGTGGTGGGTGACCACAGCTGCCCTCTCTGGCAGACAGCAGAGAAATTCAGCTGGGTGAGACTGTAAAGGGGAGGGAGAGGGTGGGGCCAGGGGCAGAGGGGCCAGGTAGGTGGGGGGGGAGAAAGGCTAGAAAGGGGTGTGGGGTGCCCCAGGAAAGAGGTGTGAAGGGAGATGAGGAGTAGATAAGGAATAAGAAGGGGATGGGAAAGGAGAAAGGCAGAGACAGAGAAGGAGGGAGGAAAATCAGCAGGAGAGGTGAGAAGTAGGGGAGGAGGGAGCCAAGTGAGCCAAGAAAGGAAGAAGAGAAGAATGGACACAGGGCAGGAGGCAGCCATAGCAGAGGGGCAGGGGGAGGGCTCAGGGACCATGAGAGAGACACAGGGTTTCAGGGTGCCTGGCTCTGTCCTTGGTGGCTCTTCTGTCTGGTGTCTTCTATGTCTGGCTGGAGCTCCTGCTTCAGGATGGTCCTCCTGGCTCTAGAGCCTCCGTTACTTCCTACTTAGCCTCCCATGTACCATCTTGAACCTTCCTCTTCGGCCATTAAGGAAGGGGCTATGGCAGTGACCATCATGAGACAGGGAGGCCTGTGGTTTCCAGGACATTTGCTGGGCTGTGATTAGAGGAAGGGATGGAAGTCAGAATCTCTTGCTTGTCATGAGATACTGGAATAAGATGCCTCTGGTGACTCAGTTTCCCTCTGATGATATATCCTCTCCTCTCTGTGTCTGGCTTTGGGAGCAGGGATGGGCCCAATGGGGTTAGGTAGATCAAGTGGTGGAGGTTGGGTCTAGGATGAGGTAGAAGAGGCATAATTGCCTTTCCTGTAGCCTCTCGAGAGCTTGAGGGGAGTTGGTCTTGGGGAAGAAGTCCTACTTGACAGAGTCTAGTAGGACTGAATTAGGATTCAGTCATAGGTCTGTAAAAGAGTTCAGGAAGTGTGGGGTGTGGAGGTCTTGAGAGGACCTAGAAATGCACTGGTTATGACTGCATTCTCTTGGGTGTGGGGATGGGAAATGAGGCAGGGATTTGCTGTGTTTCTAGGCCAGTTCCATAATCCCCCAGGGATGTTGGCTCTGCTGGGTCCAGTCATTTGGCATTGATTTCTCTGCTCGATCCCTGCTCCTCTGTCCCCCTGCTACTGTCCCATATACTTCTCTTCTTTTCTTTCTCCTTTCCTGGGAGAGTGGCCTGAAGGCTGGGCCGGACTTGGAGAAGTACATATAGAGTGAAGGGATTAGGGTGAAATTCAGTAGGGGTCGGGGGAGGATAAAGCACTGAGATCCTAGGGAACTTGTAAATTTTCTTCCCTCATTAACTCTCTCTTCACTCATCCCGTCCCTTCTCAGGACCTTCTAAGGGCCACCATTGCTTCTTGAGACCCATTTTC
This sequence comes from Cricetiscus sungorus, assembly GCA_030556225.1. Classification (NCBI taxonomy): domain Eukaryota; kingdom Metazoa; phylum Chordata; class Mammalia; order Rodentia; family Cricetidae; genus Cricetiscus; species Cricetiscus sungorus. Next base: position 34,002,880 of record JANBXA010000735.1, on the reverse strand, counting down.
CAAGACTAAAAGACCTTATATGAGATTCTCTGCTCCTAGCCATGATCCCCACAGGAAGGTCGTTGCCATGGAAACTGCCTATCTATCCAGTTATTATACAGAAGGCTGTGACCTCCTACAGAGCCTCCGAGTCCTTCTGTAGCTCAACCTTCTCCCTCTTGCAAGGTGGCAAGGCCTGGAAAGGGTGTTGCTCTAGGGTGTAAGCTTAACAAGAGCTGCATCCTGGGAGTGCAGGTTCAGCTCATAAGTACTTTCTCTCTTCTCTTTGGGGTGGGGCCAGCCAACAAGCACAAGCCATGGATCGAGGCAGAGTACCAGGGCATTGTCATGGAGAATGACAACACTGTCCTGTTGAACCCACCACTCTTTGCCCTGGATAAAGATGCCCCTTTGCGCTATGCAGGTAATGGGGCTGCTGCAGTGGTGGGACTGAGAAAAATGTGTGGGAAGGTGGAAGGCAAGAGAGGGATGGGAGGTCCTGGTAGTGGGAGCAATGGGAAAGCATCAGAGAAAGGGAGGTGCAAGAAGGGAATGGGCTGCACTGAAGAATGGAGGTGTAGCAAAGGATGTCAGAGTTGAGCAGCCAGGGGATAAACAAATTAGATTTTGCAGACCTCAGGCCTGCTGGCTCCGAGTGCATTGCTCAGGAGCTGGGGATTATGGGTACTTCATGTCATCACAGAAGGGGCTGGAGTTTAGGAGGAGATGGCCCAGGCAAGGAGGCTGAGGGCTGGAAGGAGGTTCTCTGGGTCAGGTGGAGTCTCATTTCTTCTCTTCCTGCCTTGCCAGGAGAGATCTGTGGCTTCCGGCTGCATGGATCCGGGGTACCCTTTGAGGCTGTGATCCTGGATAAGGCAACAGGCGAAGGACTGATCCGGGCCAAGGAGCCCGTGGACTGTGAGGCCCAGAAGGAACACACCTTTACCATCCAGGCTTATGACTGTGGCGAGGGGCCCGATGGCGCCAACACCAAGAAGTCTCACAAGTGAGGAAAGCCTAGCTCATGCCTGTTTGTTATGGAACTCTTAATCTCTCCTTCAGCAATGGTCTCTCAAAGACTCTTGTTGGCAGAGGATAGACCAACCTGAACCTGGGGATGAAACCCACAACCTTACCTGTGCCAAGGAAGCCCTCTATCAACGGGGCTGTTTCCAGACCCAAATTTACTATTGCAAAGTTACTACCAAAAATGAGTAATAATGTCCGCTTTACTCTTTCTCCGGGTCAACTGATGGTTGTTTGTTCTAGCATAATAATAGTAAGGCTCTCTTAATCCCTGCCCATACTGACTGAATGTCACCCTACCCCTGCTATTCATAGTTTAGGGATCTCTGATCAACATCACAAGCATACAGGAGGGTACGCTGGACAATGTACTTTCTGGACTTGCTTCTCCTTGTCTAAGAGACAGAGATGTTGCTAGGGAGCTTATGGGAGGTGGTTTGTATAAAAAGCATGTCCCTTTGCATCTGCTGCACAGCAGATGGGCACTGTGGTGTCCTCAAGACAATGAGGAAGAGACAAACACATTCCACACAGTTAGGACCCTTCCAAGAGCCCCCTCTGGTCAATTTGCAGCACACAGCATATATCAGGGTTGTGACATACCCACAGCTGGGAGGGACCAGGAAGGGTAGGGATGGTTATAAATGCATGGAAGAGGATTGGTTCTCAGACACCTACATCTGTCGCTGGCTAAATTATCACTTGGCAATGGGAGACAGATCAGAAATAAGGAATCCTGGGCTACTGAGAGGCATCAGAGGTTAGAAGGGTCTTTGTGACTTAGTTTCCCATTTAGAGACAAGACCTTTGCATCCGAGCCTGGGAGCCTGGCTCTTGGCTAGTGGCAGGGCATAGAATGAAGGTCCTAGACCTAGCTCTGTTTGCCTGGGAAGGTGTGTGAGTCAGGAAGGGCCATGGCTAAGATACAATTTAGGCAGGTGAACCACTCAGATGTATCAGACAACTTATGACTTCCAGTTAAATGCCACTTTCCTGATGGCTGGTCTTAACTTTTTTTTTTTTTTTTTTTTTTTTGTCTATATCTTTCTCATTTCTTCTGTGAGATTTGACTTTTGTTAAGTCAGGGATCTGCCGAATTTATGTATTTTTTATTTTTTGCCCCTCCCTTCACCTTGGCATCCTAATGAGGGCTCCCCAACTACACCCAGAGCTGTATGTGCTATGGAATGTGTAAACAGGCAGGAGCAGACAGCTGAATGGGATTAGATGTGTGCAGAACCTATTTATTCTCTGTTTCTCACTCAATACAGTCTTCTGGACAGAAATCACCAAGATGGCTTCTGGAGTTCTCCAGGGCTTGTTTATTCTTCCCCACGTCATTGGTCCTCTTCATTGGGCCCTCTCCCTTGTATGGTTTTATAATTGCTATGACTCTAGCACAGCGTAGTGCCCTGTGGAGTAGGCATGAGCAGTCTCGAGGGTAGACTGGCCCCTTCTCCTCCCGGTCCCCATCTGGACTCCTGATTGCACTTTGCTCAGTGTTTGCAGCTGGCTAACACTTTCATGTTCATTCTGTTCCTATGGGTACAGGGCGACCGTGCACGTTCGTGTCAACGACGTGAATGAGTTTGCCCCAGTGTTTGTGGAGCGCCTATACCGCGCTGCAGTGACAGAGGGGAAGTTGTATGATCGCATCTTACGCGTGGAAGCCATTGATGGCGACTGCTCCCCTCAGTACAGCCAGATCTGCTACTATGAGATCCTTACACCCAACATCCCTTTCCTCATCGACAACGATGGTGAGTCTTCTCTCTGTCCCTAGCTTCCCAGCACCCTCTGCTCCCCTGGTGTCTGACCCAGGGCATGGCTCTTTGCTCCTGCCCCTCCCTGCAGACCCTCAGTTCCGTCTTTGCTCTGTGTGAGGGCCCCTTTTCTTCGCAGATACCTCTTTCCCATATTCTGCTGAAAAATGCACCAGCTGACGCTTGCCCTCTCGGGTTTCCTGTGCCTCCGTGGGCTTCCTCCCGTGCACCTGACCTGTCTGTCTGTCCTCCCGTTTCACACTTCAGGCAACATCGAGAACACAGAGAAGCTACAGTACAGTGGTGAGAAACTCTACAAGTTCACCGTGACAGCGTACGACTGTGGGAAGAAGCGCACGGCAGATGACGCGGAGGTGGAGATCCAGGTGAAACCCACCTGCAAGCCCAGCTGGCAAGGTGAGGCGCTCGGCAGGGACCTGCTCGAAAATCACCCGTCTCTTTTCTTCTTTCTTCCAATTTGTTCTTACCTCGTCTGATGCCCATGGGAGGAATGCCAGCTAGGTGCTGGCCATGCTTTTCCAGGCAGGCCGTCTTCCCAGGAGCTGCAGACAGCCAGTGCGCATGGCAGGAGGGCCTGCCGTACCATCTGCCTTCTCTCCTGTCTCACCTGTACAGGCTGGAACAAAAGGATCGAGTATGCCCCAGGCGCAGGGAGTTTGGCTTTGTTCCCTGGCATCCGCCTGGAGACCTGTGACGAACCACTGTGGAACATTCAGGCCACCATAGAGCTGCAGACCAGCCACGTGGCCAAGGGCTGTGACCGAGACAACTACTCCGAAAGGGCACTGCGGAAGCTCTGTGGTTCGTGCATCTCCACTCCCCCAGGGCCATCCTTTCCCAGCCATCCCTCACCTTCTCTGTCCCCTTTCTGAAGGCTGACTCCTCAAGCCATCACAGGAAGAGTTGGTGAATGGGCTGAGTTAATGAGAGACATTTCTAGAAGAAAGAGAGCTGTCCTCTTGTCTTTGAAAGGCTCCAGGAGGTGGCGAATAGTTGTCAGGGCTCCCTTTCCTACTTCCTTCCCATCATCTGCTGCCTCAGCTCTGACTCTGTGCCTGTTGGTGCCTCTGCAGGTGCTGCCACTGGGGAGGTAGACCTGCTGCCCATGCCTGGCCCCAATGCCAACTGGACAGCGGGACTCTCCGTGCACTACAGCCAGGACAGCAGCCTCATCTACTGGTTCAATGGCACCCAAGCTGTGCAAGTTCCCCTGGGTGGCCCGGCAGGGCTGGGCTCTGGGCCGCAGGATGGCCTTAGTGACCACTTTACCCTGTCCTTCTGGATGAAGCACGGCGTGACTCCCAACAAAGGGAAGAAGGAGGAGGAGACCATCGTGTGTCACACAGTCCAGAATGGTGAGCCCTCCTTGGGGCCCTACCCTGAGGTTGGACACTGGCTCCGTGTCCTGCGTTTGTCACCTGTCACCACTCAGTGGAGGCTGTTGGCAGGGTTTCCTCCCTCTTTTAGTTTGTGAGTTGTTTTCCATTGTAGTTTGAAGTAGACAGTTTGGCTACGTTGCCTTCTGAGTTCTGAGATTACAGAAACGCCTCATTGTACTTCCCTCACCACCTTAAGAAAAAGGCATGGAGTCTTGCCATGTTGCTTAGGCTGAACTCCTGGACGCAAGAGGTCCTCTTGCCTCACTGTGACCATGGCAAATGCCATCATGCCCAGTTCATGGGCAGGATTTGCCACCCCTGTAATTCTGTGACTTGCTGAGATGATGTGCTGAGATGTTCCCGCTCTAGGCGCAGACAACATTATCCTCATTGGCAGTTGCCAAGTTAGTCTCCCTGCATCCCTGTCCTGTCTTGTCACCCATGAGGGTCCACCACTGCACACGGTAATTAATGGGTTACCCATCCTTTCTCTAGGAGCTGACTGGCTTTGTCTCCTCATGCTCCTTTCAATGACTGAAAAAATGAGAGCACGAGAGACAGGATCCCCAGCTGTCACTTGGAACCTTTTCTTGCCTCAGGCCTGTGTTTGACTGCTGTCCCCATTTCTGTCCCCTTAGAGGATGGCTTCTCTCACTACTCACTGACTGTCCATGGCTGCAGAATCGCCTTCCTCTACTGGCCACTGCTTGAGAGTGCCCGTCCAGTCAAGTTCCTCTGGAAGCTGGAGCAGGTGAGACAGACAGGGTCGCCTGCCTCGACAGGGCTGGCTGGGTGGAGCTAACTTGTAGGGAGAGTGTTTCCCAGCTTCTGGGTTGTTGCTTTTTGAATGGCCCTCATCCAGCCTCAGTCCCTGATTAGTCTACTCCAGGTTGTCTGGTCCATTCATGGATTGAAGGGAAGTTGGGGCAACTCTACCAAACCCGGCCATCCATCTTGACTCTTGTTTTATTTCATTTTCTTCTTATATATAACCCATGTAACAGTATCTGTCCCCGACTCATAGTCATAATCAGGAAACTGAGCAATGCTGGGGTCAAGTTCACAGCTTATGGTTCAGTGTTGATTGGGAAGCCTGCTGGTTTTCAGTACCAGTTAATTTATTTTTTCAAGACAGGGTTTCTTTGTGTAGCCTTGGCTGTCCTTGAACTAGCACTGTGGACCAGGCTGGCCTCAAAGTCACAGAGATGCACCTGCCTCTGCCTCCTGAGTGCTGGGATTAAAGGCCTGTGCCACCACTGCCCAGCTGGAAGAGAAGCTCTTAACTGAGAGAGAGTGCTGTTAATCACTGAGCCATCTGTCCAGTGTCATTGTAAGAATCTCTGGTGTCTGGACACAGGGCTAGGGCAGTGTTCTATCACCGAGCTGCCCCCCTAGTCCTTCTCTTTAAACTTTCTTTATCTTCATTTAGTTAAAACATCCATTAACACCAATTAAGTGCCTGCCTTTTCAATGGATATATTATAGGGTACAATGGAGTTAAATAATATTCATATAATATGAATTAAAATACTAGATTTCAGTTAACTTATATTTTAGTTGAGTAGGTAAGCTATTTTATCTTTTTCTTTTTCCCTCCCTTGCCTTCTGTTTCTCTCCCCAGCTCCTCTTTTTAGCAGAGTTGGGGATCTAGCCCAGGAGCCAGTGTGTGCCAAGTCAATCCTTGACCCCTAAGCCAGCCTCTAGTGGAGGCGGAGTTTAAAAATTCTGAGGCAAGGAAGAGATGGGTGGGGCTGGGACACAGCAGACGGTGGGGAAGGGCTGAAGGATGCTTGGAGAGATGGGCGGTGGCTTTAGGAAGCCCTGTGTGAAGGCCTTAAAGCAGGACTATGACTTGGGCGGTTGTATTTGAAGGCAGTCGCTTGGGCATTCGGGGGAGGACTATGCTGATGAGGTAGAGGAGTGGAAGTAAGCCAGGCCTAGTGGCACAGGCCGCCATCCCAGCTACCTCAGAGGCTGAGGCAGGAGGACTGAAAGTTCAAGACTCTCCTGGCAATAGTGAGACTTCGTTTTTGTTTTTCAAACATCATCATCACTGTCACCGTTGTTTGTCTGGGGTACAGCTCAGTTGACTGAGTGCCTGCCTACTAATAGTGGTCCAGAGATGGAGAGCCCTACATAGAAACCCACAGATGTTCATTTTGTTTGGCCCGGAGAGGAAAGCATCTGTTGGTGGTTTGCGTGTGGAGGATGGGATGTGAGGGGCGCTGAGAACAGTTCTAGGCTCATTCTCCAGCACTACACACAACCATGTGTCATGGTGCCCACAGAGGGGTCCGAAGTTCAAGGCTCTGGTGAGGTTGAGGCTAGCCCAGGCAACAAGAGACTCTGACTCAAAAAACCCAAACCATCAGCCACTATGGCTCATGGCTCACACCTTTAATCCTAACACTTGAGGCAGAGGCAGAGGCACTGAAGGGCTGGGGACCATGGAGATGGAGCGTCCTAAGTAGAAACCCACAGCTGTTAGTTTTGTTTGACCCTGAGATGACAGCACCTGCTCGTGCCTTGAGTGGAGGATGGGACATGAGGGGAGCTGGGAAGCATAATGGCTTCCGTCTTATGCATGTTACATTTGAGATGGCCACGAGGCATCTGAGTGGAAAGCCCAGAATTCGGGGCGAGCTCTGGGCTGGAGATGGACTTGGCAGCATTACCAGTGTGAGTGTGGACTGGGGAACAGTCCTATGAGTAGACTAGGCTCCTCCTAGGAAGGGGAGGTAGGGCAGGGAGCAGGGAGGGATCCCAATACTGGGAAGTAGGTAAGGAAGAGGCCTCCATCCCTTCCTCTGCCCGTTTCCCCCTCTTGATGACTCCAGGAGAAATGGCAGAGTGAAGTAGATGCCCCAGAGGTCGCTGTTGGGTTAGAAACCACTTGGAAATCACAGTATCATCCATCTATCCATTCACAAATACCTTTGGAAAAATTCATTTACAATATGGTGTTGTTGTTGTTACTTTATTTTTTGAGACAAGAGCTTGTTGTGTCGCCTACCTAACCTTCAAACTCCTGGACCCAAGTGTTCCCCCTGTCTCATCCTTCTGAGATGCTGGACTTTAGGCGTGTACTCCAGTACCTAGCTCTGTTTGTAGATTTAGAGGTTCCCCTAACTCTTGGAGTTTTCTATACGAGGTTGCCTGCCTTGCAGGTTTTGGACAATGATGTTATTCCTTGAGCTGGGTGGGCAGCCCTGCTGGTAGAACTGGAGATGTGTAGAACTGTCTTGTCTCCAGGACACGGAGCAGGGCTGGGGCTAGTTCCCAGGAAAGCAAGTAACCGAGGGGCTCTTGCCCCCACTCTGCACCCCCAGGTATGTGACGACGAGTGGCACCACTACGCCCTGAACCTCGAGTTCCCCACAGTTACACTCTATACTGATGGCATCTCCTTCGACCCTGCTCTCATCCACGACAATGGTCTCATCCACCCTCCCAGGAGGGAACCTGCACTCATGATTGGAGCCTGCTGGACTGGTGGGTCCCCTGACCTTCTCAGTAAAGCCTCAGTGGCTTAGGGCTGAGGGCAGGTGGTTAGGTGAGGAGCAAGGGTGGCCTGTCCCTCTGTAGAGGCTACCTCCTGCATCTCTGTGTATGCTGAGCAGGGAGACTTCTCCAGATGATCTCTGCTGGAGGGGACCTCGCTTCTGATACCCTCTCCCCACATTGTGTGGGTCAGAACTGTAAACTGGGTGGGATTTCCATCCATAAGTCTACAGTGTAACTCCATCCAGCTCTTACTGTGTTCCCTCAAAGAGATGACCATCTCCACGGCCTCTCCCTCGCAGGAGGGCAGGAATCTTTCAGAGGACTGGAAGTCTTCCATTTGTGTATTTATCTTACCAGAACATGCCTGTCTCCTAAGCAATAGAGTGATCTGTAACAGAAGTCTGCAAGAGCAGGGACGGTCTAAGAGGGGTTGGGGCTCTGCTGGGAGCCTGCAAACCCTACAAGGCCTGAGGGCACTTAGGAGAATTATAGAACTTCTTGTCGCAGCCCTCAGACCGCTGACACTTTTTTTCTTCTTGGTTCCCAGAAGAGAAGAACACAGAAAAGGAAAAAGGAGGCGACAACAGTACAGACACAACTCCAGGTACACCGTGTCTGAGAAACGGGGACCAGAGCTCTAACCTCAGCTGTCTGCCCCTATCCAGCCTTTCTAGGTTCTGCTTCACATGCCACCACGGTAGTTTCTAAACGTTTTCCAAGCAGGGTGTTCTCGGAGCAGGAAGGCTGGGCATAGCTTGCCTGGATTCTGGGTGTTTTTTCCCCCTTGCTCGTAGAATGTAGTAAGGTTTCTCTTGCTGACTTTCCACACGGCAGAACGCAGGTAGCAGGAGGGGACAGTCCAGGCATCTGTGAAGATCACACACATCCATCCTGGTGTCCCTGCATGTCCCTGGAAAGACTGCCTCTCTCAGTCTCCTCGTTTCCTGTTGGTTTCGAATGCTCCTTTTGACTGTGGGTTTTCCCTTCGCCCTCTCTTCTCTCCGAAACCTGTCACCTGTCCCCTCCTCTCCCTCTTCTCCCCTTCCTCATTGTGTTTTTCCTCCTCCCCTGCTCATTTTTCTCCTTCCTGTGTGCAGCCAGGGGACGGAACCCAGAGTCTCACACATGCTTGGCGGAAATTCGGTCCTGCCTTTTGCCTCACCGGTCTTCCCTATCCACGCCCCCTCCCAGTCCCGCTTCTTTCTCACCTCTCATCTCTTTTATTTCCATATTTTCATTTTCTTTCTCAAGCTGTCTGTGTGTTTTTCCTTTCCTCTTTCTATCAGCCCTACCCTCAGCCCCACCCTCCCCTTCTCCTCTCACCACCTGGCCTGCTCCTGTGTTCCTGCCCTAGGAGACCCCTTGCCGGTCCACCACTACTTCCACGGCTACCTGGCTGGTTTCAGCGTGCGCTCAGGTCGCCTGGAGAGCCGTGAGGTCATCGAGTGCCTCTATGCATGTCGGGAGGGGCTGGACTATAGGGATTTCGAGAGCCTGGGCAAAGGCATGAAGGTATAGCCCCTTCCACTCCCTCTCTTTCCCGGCATGCCCTTGCCCCTCCCCTTTTCCCCTCTACACTTCTGCACCTTTCCTCTCCTGCCTCCTGGTGTTGCTCTCAGCTATGTCTGTGTCTGGGACCCAGGTCCACGTGAACCCCTCGCAGTCCCTGCTCACCCTGGAGGGGGATGATGTGGAGACCTTCAACCATGCCCTGCAGCATGTGGCTTACATGAACACTCTGCGCTTTGCCACACCCGGCGTCAGGCCGCTGCGCCTCACCACGGCTGTCAAGTGAGTGTTGGGTGGGAGGTCAAATCATAGAGCTGCCTCAGTGTCACTCTGTCTTAGGACATCACTAGATCTAGCCACACCTTCCTTATTTCATGCCCCCCTCTGAGCGCTGAGGGAAGATAGCTGACCCTTTGAAGGTCATGTGCATAGAAGAGCTTGGACCAGAATCAGGTTTCCCAATCTGTTCTTCTCTGCGAAAGTGTCTTGTCAGGGTTTGGGGGTTCTGAGCTTCTCTATGCTGATATATAAAATGGGACAGAGAGGTTGGAAGCTGGGGGACCCGGCATTAATTCTGACTCGATACTAATTCTTGGGCAAATGGTGAGCTCTGCTTGTTTTTGCCTATTTTAATCTCACTACACCAAGCTTTTGCAAAATGAATCTGATGAACCCGGGCCACGAATGGTCCCAGACAAAATCTGGAAAGTTTTAGTGGGCTTGTTTAGTGGGAAAGTTTAGTAGGCCTGTTTAGTGGGCCTGTTGAGCGGGAAAGTTTAGTAGGCCTGTTTGCCTACTGTTCATGGTTGCTTTTATAGTGTCCTGGCAGGTGAGTAGTAAGGACAGGGATTGCATAGCTCCAGAAGAGAGATTTACGGGAAAGGTGTGCTGAACTTTGTATTCTAATGGAATGATTTTTGAGTTCCTTAGCAGAAAAAAAATGAGGATTTCAAGGTTTAGGTATTTATTAGGTATTTTAAAAAACAACTCAAGGGACAATAGAACCTGACCAGCAGAATTGTTATGAACTGAATGCTACAATCTGGACCAAACGCTTGCCAGGCTGCCCATTCTGTAGGTGTTACCAGTCCCTCTGTGAAGGCAGTTTCACCCCTACTGTGAAGGCAGTTTCACCCCTACTTGGGGTATGTAGGGCAGTTTTAAGGAGCTACTGCCATCTAGTGGGTGGGCCACACAATTTGGGAGCCGGGTTTCATGTGTTCTCCCTTCTCTGCCTCAGTTTCTCCATAAATTCCCCAAAGCATTTGAGTTCAGATATCTTGAGAGGGGCACCGAGGCCTGGGGGACCTGGCACATTTACCAGGCTCCAGTCAGACCTGTGGAGGGGGCTGCTGGGCCGTCCTGAGGTTACACCGTGGAGTTGAAGATTGCAGACTATTGAGTATCTATCTCATGTGTGTGGGTGTATTGCCTGCATGTATGTCTGCATACTACATTTGTGCAGTGCTGGCAGAGGCCGGAAGAGGGCCTCAATAGATCACTTAGAGTTGGAGTTATAATCTGTATTGACATGCCCTGTGGTTGCTGGGGTCTCTGGAGCAATGCTCTTAACCGCTGAACCATCTCTCCATCCCTCTAGTCAGAATTCTTAAGGCGCCTTCATCCCCCAGAAACAAAACGGTAGCCTCAGGAGCTACATCAGAGGGGGAGAGCTGTGTTTTGGCCAAGGGCAGAACTCTGGCAGGGCACCCAGAAGGGCTTGTGTGAATGAATGTCTTTGCTACCTCACTCCCACCTAGGCTTGGAAACCGATTTTGGTCTTTTCAGAGGAGGGAAGAGGCCTTGACATTTTAAAATGAGATTGCTTCCTTTCTTGCCTTTATTTCTGTCTCTCTAGGGTCTCATGTAGTCCATGCTGGCCTCAAAGTCACTGTATGACAGGATGGCCGTGGTCTCTCTGTCCTCTTGCTTTTATTTCTCAGGTCCTATGGTTGTAGTCACATGTCACCACATCAGCTTATGTGGAGTTTGGGGATTAAGCCCTGGCTGTTGTCCATGCTAGGCAAGTGTCTTTCTAATTCAAGCAAACACTTGCCAGCCCTTATTTTCCTATGGGCTACTATGTGGCTGGTCCTCCTCACTTCCCTGAAGTCATAGGAAGCAATTTGGAGGTGCGTGTGTGTGCGTGTGCATGAGCGTGTGTGTGTGTGTGTGTGTGTGTGTGTGTGTGTGTGTGTGTGTGTGTGTTAAACTCACAGCAGAAATAGAGCTGTCCATCAGCCCTGTCCCCTGAGATACATCCTTTCTCTTTATCTATATAGTTTTCCCAGCTTCCTGTTTCCAGTGTTTGGATTTCTGATCATATAAAGTCAGATTTATGCAAGTTGCCCCATCCTCCACTTTTTGCTGGTACGAGAGCCTTGTGCATAATAGGCAAGGGCTTGATCACTGAGCTATATCTCTGGCTCTGTTTTCACATTTTTCTTGAGACACAGGTTCTTACTGAGTTGGCAAGGATGTCTGTGAACTTGTTCTGCAGCTCATGCAGGTCTTGCCATTTGATGCAGGCTGGCTTTGGTTGAGACCCTCCTGTTTCAGCCTCAAATGTGCTAGAATTATAGGTGTACACTGCCATGCCTAGCTCAAACCAGACCATTTTCTAATGAAAAAGACACCATGAGTCATAAAAGACACCATGTGTCATAAAACTGCAAACGAAACACTAATCTAATCACTGATTCAAGGCCTCAGCCCCTGCTGGCTTTATTGCTTCTCACTCTGTCACTCCTTAAAGGGTGTTCTTCATCAATCTAACTCCCACATCCTTCACCCTTTCAAAGCTACCCCAATTTCTAATTTTCCCAATTCCCTACTCCCTCCCCTTTTTAAAAAATAGTCTATTACTGTCTTGCCCAGAAAGAGTTACTCCTCCTTATGAATCTTCACTTTTGTTTCTCCATTTTTCCCACTCATTCTGGAGTGACCATATTCACTGGCAGTATGAAGTTTGGGTGCGTGCAGAACGTCTATGCCAGATGGTTCATTTGGCTTTCGAAGCTGGTATAGCCTTCTCTTCCTGTTCGAATCCCCTAGAGTCTGTGCTCCATTCCCAGGCAGCTGGGACCATTTGTAGGTTATGACAGGCTCTTTCCAGGGGCTCCGAGCCCATTGCACCTGCTGAGGACACAGCTTTTTCTGTAGTTCTGGCAGTCAACCCGGATGTGCTGGGAACACTGCTGACTTCAGTCCTCTACCACAAATCCTTTCACCTAGTCCAGTCACAGAGTCCAGAGTCGCTAGCCCTGCAGAACCACAACCCATTTGCCAAGACTGTTTGTTCAAGAAGGGTGAATCAGACCTTTTTCCTTTTTGTTGCTTTTGAGACAGAGTCTTACTCTGTTGCCCAAGCTTAAACTTAAACTCACAGTGGTCCTCCTGCCTCAGCTTCCTGAATCAAGTGGGGATCACAGGCATCAGCCACCACGCCTGGCTTTAGTCTATTTTGTGTTACTATAATAAAATACCTGAGACTGGGTAGTTTAGAAAGATCAAGATTTAATTTTTCTTACAGTTCTAGAGGCTGGAAAGTCTAAGATTGGTGGCCAGTGTCTGGCTAGGGACTCCTTTCACTATCATCCCCTAATGGTATAGCCGAGAGACTGGGAAGGGGGAAGGGAGGAGGGAGGGGAGGAGGGAGATGAGAGAATAAGAAGAGGAAGGGATCAAGAGAAGGAACACGAGAGGGAAGGGTCTGTTAGGCAGGAGCCCTTCTCCTAGTCAGTATCTTAGTCAGTATGAGGCTGTATCCCGCTGGACCTAACTACATCCATTCCACTCCGACAGTCCTGTCTCATCCCAGTATCTGCTCAAAAAACCCAAAGTCTTGAGTGTTAGCAGATGAGATCTAGGTGTGATACAGGGGTTAATAAACCCCAGGGTGATTCTTCTTCGCCCATGCAATGACTGAGAGGATTAGCTGTTTCTCCAGAACAATGAAAGGCGTACCCATAGCTTAGACACACCCATCCCAAAAGGGAGAAGAATGAAGGAAAAAGAGAACTGCCTCCAAGCAGCTTCTCTCCACGCAGCCCAAGCTGGCCTTGAACCTGTGACCCTACTGCTTCAGCCTCCTGAGTGCTGGGGTTTTCAGTGTGCCGCGCCACGCTTATCGAATAGCAGGTCTTATTTCCTTTTTTGCGCATGCGTACATGCACTTGCTTGTATGTGAACATGTGTGTGCATCTGAGTGGAGGGCAGAGATGAACAGCAGGCGTCCTTCTCTGTCACCGTCCACCTTACCCTTTGGGACAGGTCTCACTGGATCTGGAGTGTGCCAATTTGCCTAGCTAATACGTTCAATGATCCTCCTGTCCCTGCCACCCCAGCACTTCCGGTGCAGGCGTGCATCGCCATGCCCAGCTTTTATGGGGTGCTGGAGAGCTAAACTCAGGGGTTCATGCTTGCGTGGTGAGTACTTCGTTGGTGGAGCTGTCTCCCCAGCCGTGCCAATTTCAAACCTTAACATTTCAGAGTAATGAGTTAGAGAACGTAGCTCAGTTGGTAGACTTGCTTGTCCTGAGTTTGAGTCCCAGCACAACACAAATTGTCACATGACTTACAGTCCCAGAACCTAGAAGGTGGAGATAGGAGGATGAGGAATTTAAGGTTATGCTTGGCTACACAGAGAGTTTGAACAAAGCCACCCTGGGCTGCAATGAGGCTCCTGCCACAAAACAAAACAAAACAAAAGCTTTTAAATAACCCCCACTCCATGTGCTGCTTCTAGACACTGGGATGGGGTCAGCCAGAAGGCATGGGACAGCCCTCCTTCCATGACTTGCTGGGATCAGTTATATAACAGCTCTTACAGTAGCTTTGCCAGGCTGGTGACCCAGGCTGGGAGCTCTGCAGCTCTGCCGTCTCTGATGACTTTGCCTTCATTGCTCTAGAGGACAGACTGTTACATTCAGTATTGCCTGACACTGTCTGTATTGTCTCTGCCTTCATGACTTTTGGGGCTCTCTGTGACATGGTTTGAAACCAAGGTGAAACGAACCATGCCCCCTTCTCTCTAATGTCCACCACATGGATGCTACCAAAGCCTGTGTGTGCTCTCGTAGGTGATCCAAGCTGTACCTGGGATGGCTAACCAAGGCTGACACAGTAGTGTGTGTGAGTGTGTGTGTGTGCGTGGGGGGGGCGGGGGTGAAGGAGGTGGGGTGGGGATGGGGATGGGAGTGGGGTTCTGTATCAAAATGTAGGGAGAAGAGACCTGAAGTGACCCAGGCCTGGAATGTTGATTTCTCTCCACGCCCTGGGGCTGGCTGCCTTGAAGATCTCTGAAATGTCTTTATTTTTCCATTGTCTTGATTGACAGCACCTTCCTTCTGTTCACACTGATTCCTTTGTCAAAGGATCATTCGGTTACTACATTCTTGTCTGCTTATTCATTCTTTTCTTGGGAGGCTGTGAATCCTCCAAATCCATAAGTTGTTTGCGTTTGAATTATGAATTCCATCTCTAAATTAGTTTTCTTTCATCGTAATCCTATAACTAGTCATGCAACTTCTTCAATAATTGCCTTAGAGTCTCTTCACTAACTATCCTTTAAAAAAGTATCTTATATCTACATGTATGCACATGTGTTTGTGCTTGTGAGAGCCTGTGGAATCCAGAAGAGGGCACCAGATCCCCCAGGAGCTGGAGTCCCAGGCAGTTATGAATTGCAGAAGAGGATGCTGGGAACCAATTTAGCATCCTTTGACATACTCAGACTTGGACAGAACACAGCTCAGTCCTTTGTCAGTGTTCACAAGGAAACCTTACTCTGGTTTCCACAAGAGACTCCACACCCCATCTTCTCATTAGACCTCAGCAGAATGGCCCTTATGAACCATATCTCTAGCAAAATCCTGATTATGACATCTTCAGTCCTCTCTAGGAAGTTCCATACTGGGGAGATGGCTGGGTAGTTAAAGTGCCTATCCCTCAAGCATGAACCTGATTTCAGAACTCCAACACTGGCAAGAAGAAGCCAGGAGGTGGTGTGCATCTATAACCCTAGAGATGCGATGGTTGAGGGAGACAGTGCACCATCAGAGCTCTCTGCCATGCAATGTAACCAACCGGTGAGCTCTGGATTTGCCAAAACAAAACAAAGCGCTTTCTTCTCTCCGAGTCCTCGATAAGAATCTTCTTAAACCTCCCCCCCCATTTATGGTAACCCAGCCCCCTCCCCTGCATTCCCTTCAAAAGTTTCAGCCTCTAACTCATTTCCTGGTTCCAAAGTTTCAGTTTTGACATTTGTTACTGCAATGCCCTGCTTCTCTGGTCCCAGTTTCCTGACTGACTTTTTTGTATGATGGAGTAGCTGAGATGGGGGATTTATGAAAACTGAGGTTTATTTCTCGTGGGTTGGGAGGCTGGGATGCCAAGACTGAGGCACTGTAGTTTGGTCAAGGCTGTCTTGTTTCGTTGTCCTGTGGTGGAAGGTACACGGAGAGGGTGAGAGACAGAGGGGAAATTTCCCTGGTTTAAATCAGACATGGGCTGCAGCTGGATTCTGGCTGAAGACTTGACTCTGAAAATACTGCTGGTGTGGCCCAGTGTTTCCTTCCTTCCTTTTCTCTTCCCTGACATTTTTAAATTTTATTTTGGCATTTATGTAGAGCCTCACTCACCACGGAGCCCTGGCTGGCTTGGATCTTGATTTGTAGACTAGGTTGGCCAAGAAATCACAGGGACTTAGCTGCCTCTGTTCCCTGAGTGCTGGGATTACAGGTATGCACCATCACACCAAGCTTAGAATGTTATTCTTTTATTGAGAGACTACCAAGTTCCTCAAATTCTACTTTTTAAACTCGTTTAGTTACGTGTATAAGTGTGTGTATGTGTTCCTGTGTGCAAGTGCTGTTGAAGGCCAGAAGGGGGCAGTGTCCCTGGAGCTGGAGTTACCCAACCTGACACACTGGAACTAAACTACAGTATCCTGAGAGAGTCAAGGTGTAGCATGGGTTCCAGTAGGTCTTAATAATAAAAACCTGGCGACAGATAAAGGGGTGTAAGGGGGATAAAGGTCAGAGAGACAAAGGAGCAAACCACAGGCACGCCTTACCTCCTCAACCTCCCAGCCTAAAAGAGACTGAGCTCCTGTCTTCTCCCACCAATAAGTATGCTGTGATCACAGTCATTAATTACAGAGACATAAAATATTTATTTACTATACTAAGCTATTTTAAGTATCTTATAGTAGATAGAAGACACTTCTATTGTTGCAACTGAAGAATCTTTAATAAGTTTATGTTGAGTAGTGTTGTTCTAAACATGTAATGTATGTCACTACATTACTGTAGCATCCTTCTGTTTGGTAATTAGTGTCTAGCTATATGTGTCCTATGTGTCATACTCTTTTTTTTTGGATGCAAGGTCTTCCTATCTGGCCAAGGCTGGCTTGGTACTCTGATGTGTAGCCTTGAACTCAGTAATCCTCCTACCTCAGCCTCTTGAATGCTGGAATTAGAGATGGCACTATCATGCATGGCTCCAAGCTTTGGTTTCTTATCCTTATCAGAAACACTGCTGTAAGGAAGTAATGTGACAAAATGCTTCACAAGCTAACAAAAGCTTGAGATTGTGAGGGGTCAGAGTGCTGTGCAAGGGCTGGGGCTGGAGAGTGTCTGGGAGCATAGTGTCTTCTGGGCAGATGTAATAGAACACACACACACACACACACACACACACACACACACACACACACACTATTGATAGATACCCCAACACTGTTAGTGTTGGATATTTTGGGACACTTTTATGGCAGATAATTTACTGAACCCATGCAACTGTCACTGGGTAAGGAACTATGTGTATATACTTAAATTTTTTTGAGATAGAGTCTTAGCCCAGGTAGCCTTGCACTTGCAATCCTCCTGTCTCAGCCCCTGAGTGCTGGGGTTACAGGCATGTGTTACCATGCTTGGTGGAAAGGCAGAAAGAGGCTGCAAAATAGCAAGACACTATCTCAGTGTATGCACAATTTGTTAGTTTAGTTTTTCTTTCTTTCTTTCTTTTTTTTATTTGTTAAAATAGAACAGAATTCCCATAGTTTACAGCCTTGATGACATGATTACTCCGCAGGCGGAGGCTATCTTACCCTCTGCTTTTCCTACAGCAATGCCATGCAAAGAAGGACTTTGCTGTGGGGGGTTAGGTATAGGGGGTTGGCATTGCCTTCTCTCCTCCCTGTACTCTCTGATGTAGAGGTGGGGGCTCAGAGGTATTAAAAGACTCTAGACTTCTGTTTCTTGAGACGCAGTCTCACTGTGTAGCTCTGGCTGACCTAGAACTTGTATGTAGACCAGGTTGGCCTTGGATTCACACAGATCCACCTGACTGTCTCCCAAGTGCTGGGATCAGAGGCGTGCACCATCATGCTTGGGCAGACTGTAGGTTTTTAAGGGAGTGACAAGCTGCCTCTCTTCTCATATAGGTGTTTCAGTGAAGAGTCCTGTGTCTCCATCCCTGAAGTGGAAGGCTATGTGGTGGTTCTTCAGCCTGATGCTCCCCAGATCCTTCTGAGTGGCACAGCTCATTTTGCCCGCCCAGCGGCGGACTTTGAGGGACCTGAGGGGGTCCCTTTGTTCCCTGATCTTCAGATCACCTGCTCCATTTCTCACCAGGTGGAGGCCAAAGCAGATGAGAGTTGGCAGGGCACAGGTAAGGATAACCCCGAGAAATGATGTGGTCCAGAGAACAGTGATGTCTCTGACTAGAGTGAGGGAGTGACTATGGGGGTTGCTGAGACGCTAAGGAAGTAAGGTATGCTGTGGCTTGCTCCTTCTCTCTGCTAGTGGCAAGCTCCTTTCTCTGACCCCCAGACGGGCTTTATTTTTGTAAGGAAGATATCACCACGGTGGGTGGAATGGAATAGTTTCTCTTGTGCCAGTGTGACTGGGAACGCCTCACCCTCAAAGACCAGAGCCCGTGGGAAGCCACAAGTACAAGGGAATGTTGCATGTGGATGTTCATGACAATGTTTACCTACCTGAAAGAATGGCCTTGGGTGGGGAGGAGCAGGGACCACAATGCAATGACAGTGGCTGGTCTCAGAACCTCAGTGGGCACAGCTCTGACCTAGACCTCGACTCTCTCCCTCACAGTGACAGATACACGCATGTCAGATGAGATTGTACACAACCTGGATGGCTGTGAAATTTCTCTGGTGGGAGATGACCTAGACCCCGAGCGAGAAAGCCTGCTTTTGGACATGGCATCCTTGCAGCAGCGAGGCCTGGAGCTCACCAACACATCTGCCTACCTCACCATTGCTGGTCAGTGAGGCCAGTGTGTGTGTGTGTGTGTGTGTGTGTGTGTGTGTGTGTGTGTGTGTGTGTGTGTGTGTGTGTGACATGGCTCCTCCTTCCTTCCCAGGATGCTGCTCAACTGCCATTTTGTTCCTTCTTAGCTAGAAGGCCCTTTGGTTTCCAGATTGAGGGATGTGTGCCTGGGCTCTGAATCTCTCTTCTCTCTGCTCTCCAGAGCCTGACTCCCCTCCTCTCCCTGTTCCCTTTCCGCATCCCTTCAGGTCTTTGCCGCCTCTCTCCTGCCTCTGTCTTCCCCAGCCAGCGTTGGAGTTTTGTAGTGTGTATCCGCACTTTCCTGCATCCTCCATAGCTTTAAGTGTTCACTCAGTGAACAGTGTGGAGCGATAGCTTTAAGTGTTCACTCAGTGGACAGTGCGGAGCGATGGTTGGTGCTTTCCAGAAGCAGCTGCATCCGGGAGGGAGAATGGGAAGAGGTGACAATGACCAGTCCCTCACCAAAGCTGTATCCCTTCTGTCTATTATCTTCCTTCTCCTGGAGGATGTCTTTTCCTTTTTTATTTTATTTTTCAAGACAGGGTTTCTCGGAAGCCTGAACTGGAACTCACTCTGTAGACCAGGCTGGCCTCGAACTCACAGAGATCCACCTGTCTCTGCTTCCCGATGGCTGGGATTAAAGGTGTGTGCCACCACCACTTGGCTATCTAGATTCTTTCATTCCTGGGGAGTCCCAGAAGCCACAGGACTAGGAGAGAAGAAGGGCAGAGAAGCAAACGGCTTTGCTTACTCTACCCCTGTAGATCAGTGTATGGGAGTGTTTCTTCTCCTAGGTGTCGCCTATGCCTCTGTTGAGGGATGGGTCTAACCATCCTTTCCACTGTGTTGTCAGCTGGTTGGAGCCTGAGTCAGGGTGCTGCCCTGTATCTCCCTCCACTGAGCTTGTCTCTATTCCCCAGGGGTGGAGACCATCACTGTGTACGAAGAGATCCTGAGGCATGCTCATTATCGGCTCCGACACGGAGCCGCCCTGTATGCCAGGAAATTCAGGCTTTCCTGCTCAGAGATGAATGGCCGCTACTCCAGCAACGAATTCATCGTGGAGGTACTCAGAGAATCCCGTTCCTTTCCAGGTCACCTACTCCTGGCAAGGAGCCAGGATGTATCACCTCGGATAGCTACTTGATGGACAGGGACTTTGTTGCATTGAAGACTCCTAGACCCGTGACAGATGGAGGAGGAGACAGAGGAGGAGGAGATGTGGGGTGATGGTTAAAGTGATAGGGATGGGGAATTTGGCTCACTGCTAAGCCCAATGGCCTGTTTGAATGCGATCCTCAGAAACTGCAAGGCAGACAGAGAGAAGTTGCCTCTAAGCTCCACACACATTATGTGGTAGGAGCCCTATCCCAAATGAGAGAGAGGTGTACTGAGTGAGCTTGGAGTGGGGTGGAAAGGGCCCCGGCGAGAAGCAGTTGTACCCACAGAGTCCTCTTTTCCCCAGGTCAACGTCCTTCATAGCATGAACCGGGTGGCTCACCCCAGCCATGTGCTCAGCTCACAGCAGTTCCTGCACCGGGGTCACCAGCCTCCTCCTGAGATGGCTGGGCACAGCCTGGCCAGCTCCCACCGGAACTCCAGTAAGTAAGCTGAGTGTGCCTGAGGAGTGTGGCATAACCCCCGTCCTTATCCTTGGGAGGGGAGGAGGGTGAGACAGTAGATTCTGCTCTCTGTGGTCCAGGCCTTAGTGATGGCTATGGGATAACCTGTGCATCTCTCTCCACCGTCCCTGGACTGTTAACTCCACTATGAAGATACCGGGTGCTCAAGCCTAGAATCACAAGGCAGTGAGAGGTGTAGGCATTTGATTATTCTTGCTGCCTTCCCTGCTTCTAATGTCAGGTTAGCTGACATGTAGAGATAGATCTTCTGCAGTGAAGTTATTTATTTGGTGCCTATGGCGTACCAGCACTACCTGAGGATGCGGCTGGGAGAATAAAGGGACTTTTAGGAGTTATATGTGGTGTGCATGCTCAGGGTGCCAGCACTCAAGAGGCTGAGGCAGACAAGAGGGAAACCTGCCTAGGCTATGTGGTGAGACCTGTCTATTAAGGCGGGGGAGGGGGGAAGAAGACAATGAGGGAGGTGGCAAAATAGCGCATTGGTAAAGACACGTGCTCTCAAACCTAATAGTCTGAGTTTGAGCCCCGGGACCCACAAAGTAGAAAGAGAGACTGAATCCTGAAAATTGGGCTTTCCATACATGTATGGTGGGATATACCTTAACACACACACACACACACACACACACACACACACACACACACACACGCAATACAGAGGATTACAGAATAGCCACCCCCACCCTGTGGAAAGAGTAGGGACTATTAAACATGTAATTGTATGTTCTCTGGAAAAGCCCAAGGATATTTCTGAATCAACACATGCCAGATGTTGTCTATGAATGGGGCAGCCTTGCTGGCTGGTTATGGTCCTTTACTAGTAGCTCAATGTTTGTTTTCTAATACAAAGGGTTGCTTGATTGCAAAAGAAAAAATAAAAGCAGAAGGGAGAAAACATGAGTATAAAGAAGAAAAATCAACCTTACTTCTGTCAAATTGAGGCTAGGGCATGTTATGTTTCTACTGTGTTTCATGAATCTGTCTATATCTATCTATCTATCTATCTATCTATCTATCTATCTATCTATCTATCTATCTATCTATCTATTGTATCTATCTATCATGCATCTATGTGTCTTTTATCTATCTATAATTTATAGAGTTGACATCACACCATCTTATAACCCGATGGTTATACTTCAGATTATAAAATAAGTTGTTAAAATCTGAACAATGGTTGTACATTGCTGAGACTGACTTTTGGGAACCCTTTTAGAATTGTTTTCAGAGCCTGTTTGGAGGTGCATTTATTTATTTTTGTCACTTTTGAGACACACCTTGTTTTGACCCAGTGAAGTTACCTAACTTCACTATCTGCTCTTGTCAGGGTTGACTCTAGAGATCATGTCAATGTGGCCATCCCCAAAGGCCACAGACCGTCACTTTTGAAAAGCAGCAAAAGGTCACATGCTCTTTAGGCAATTCCCAGAGGAGCTCTTGGCCACTGGGTCACCTCACGAGCCTTTTGTTGGGTTGGATGCTGGGTTCTGCTCCCATGGGTAGATGCAAGCTGGATCTGGATGCATGGCTCTGATTGCAGTCCTTTCTCTCTTGGGTTTGAGGTCCCAGGAGTCCTTGTTCCAACTGCCCAGGGCTTCTGCCCATAGTGCCAGCTGCTTTGTCCTGGCTGGCTCCACAGACAGTGTTTGTCATTCCTCATCCCCCTGCGTTGCCAGGGCTGCTCTGACCCTTGTGTGCTATTCTTTTTGTGACTTACATCCAGGTCAACCACACTTCCTGTTGAGATTTCAATAGACAACAACTACCTGCCCTCTGCCTCTTCCCTTATTTTGGCCATAGAAGGCACAGAGTTCACCGTTTTTCTGAGACCATTTGTGAGTGATACAGCTTGAGTTCACATTTCATCCACTTTACCAAACCTCTTTGTTACACTGCTTCTGACACCAAGGTGTGTCATTCCTTTCTAAGGCTAAGCACTGCTTTGCAGAACTAGGGTTTCATGAAGCGGAACTACTCTAAAACTACAGTAGAAGTAGCTCTGCCATCTGAGAGGCAGGTGAGCTGTAGACTAGATAGATGTATGTGAGGGTAGAAGTAGCTCTACCATCTCCTCCAGAGACAGAGGCTAACTCTGCAGCTTCTTACGCATCAGACAAGAGTTCTCGGTGAATAAGAAAGGTCAAGGACGATTTTGAGATGTATGTGGAGTTTGCACTTGTGTCCTGGAGAGAAAGAGGTCCTAGGCAGGCAGAAGAAGGATGACAGAGTGAGCATTTGAGAATAGTTAAGGAGTGAGACAAGATGATGACATTACATTGTTATCCCAAACAATGATTCAAGTCTGCTGTATGAGGAACTCTAAAATCTCTTGGTGATTGGCACCCCAAATTGATTGATTCAAGTATCAGTGGATTTTTTATTTGACTTAATTTTAACTAACTAACTAACTAACTAACTAACTAACTAACTAACTAACTAACTAATTATTATTGTGTGTTTGGGTGTGTGTGAAGTGTATATGTGGGCACATGTGTCAGAGGTCAGAGGACAACTTTGTGGAGTCAGTTATCGTTTTCTGTCTTCCCGTGCTTTCCAGGGATGGAACTCAGGCCACTAGACTTGCAGACAGCTTTACCCACTGAGCCATCTCGTCAGCTCTATTAGGGTTTAACTTTAAAGATCCCCATGTAACTCCCTTGCTCAGCAAACTTTGCGGTCCATTTCTCTACTTTGATTTTCATAAGTACCCGAAACACCACAGCAAGACATGCAAAGAAATAATATTAAAAAGAAAATGATGATGACGTCAAAGAAGAGTTGAAGCTGCCTGAGGGAACAAAGGGACAAATCTGAGTGATGGGGTAGAATGGAAAGAGTATTGGGGTATTGGGGTGACTTGGATGAAAACAGCCTGTGGAACCCTGCATAATGGACAACAAAAAACAAAAGAAAAAAAAAGAGAATTCCTTCTAAAAAGATGACTAATTCTCTCAGGGTCAATGATGGAAAGAAAGGAAAGAAGGAAGGGAGAAAATAAGCCTGGCACAGCGCTGTGTCCTTATGCTTCCAGCTACTTGGGGTGGAGGCAGGAGGATTACTCAAGCCCAGGAGTTCAAATCCAGCCCAGGCAACAAAGCGATATGCCATCTCATGAAACCCAAAGTGCTTTAAAGAGAAAAGAATTAGGAAGCAAGGAAGAGGGACAATTGAGGGAGGAGATTGAGATGGATGAAGCTGGGGACGGATGTCAGATCATACCAAGTGTCTGAGGTGGGGTGCTGTGTGGTGGCAGAGCTGTGCCACAGTCAAAAAGCTGTGAGGTGGCAGCTACCGAAAAAGGAAGCCTGAAGAAGTTTGGATCACGGGGTAGGGACTGGGTGCAGAAGGACATCTCTTCTGAGGTCCTTTCTTCATTCGGGGGTGGGGGTGCTGTTATGCTGGTCTATAGACAGTGCTTTCAACAGTGTCTCCAGGATCACACAAACCATTTGCTAAACACCCCTTAGTGTTGGCTGCAGTGGTCACACGAGGCCATGGTTCTCTGCGTAGCTCTAAAGCAGCAAGATCTAATGGGCGATTTGAAGCCTTTAGCTAATTTAGAAATGCTCCCAACTTGCTGGCTTATCCAACCAGTCAGAGTTGTTTGCCTGCCGCTGGAGTGTCTGCATTTTGTCTTTTTTGAAGTCACTTTATATTCATGGTAATCAACTTGTCATTTCCCGTCATTATGTCGGGCCTCAGGGGTACAGATGCATCTGATTTGGGTCCTTTATTATGGCCCCCATTAGTGTAAGGTCACCTGTTGTGGCTTGCACTCTGAAAGTGGGATTGCCTAGGCTAGGCCACAGGGGCCAGCTGCTGCCAGGGTCATCACTTGTCCAATGACCTGGGGACCTGAGAAGGGTTACTCTGAGCACTTTACAGAAAGAGAAGCTCTGTCCCCTTTCCCCTCCTCCCCCATGCCCAGGCATTGAGAAATGCGGATTCAGCCAGGCCCATCTTTGCCTTGGAGCCAGTGAGCCTAGTGAGCCTGCCGGCACCACCCCCACAGAGTTAGCTCTCTTTGGCAAGTGGTTCCAAATGGGCCATGGATCAGGTCAGGATGTGAACCAGCTTGTCAGAGAGCCATCAGGGCGGCCCCAGGGAGCTGTGTGGCAGCCAGGGCTGGCATTCTCCATTTACCTGGTTGGTCCTGGAGTGGTGGCTGTTTCCGTGCTTGGCTGCTGGCAAGAGGGGCTTGCGGCTGGGTGTATGGGGCTTTTATGCTGTCTCTATGCTGCTCTGTTTCTTCACGTGAGAGTCTTAGGATGCAGGTAAATTTGAGGCTGGGCTGCAATGTGTATGGCTTGCTTGTGTGACTGCTAGTCTCGATGTGTCTGGGACACACACGCACACACACACACACATTCTCAGCAGTACGACTGTCTGGGGTGTGAAGAGAAGTGTGAACCCATGTGGCAGGTTGTGATCCAGCTGCCCAAGAGGGCTGTGGGCTTGGGAGTGTACCTGTGGGGTCTCTTCCTTCACTTGCTGTCACAGGGGTTCGCGGCCCTCCTGCTTTGGCTCCTTATGTTTCTCCGGGTGCCCTGTGTGTGTGTGCAGAAGGGGGCTCAGGTTGTGGGTGCAGCTGCTTGTTCTGTGGCCCTTAGGGCCCACGCCTGTGGTGCTTATGTCTTCCTTCAGGGGGTTGCTTGGTTTGCCCAGCTGGTAGGGAGTTGGGTGACTCTGCCTATACGGCTCTTTGGTGCCACGCTGGAGACACTGACGCATGTTCCGTTAATCCTGCTGTGTGAGCAGGCTGCTAGGCGGCTGGTACAGGCAGGTGTGTGGGCAACTGGAGGCCTGGCTCGGGTGTGGGGCCTGGCGATGCTTGTCAAGCTGTGTGCCCACTCGTTCCTCGTTGGCATGTGCCTGTGCGTGCACGTCTGCTTGTCCACCATCAGCTCCAAGGTCCATGTGAGAGTGCATGTGCCTTTCTGCTTTTCACTGCCTGTGAGCATCCATGCGCCCCTCAACCTAGGCATCAGAATGGGGCTACAGGGCCATAGGCCTGGGGGCGCAGGGGTGGAAGGAAGGACAGCTCGGGGAGAGACTGGGGAGGGGCAGAAGCACCGCAGGACCAGGAGCCCCGGGCCTACAAGGAGAAGGGAGGTGCCCTGGAGCAGGAGTGAGCTCAGACCAGGTGGGTAAGTGAAGGCGCCATTCCTTGCCACTGGAACCTGTCACCAGCCTTGGGGACAGCAACTCCTCTCTCTGGTGTGCAGGCTAGGCTTAGAGCGAGCGGTTTCTCTTCTCATCCCAGTCAATCCCCTGTAGCTGCCCCTCTCATTCCCTCTGGGAAACAGGTGTTTCCTGGGGAAGGTTCAGGCAGAAAGACATAGGCAGCTTCTAGTCTTTGCCGTTTATCCAGAGACAACATGGCTACTCAAGGCAGCACTAGGCTGGGGGCTTCTCCACACCACCCCGCTCTCTTTGCACACCCCCTTCCTGTCTGTGTGTCTTTGGCCTTTGGAGCAGCCTTTCTCTACTTCCTTCATGTTGACCTCTCTTGGTGGGGTCTATTTTTCTTCCAATAGACCCCACCAAGACCTCCGTGAGGGCAGGCTGTCTTCTCTTCCCAGGACCTCTTCCGTGTGCAACCTCTTCCCTCAGCACCCGCAGCCCCTGTGCCCGAGCCCCCAGGTGTGCTGTGTCCCGCTGAGGCCTTGCTTCTCCCCACAGTGGTTCCCAGTGCTGCGACTCTCATCATTGTGGTGTGTGTGGGCTTCCTGGCGCTCATGGTCATCCTGGGCCTAGTGCGGATCCACTCCCTTCACCGCCGCGTCTCCGGAGCTGGCGGACCCTCAGGGGCTTCCACTGACCCAAAAGACCCCGACCTCTTCTGGGATGACTCTGCTCTCACCATTATCGTGAACCCCATGGAGGTGAGTGGCCTGGACGAATGACGGGGCACATCTACGGCAAATACCCCTGATGAGAGCCCGGGACCCCATGAAAGCTCTCGGTACGGCTGCTGAGGCCATGGAGGGTGTGTGTGTGTGTGTGTGTGTGTGTGTGTGGAGGAGATGGGTAGGGGGCACCGTGATGGTGCGTGCATGCGTGTCTTCAAGGGGAGGCTCGGATGGTGCCTGCATGCATGCGTGTCTTCAAAGAGAGGCTCTGGTAGGCTGTTGAGCTCTTGCTCTCTCTTGCTTTTCACCCTCTCCAGTCCTACCAGAACCAGCAGGCCTGTGTGGCAGGGGTTGCTGGGGGCCAACATGAGGAAGAGGACAGCAGTGACTCGGAGGCAGCCGACTCCCCCAGCAGTGACGAGAGACGCATCATTGAAAGCCCCCCACACCGCTACTGAGGCTCCAACCCTGCCTAGAGAGAGGCTTGCCCTCGGGAGACAGGCACGCAGGAAAGCAGCGAGGAAGGCATTCTGAGAGAAGAGAGACCAGGGGAGGAAGAGCCCTTCACAGGGAGTGCTCCTTCAGTCTCAGAACCCCAGCAGGCCCCACAGGGGCTGCCCTGCTCCAGCCTACCCCGGCCTGGCCTTGGGCTGTCCTTTCTTCCCCTGGCATTCTCCTGAGACATCTGCCCCAGCTGGCTGTGCTCGGAGAGTGGCTGGATGACTTTGGCTGCCCTGTAGCCCACCTCTGGAGGCACACCCTGTCAGCCGCGCACTGTAGTGGGGAGGGGGCATCAGCAGCCATGGTTGAGGTGGGAGAGGGGTCCCTCAGGAGC
Organism: Cricetiscus sungorus; assembly: GCA_030556225.1. Taxonomy (NCBI): domain Eukaryota; kingdom Metazoa; phylum Chordata; class Mammalia; order Rodentia; family Cricetidae; genus Cricetiscus; species Cricetiscus sungorus. The sequence goes on along the minus strand of JANBXA010000735.1, from coordinate 33,976,055 downwards.
CTGCTGCTGTGCCCTTCCCTGTCCTGTCCATTGGGCCTCCCTGTTTCCCTTAGGATCCCCCCACCTCCATCTCCATTTCACTCTGGGGATTCCTGCTCCTCCCTCTTCTCAGTCTCCTCCCTCTCTTGTCCTCTCCTGCTTGAACAGTCCCAAGGTCCTAGAGTCCCTGCCCCCACCTCCATGGCCTGTTGTGCTTAGGTTGTGGGGAAGGAGGAGGAGTAGGGCCCGGGTGTATTATATATAGTGTATATTTTTTCAATGTTGTCGTGAGCGCAGCTCCCGTGTTTCTGTGCTCAGCTCACAGCCTTGTATGTGTGCGTGTGTGTGGCATTGTCATGTCCTGGGGTGAGGGTAGGGGATGGGTGTGGGAAGGGAGGAGACACACCCTAGGGTTTTCAAATAAAACAACAAGAAAAGAAGTTCTAGCCTGCTGTCTCCCTGGCCCGTGCTGCGTGATTGTGGGCTCTTTGATCTCAGGGGCCGTTTTAGGTACCTGAGCAGGTGGAGGCGATAGGGCAGGGCTGGCCCTGGCTGTTGTGTGGTGCCCTGGCTGGGTGGATCCCTAGGTTGTCAGGTTCCTGGGAAGGGAAGGTGGGGGAACAACTCACACTGTCTTCTCTCTGTGTCCTGGATAAGAATGTCACAGAAGCGTGGACAGACACCCAGTGCTCTCTGGGGACTGTGTCAGTCCCTCCCCATCACTTTCAACACCCCACTCCAAGGGCATCACACTCGCTGGAGGGTCTGAGGGATGGCCCTGGCAGTCCTCCTCCTTGTAACAAAAGGATCTGGCTTTTGCTGACCAATCTGACTCAGGCCCCAGGGACCTCTGATTTGCCACATTCCCCAGCGAGGCTGCTGAGTGTCCTTAGCTCTCTTCACACTGGCCCTGCTGCCGAAGAAGACACTATCTCTCCTGTACAGTCCCTGCCCTAGGCAATACCAGGGGAACACACTTTATTTCCTTCCTGAAGAGCCTGTGTATTAGCCTTTCCCTAGTTCTGCCTGGTCCTTTGCAGCATCATGGGGTGGAGCTGGTTTTCTAGTCCTACTGATGCTCCCGCATTCACCTCCGTCCCCACTTCTACCAGGCGCCCTGGACCTAACTCACAGGTCCAGCCCTCGGCTGAGTGTTGATGTCTCTGCATGCACGTCTCTCACCCATGCCCTTTTCCTTTCTGGTATTTCTGCCTATCTGTTGGTATGAATGCCTGGCATCTTCTGCCTCAAACTGTGGTCATGGTTACCTCTCCCTAGCCGTTCTATGCAGTGCCCTATTTTCTTTTACCCATCCCCATGTCCAAATGGTGACAAAACCTTGTCATTGTTTCTTCAGTTTTCTCAGCTGTGCCAGGCTGCTGTTGTTACATTGATTTGTGCTTTCCACTTTTGACCTGTCCTGTCCTGAGAGCCTCCTACCAGTTCACCTTCAACTCCAGACCCGAGTGGCCTTTCTAACACACAGTTCCAGATATGCCGTTCTCTTATTTGGAATGTTCCTTTCTGTCACTGGTTGAGTCAATCCCAGACACCCTGGCAGCCTCTTACCTCTCCCTGTCTGGCTTCTTTGCCACCACTACTCCTGCACACCTGGATGCAGGGCACACAAACCCTTGGAACTTCCTAGTGCTGCCCTGCCCTTTCTTGCCTCTGTGCCTTTGCATGAATGCCTTCTGCATATCGTGTCTTTCCCATTTGGGCTGCCTAACAGCCCTACTCACTTTTGAAGACTCCATTCAAACGGTGCCTCTTCTAAGTAGTCTTCTGTGTTCCCGTGGTCAGGCCATGACAGCATGCTCCTCTGAGGCTATAACACACGTATTTCTGTCAGACAGATTCTCTGTATCCTCTGCACCTCAAGTAGGGCCAGGGACACACCTGAGGCTCAGGAAAAGATGCACAAAGCGGCAGGTGGTCCTGAGGCTCAGAGAAGACTTTCTGGGGAGACAGGAGAGCTTCCCTGGTGTCCCATTGGCCCAGGAAGCCAACAGGTGGAAGGTGGCCCAGAAGATGCCCCGAGGTATTGTTAGTATCTGTGACAACACCACATGAATGTTGTCATATTTCCATCATGTCTCAGAAGCCCAAGGTGAAGGTCGGGGGCTCAAAAGAACTGAATATTTTACTTCTTCATAGAGAACAAGAGAGTCTGAAGTCCATGGTCATGACTTTTAGTGCATCCAGCCTCCCTCTCTTACCAATCCTGGATCTCAGAGACTGAGGCTTCCCATGCAGAAGAGCAGAAGCCAGGCCTTACTGTTATTTTTGTTTGCTTTGGAGCCCCTTATGCTGTGGCTGAGGCTCAGGCCTTGGAGTTGTCATTCATTTTCAGTTAATTCTTTAAGCTTCTGTACCATTACATGTCCTGATTCCTGTTCCTGGTCTCTTGATTGCATTCTTACCTGGCTTCTCTCTCCCTCCCTCCCTCCCTCCCTCCCTCCCTCCCTCCCTCCCTCCCTCCCTCCCTCCCTCCCTCTCTCCTCCCTCCCTCCCTCCTTCCCTCCTTCCCTCCCTCCCTCCCTCTCTCTCTCTCATACACACACATGCACACACATACACACATACATACACATGAGAGAGAGAGAGAGAGACAGAGAGAGAGAGAGAGAGAGAGAGAGAGAGAGAGAGAGAGAACAGGATTAGGCAAGATGCCAACTTCAATGATCCAGGGAAAAGGCAGCAGGCAAGAGTCCAAATGGGTCTTTATTTTCTTGCTCAAGATCTCCTGGAACATTCCCTAGCCTCCTTTACAAAATCTGGCAAAACCCCAGGATCTCAGGTCTGGCTGGACTTCAACTTCACCTATTCCCAATTTAATTAGAAATGGCAAGCACATTTCCCTTGGCCACACTTAATTTTCCCTCCGGCAGTGGGAGGCTCTTTCCTCCCTAAGTCCACCCTTGATTGTAAAAATTAGTTAGGTTGATCCATGATGAAGAGTCTAGTTCTTGGGAAGCTGCATTGTAGAGGCAGATGTGTCAACTACCAGTTCAAGAACAAACTGTGAGGCTGGGCGTTGTTGGCACATGTCTTTAGTCCCAGCACTTGGGAGGCAGAGGCAAGAGGATCTCTGTGAGTTTGAGATGAGCCTGGTCTACAAGAGAGAGTTCCAAGACAGCCACCAAAGCCACAGAGAAACCCTATCTCAAAAAACAAACAAACAAAACCCAAACAAAAAAACAAAAAACAAACAAACAAAAACAAAGAAACAAACAAAAAACAAACCCAAACAAGCAAACAAACAAAAAAAAAACAAGAAAAAGAGCAAACTGTGTCTTTCTTCTTGTTAACAAACCAGGGACCTGGAAACTTGCCTTGGTGTCATCAGCGAAGGAGGGTTCAGTGGAGGTGTGCATACATCCACCTTACACTTTGGGACTGATCAGTAACCCACCAGACCTCACCTTGAGAGCTTTGTTGGGAAGAGTTAAGAACAAGCCGGCTCCCATTCTTCGAGGAGCTGTGGACGATCTTGGGTTCCTTCCAGATTTCAGCTTTTGAGGGACTCTGAAGTGGACTCACTAAAACTCTCAGACCAGTCACAATGTGGGGTTCCACTGGGCTGTGTGGAGATCCCTTAGATCCTTCAAACCCTTGGGTGTTTCCTGTGGTTGTCTGTAAGTGTACCGTGTGAGGATGGACTGGAGCCCACACTGTGCACCGTGGGTACCAATTTCCTGAATCCACTTCACTCAGCAGCTTGTAGCGGCTCACAGCTCTCTTCCTCCAGCTTCCTTCTGATAGGCAGGAGGGGCTGGGGAAGGGAGGAAAGTGTGATGGTGATGGGTAAGCCCCTGGGAGGCAGCAGGGAGGAGCTGTTGTATCTGCCTCCACGGTGCTAGAGTTATCGCCTCTCTTGCGACATCATCTCGAGAGTACTTAAAATACCTTCATCCTACAAGAAAAGGACAGACAAAGCTCTAAATTTAGAGACAGTGGGTAGAAGGAGGGGGATGGAGACTTTGGGATGTACTGGAGCTGGCTCTGTCAGAGACAGAGTAAGAAGCCAGTGTCTGCAGGCTTTGCCTTCTAGTCCTCAAGGATGATGGAGCCTCTCTTTCAATTTCCAGGCTCTAAGACATGACCTCAGTTCCTCCAGCCACTCCTACCTCCCTCATCAGTTGGTATTTTCCTCCTTTTTCTGTGGGTTGCAATGTGGCTGGCTCCGGGGAGAGCCTGTTAACAGGTACAACAGCTAATTGGAGAAATCCTTTGATTTGTTGCTAGGTCATTGTGAAGCATCTTCTCTCTTTCCATAGCACTGTGGAGAGGGGAAATAAATCTAAAAGAAGGCATAGCAGCAACACAACTTTCAGACAACAGTATGACTATACTTCCAGAGTACCATGCCACCTGTCCCCATGGAGCTGGTTCCTACTTAAACTACTAGCCCAATGATCCTCACCAACCAAGCTTCCTTGGTCCTACATGTTCTTCAGGCATTTGCTAAGGCAATAGGAAGTTGACAAGAGGCTATCGACAGGTCAATAGGGTCTTGTGTAGATGTAGATGAGCAAAATTCCAAGGGTGTGCAGAGCCTATTATGTGAGGGAAGTTTGCTGAGCTCTGCAGAGTGCAGGATCAGCCCATCTATCCCAAGACCAGAAATAGCACTGTGCAAAAATGCCCGGTTGATGTGAGTCATGATGTACTTCAACTGGAGGGCAGCAGAGGCAATTCCACCAGGAGAAAGTTCTAAGAGGTCACCAATAAGAATGCCCTTGACATTGCATAACCCTGAGCTTTCCTATGTTGCTGTCCAATCGGACAAGTGAGTTTTCTGGCACTGAGCTGTAGTTGGGATGTTGAATGTTTCTATGGTCTCTGGATAGAAAGCTTTGTTCCCAGAGTGTCACGTCACTGTTGGGAGGTCATGAAAGTTTAGGAGACAGACCCTAATTAATGAGAGACCAGGTGAGGGGTTTTTAGGTCCCTAGAGTTGCACTGTCAAAGGGGATTGTGGGTCCCTGACCTGCTTCCTTTCCCTGTTTATTTCCTGGCCATGAGGTGGGCAGTTTGCTATGCTGTGTGTTCCCTGTCATTGCTCCCTGGCATGACAACAATGGTCTGCAACAATGGCTGTCGTGTCATATTTTGGAAGCAAAGTGTATAATTGTCTCAGGTATTTTGTTAGATCACTAGAAAGCTGACACCTGGTTTGGCCTGTCATAACAGAGTACCATGATCTGAGTGACTTAGACGATAAGCGTTTGTTTGTCACAGTTTGGAAGGACCAGCAGATCCAGTGTCTGGTGACAGCTGTCTTCCTGGTTTGTAGATTAGTTCATCCCTCTGTTCTCACACAGAAGGAAGCAGCAAGAGGTAGGGCAAATGGTCCTATTACTTCCTACAGCTGTATAGCGTTAGTTCCTTTTCCTACGGCTGTGGTGCAAATGCCCAACATAGGCATCTCAGAGAGAAATTGCTTCTTTGGTTCTAATTTTTGATTACAGTCCATCATGGCAGGTCAGCTACAACAGCGGGAGCTTGTGGGAGCTGGACTCCTCAAAGCCAAGAGCAGAGAGTAATGAATTAATGCACGAGTGTTAGTGCTTAGCTTGATTGCTCCATTGTATACATTCCAGAAGGCCCTACCCGGGGAACAGGCCTGCCCACAATTAAGATGGGTCTTTCCACATCAGTGACTGTAATAAAGACAATTGTCCACAGATGAGCCGAGAGACCTATCTCCCACATGATTCTAGGTTTTCTGACAATGCACTCTGACCATCATTGGCATTAGTCCCATTCATGAAGTCTCAACACTATGACCTAATTCCTTCCCCAAGGTTCTTGCCGCTTATATGATCAGATTGGCTTTTCAGTGTATGAATGTGTAGACACAGCATTTTGTTCATGACAGACACTATTATTTTTTACTTATTTGTGGTATTAGAGATCACACCCAGGGCCTTGTGCATGCTAGACAGGTGGTACTCTGTCACCCCCCCCCCCAACTAACTCTTAAACCGAATGACTTCAATCTCCCTGAGAAGGTCAAACTTCACTGCTTAGTGAGACACATTACTTAAAATCCTGAGGAGATATAGAATTTAGAATAGAGACCGTAAAGAAAAATCACAGTGTCTTGAAATTAGTTTGAAAATAAGTTTAAAAGTCTAAATTTAGATTTAAATTAAGCATTATATAAGCTTATATGCATAATTTTAATTTTAATTAAAATAGGACTAGATCATTTTCCCCCTTCTCTTTCCTCCCTCCAACCATCCCCATGCCCCTCACTCTAATTAATGGCTTCTACACACACACACACACACACACACACACACACACACACACACACATATGCACATACATATTCATACACAAATATACACATAAATATATACAAATAAGCTCTGTTGAGCCCATTTAGTGTTGCTTGTGTGTATATGATTCCGGGGTAATCACTCGGTGTTGGATAACCTGAAAGACTCTCTCAGCAGTCATTTGTTGCCTGTAGCTCTTTGTCTAGAAGTGAGACCCTCACGAGATTTTACGGCAACATTTTTATCGGTGTTGTCCTTGTTCATGTCTTATTTGGCAGCCACACTGTTGAGGTGTTATGGGGATAGCTTCCCTGTCTGGTCTAGGAAACACAGTCTCACAGCAGAGGGACTGTCTTCTTGGCCCCTCCGCCTCTTATAACCTTTCTATGAGCTTTACCGTGATGTTTCCCGAGCCTTAGGTACAGGAGTTGTATTTTAGATGTATCAGCTGGGGCCGGGCACTACACGATCATTTCTCCTGTACTCTGTCCAGTCATGGTTTTCTATACTCTCTTCTATCTGCCTAAGAGGGAAACTTCTCAGATAGTGGTGAGATCTACATTTACCTGTGGGTATAAAGACAGGTATTTAGCATGCTGTTAGAAAAATATCCTGGTTTAGCAAAGTGGCGGTAGGTTCTTCTGTAAGTTCATGACTTCACTGGTTCCCGGAGTCAGGCGGGTTTTCTGTACCAGGAATGACTTCCCTCCTGCTGAGGAGGCCTTATGTCAGTTAGAAAGATGCTGGTTATCACCCAGATATGGGCGCTACTATTGCGCCTTTAGAGATGCCCTCTTATGTTGGCCATGATTGTGGGCCATAGGCGTTGCAGCTGGGCAGGACTGCTCATTGCTTGCCTCTGCTGGTGGCTTGCATAGGAAGCTAGTCCTCAGGAAGGGGTTTACCCATCAGATCAACTTGAATCTTCCAAGTCTCTAGTCTCCAACTACCCCCACGTGGCCCCTCTTTACTTTCCTGTCCTGGTTTCTGAGGTCATTCCAGGTTGTATATTCAAATCTGAAGTGTTTTTGCAGATGAGAGAGAACATGCGGTTTCTCCGTCTGGATCTGGGTCACCTCACTCAGTATAATATTTTCTAGTCCCATCCATCTCCCTTTACAGCTGACTAGTATTCCACGATGTGCTGGTTTTGTTATCCATTCATCTGTTGAAGGGCATTCAGGCTGTTCCCATCTCCTAGCTATTGTGAGTGGAGCAGCAGTGAGCACGGCTGGCTACTTGTGGAGTGGGATGTTGAGTACTTTGGATGCACGCTAAGGAGTGGTTAGTATTTTTACTAAATTTAAACAATGTTTACTAAACCAGCATAATTTCTAACGGTATCCTAAACCTCTCCTTATACCCTCAGCTGGGTCATGCGGTGGATTTACTTTCGGCTTTTGAGGATTCTCTGTACTCGTTTTCAACAGTGAGTGAGGGGTCCCCTTCCCCACATTTCCTCCAGCACTTGTTGCTTTGGTGACCTTAGCTATTCTGACTGGGGAGAGATGAAATCTCAAAGTTGTTTTAATTTACTAAACCACAATAGATTATGCATATTTTGATGTATTTCTTAGCCATGTCTTTTAAGAGTTTTTTAGTTGGGTCATTTGTTTTCTTGACTATTTGTATTTTGAGTTCTTTATACATCGCCTATGTTAACCCTCTGTCACATGTATAGCTGACAACAATACTCTCCCACCCTGTGGGTTTCTCATTCACTTAACACACTGCTTCCTTAGCTATACAGAAGCTTTTTAGTTTCATGAGGTCCCACATGCCAATTTTGGGCCTTAATTCCTGAGCAAATGGGGTCCTGTTCAGGTCAGAAAGTCGTTTCCTATACTCATGTTTTCGTCCAGCAGTTTTAGTTTCTTGTTTCACTCTGAGGTCTTTGTGTGTGTGTGTGTGTGTGTGTGTGTGTGTGTGTGTGTGTGTGTGTGTACACAGAGAATTGACACAGGTGTAATTTATTCTTCTGTGTGTGGACATCCAATTTTTCAAGGACCATTAGTTGAAGATACTATATTTTTCAGTAACTTTTGCCTCTTTGTCAAATATATCAGGTGGCTGTAGTTATGTGTTTCCGTGTTTGGGTCTATTATTTTGTCCCATTGTTACACTTACCTTTTTTTGTGCCACTGTCACAGTTTTATTACTCGAGCTCTATAATATATTTTAAAATATGGGATGGTAATCTATCCATTGCTCCCTTTGCTCAGGGTTACTTTGGCTATCTGGGGTCTTTTACAGTTCCATCTGAACATTGGGATTTTTTTCCTATTTCAGTGGGGAGTGTTATGGGTATTTTAGTTATGATTTTTTTTTAATTTGAAAATTGCTCTTTTTTTTCCTAAACAAGTTCTCACTGTGTAATTGTAGCTGGTCTTGAGCTTACAGATATCCACCTGCCTCTGCCTCTTGAGTCCTGAGATTTCAAGCTTGCACCACTATGCCTCGCTGGGCTCTGTATTTTTTTTTTTCAAGACAGAGTTTTCCTATGTAGCTTTGGAGCCTGTCCTGGAACTAGCTCTTGTAGACCAGGCTGGTCTTGAACTCACAGAGATCCACCTGCTTCTGTCTCCCAAGTGCTGGGATTAAAGGTGTGTGCCACCACCACCCGGCTGAGCTCTGTATTTTTAACTGGAAATGTGTGTTGGCTTGAGGTTAATTTTTAGTTGAAAGTGATTTGATGCTATTCAAAGTAATGAACAATATTATAGCTATGGTGGTTTGAATGAGAATGGTCAGGCTCATAGTTTTGAGTAGTTAGTTCCAAGTTGGTGGAACTGTTTGGGAAGGGTTAGGAATGTGGCCTTGTTAGGAGAAGTGTGTCACAGGGGGTAGCTTTGAGGTTTCGAAAGATGAGCATTCCCAGTGTGTGTACCTCCCGTTTGTGGATCAAGATGTGAGCTCTCAGCTGTCCCTGCTACCAGCGTGGACTCTGTCTGTAACGGTAAGCCAAATTAAACACTGTCTTTTGTAAATTTCCTTGGTCATGTTTTGTCACAGCAAGTAGAAAAGTAACCAAGACTGTAACATTTAATAAAATAAAAGGCCCTTTAAACACAGTACATTTTTAGTGTGTGTGTGTGTGTGTGTGTGTGTGTGTGTGTGTGTGTGTGTGTGTGTTGTGTACATGCCATGGCAACTGGCATGTGAAGAGAGGTTAGTGAACAGCTTACAGGAGTTGATTCTTTCTGTCCACCCTGCGGGTTCTGGGGATGAACTCAGGTTGTCAGGTATGGCAACCAAGCATCACACTCATGCCTATGATCTAAAACAGTTACAGAAACTCTGCCAAGCTTGTAAGTAAGTGGGAATGCTACGGTTCACACATGCACCCTCCCCATCAGGCCCCATGCTGGGACACCTGGGCCTTAGCTGCTGGAGCTGTTTGAGACCTTCCAGGGTGGAGCCTGAGGATCATAGGCCGTTTCTGCTTCTAGTCTGAGCTCTCTGCTTCCCAACACGCTTGGACTCGGCAAAGTGCACTGCAAACTCTGACCACCAAAGACAGAGTCCCAGCATCATCCCCTCCCCATCCCATCATGCAATCTGCCATGTTTTCTCTGTCATGATGGCTGTCCCTTCCAAACCATGAGGCCAAATAAATCTCCTTCCCTTAGTGCCTCTGGCAGTGCTTGTGACAGCAATGAGGTAATGAACACCATAGCAACGAGAGAGGAAATGAACACAGGGCTGATGGTTAAGGGGATTCAAATCTGTTCAAAGTGATCTAAACAGCAACCAAAGGACAAGCAGAAGTGATTTTTGAAACATGACATTTAGTACAATTATACACAGAATACCAAGGTTTACAGGATGAATTTAGAGGCTTACGTGAAATCAGATTTTCTACTTATAATTTCAGTAAGTTAAATATTAATTTAAAACCTACTTAACTGGAAATAGTCTTTTCCACACACAATGCACACTAAAATACCATAGTGATGTGTGTGTGTGTGTGTGTGTGTCTGTGTCTGTGTGTGTGTGTGTGTGTGTGTGTGTGTGTGTGTGTGTGTGTGTAAGCATTGTCTGATATTGCATGAGAAAATGTAAGGGATCCAAGGGAATCTCAGAAATTGAGAAGAGCTGATTCAGAGACACATCTGAAGTCCAGCATATCATTTTGAGACGGTCCCTCAGAGCTGCCATGAGTCCATGACAGAGCAAGTGCGTATGTCTGTGGCCTCTGACCAGGATGTAACCATTGCTATTATGAAGTCAAGGGCTATGGTGAGCAACACGTGATGTTGTCGATGACATAAGCAGAGTTAGACAAAAATACACAGGTCTGCACTAACATGTTTTTGTTTGTTTGTTTTCTTGAGACAGGTTCTCATGTAGCACAGGGGCTTTAACTCACTATGTTCAGAAGAATGACTCGAACTCTTGATCCTCTGGCATCCACCCCCTAAACTCTGGGACTGCAGGCATGCACCACCCGATTGACAGGTGTTAGTGCTCTCTGTCGGAAAGGAGGGAGGGTCAGTCACCACTGCTGTAAGAGTCCAGTCACCACTCCTGCAGCAATAATCTAAATTATGTAAGAGGCACAACATCGACAGGACTGGACTCCTCAGCTGCCCATGTTACCCACGCTCCTGAGACCTCTATGCTTTGTTTAGTCATCAAGCAGGAGGGAGTCTTTCTTTGATCTGTTTGTCTCCTCCTTATTTGGAATGGACAGACATTTCTCTGATGTCTCCCCAGAAACAGCAGTTGGAAGTGGGAGACAGAGCTACACAAGCTTTTGGTGGGATAACCCTTCCATCGGAGTGCAATTGCGTATTCACTTTCTGTTGTGTGGCTTTTTTTTTTCTGGGGAGATGTAAACCAATGTCCAGTGTCCCCAGATAGATCACTGGCCACCGACAGAAGAAAGAACTTCACTGGAGTCTGCCTTGGTGAAGCAGTGAGTTCACTGAACTTACATTTAGGAGTGAGTTTATTAGGAATTATTTCAGGATGACTCACACCAGCATGGGTGAGGGCTCCTAAGGCTGTGTGCCTGGAACTCCCCGCACGACTTGTCCACATTTCAGCCAGCAGGAGTCTCTCTCCAGCAGTTGTACCAGAGCCAGAGGATGACACCTGGGAGGGTTTCAAAAGCAAGGCCTGGGAATAGCTTTTACCGATCTTCTTATGGTCTACTAGCTAATACTAATACTATGGGCATTTTAATAGCAGAGGAGGCTGGGAACTGTAGTTCATCTGCTTGACCATAGTGGGGACGGTGGGTGTTGAGTAGTTAACTAGCTGTTTTGCTAATAATCGATCCCTTTTAGTCAGCAGATACCCATTCCAGTCTGCTTGCTGTAGAGATAGACAGTCCCCACCCAGGGATAACACCCAGCTCAACCTTCAGAGTTTCTTCAGGCTTCTACATGTGACTCCCCTCATGGTCTGGTGACCTGTGGCCTAGACAAGTTATCTGAATGCTGTCCTTCCCCAAGGCCTTTGCTATTATTTTTGGGTAGTTGAGTATCTCTTTGGCCAACCTTTTCCTTGTCTGCCTGGGAGATGTTGGTCCCAAAGCACGTGCCGATAACATCAGCATGCATTTCCTAGGTTACTTGATCTGGGATGATAGAGTTAAGCATGTAGTTTCATATTTAAGGAAAACTTTTTTTAAAATAATTTCATTTTATATAAACACACAAACTCACACATACACTAATTTATGTGGATGCATAAAATATAGGGGCCACTGATGAGAGAAAACATACAAGTCTTTCCGGGATGGCTTCATTTGCTTTGATGTGACCGTCTTCAGCACATCCGTTTTCCTGCTAACTTCATTCTAGCTCATGGCTGAAAGACTTTGATGGTGTCATGATGAGTTTGAAGGTGTCCTTCGCCACATTTCCTATCTATTCTATTGCTATTGGGCATATAGGTTGTCCCACAGTTTAGCCATTGTGAGCAGTCCTAGCCCAACCCTACCCACCCTTCTCAGACTGTGATGGAAGATCTCTTGTATTGTGCCTCAATTACAGCCCCCACTTGGCTGTCTGGATATTTATGAAAAGTACTGTTTTCATGGGAATTGTGCATGTTAGCGTTATAAAGTGGATTTTCTCCTCATGTAGTGCTTTTGGACCTGAATTTATTTTGTTTGCCATTTATCTTGTAATTCTTTCTTTTTGTTTGGTTTTGCTTTCTCTTATCTACTCTTAATTTTCACCATTTCAGAGTGAGTTTATTTTAAATGTGTATTTTGTACATAGCATAAATTGTCCTTTTGCTTTCTGACCTAAATTTCCTCTTTCTTTTAATTTGTGAGAGAAGGGGACAACTGGAGGAGAGAGAAGGACCAGAAGGGGGACAGGATAGATAGGAGAGTCAAATGGAATGAAAGGTCAAAGTACATTTTATACACGTATGAGAATGTAAGGTACATCATATATGTGTAAAGTAATGTAACTGTACATTGTTTTGCACAATTAATATACTAAATTGAAAAACAGATGAGTGGCCAGTATGATAGATAATTGGTTATTATTTTGACATATCATTATACCTTTAAACATTGTTAACTTTGTGTGTGCACATGTGCATGTGTAATCTACAGTACTCACATGGTCAGAGATCAACTTCCAGGAGTTTTCTTCTTTTATATGTGGCTTCCAGGGACTGAACTGAGGTCATTAGACTGGCAGAAAGTTTTTACTTGCTGAGCCCTCTCAATGGCATTATGTATTGTTTTAATAAAATATATGAAATAAATGTTAAGAGACGTGTATTAAAATGTGTCTGTTTTCTTCCCTCTCCCTCCTCCCTCCTCTCTCTTTCTCTCCAGAGTCTCACTCTGTAGCTCTGGCTGGCCTAGAACTCATTGCGTAGTCTGGGCTGGCCTACAATTTGTGGCAATCTTCCTGCTTCAGTTTCCTAAGTGCTGAGATCGTACTTGTGAGTCGCCATGACTGGCTGCCCTTTTTAAAAATGACACCAAGATATCACTGAGGTGTTTCTATCACTTTATTCACTCTTTCTGCAAGGCTTTCTGGGAATTACAGTGGTAATTTAGTAGCAGGGCTGGACATACACAAGAGGAGGGTAACTGAGAAGCAGGATGTCAGCCTCAACTACAGAGTTCCCTTCAAGGTAATTTAGTGACTCTGAAGTCTTCACGAAGTCTCAGAACATTCTGGGAGGGGAACTATGCTGTTCATCCTGCTGTAGGCCGATTCCCAAAGCGGGAGTGGCTGTTACTGGGGAATGGTACCACGATGGGGGAGCAGATCTGTTTTTATAGAAGACGCCTCACCCTTGGTCGACAACAGACTTAATGAATCCCAAGATCAGTGGATAAAGACAGTGAATGGTTTCTCTTGTTCCTCAAGGCGGCATGGTGCTACCACGTCCCTCGGCAGTGAGAGTTATCTGAGATCTGGTGAGGCTGACACTCAGCGAGCCAAGAATTTCAAACCAGGGGAAACTAATATATGAGAAGCGTGAGCACTTTCTTACACCTCCAGTTTACAGAGCAGGTATGGTGTTTGAGATGACTGTGTCTCCACAGACCTCAGGTTCCCTAGGGAGCTGTGCCAAGCCCTGGATTTACAAGTGGAATTGCATCAGCAAGTTTGTCCCACAGATTAAAAACTGCATCCTCTGACTTAGGTTTAACAACAATAAACTGAAATTTGAACTTGACCTTATTTCTCTCTCTGAACTCAGAGCATAAAAGCATGGCTCAAAATCCAATAGTAGTCAAGTCATTCTTTCATTACTATTCTACAAATAGTTACTGTCTGTGTTATCCTTGTGTGTGTGTGTGTGTGTGTGTGTGTGTGTGTGTGTGTGTGCAGGTGCATATGTGGGCACATATGGAGGCCAGAGGGCAGCCTCAGGTACTATTTCTCAGATGATGTCCATCTTTGTTTGTTATTCCATGAAAGGATCTGTCACTGGCCTGGAATTGGCTAGAGTAACTAGCCAGTGAGCCCTTCCCTCTCAGCTGCCTCCCCACCTTCTCAGCTGCCCCTCCCCCTCTCAGCTGCCCCTCCCCCAGCACTTTGAAAATGCAGGCTCTGGATCTTTCATAATGAGCCCCACAGGCCCTAGCTCTGTGTATTTGTTTTTTCCCTACGGTCTGTTTCTCCTGTGCTGTTGAGCTTGAGTAATTCTAATGTCTCATTGCCCAAGTGGCTGATTTTTTCCTCTGTCTCATTCATCCTATTAGTGAACCTTTTAATGTCTATTAATGGACTATTGTACATTTCAGTTCTAAACTTTCCATTTGGTTTTGTAACCATGCAAAAACATGAATGAACTCTTACTTGATTGTAGTTGATAGCTAACTTGGAAGGTTATACACCTGACCCATACTTTATTATTCTCCCACTGGCTTTGAGGTACATAACCTCTGAGATGTGGATATGCTTGCTTAGGGTTACTCTTCAGGGATCTGCAGGCCACTGCTGCTGAAAACACTGACTTTTCACACGGGCATACAGATGACTCAAGAATGACTAAGACAGGACGAATCAAGCTTGGTATTGCTGCCTCTGGATTGTATCAGTATCCTCTGCTGTCTTAACCTTTGGGCCAGATTTCCACTCAACTCTTCACATAGTCAAATTAACCACTTCAGAAATGTCTTCTCTGGAACTCTATGATTAATTTGACCTAAACCTACTTAAGCCTTGTTCCCCTCCAGGGCCGATACCATGAAGATAAAGGCAGCTAAGACGCATCCTACTCCAGGTCCAGAGGGCATTGTCTACAAGTCTTTAGCCAGCATCTCTTTCTTGCCTATTGTTCCAGCTCGCTTTATCTCACTGTAACACAGAGGACACCTTAGTTCTCCAAGAGTCTTTGTCGGTCACACCTCCCATCTTTGGTTTGATGGCTTTTTAAGTAAATCTTTTCCCTTGGCCCAACAACTTGTACCTGAGTCATTGGCCTTTTAGAGTGGTGGGGTACCAGGCATGGTTTGGTAGCAATACTTTAAATACTTATCTTCTACTTGTTCTGTAAGTTTTGGTGTCGGGAATGAACTTGGGGCTTCACACATAGTAGGCAAGTGCTCTACCACTGAATTCCCAGCCTGGTTCTGTATGTTTTGCTTGCTTCACATAGGTTTATAGTTGCTCAGTGAAACAGTTTAAATTATTTGATTAGAACATAAAGAAATAAGTGACACTGATATTTTTGTGCATATATCATTACACTTTGTTCTTATTTGGCTCCACTCTTGCCCATCTCCCCTTCTCCACTCAAGTAATTCTCTTTTGTGCTAACGAAGCCCTTTCTTAAACCATAAATGCCTTAAGATAATGCTAGTGTCTCTATCATCTTGGGACAGAGTGCTTATGTTGATATAACCCAGCTTGAGATTTTTCTGGGTTCTTGGTATGGTGAGGGTGTTTTGATTGATACCTGAATATTTTTGCAGTGTGCTATGAGATCTGGGTCTTAACTAAAAATTTAAAAAGATACCATTTTCAGGGAGGAGATGTGTGCCGCCACTGCTGCTAGATGGTGAGGAGGCATAGGTTTCCCATTTGGCCACCAATGGCATCCAAGCACATGAGGGCTTCACTGCTCTTGGGCCTGGCAAACCTCTGTGGGTGCCTGGGGTCAGTGTGAGTGAAAGCACTAGGTCCCTCATCGGCCTTTTCTGGTGCTGGCCCAGGGTCCAGTCTTCTGCATGCATGAGCAGCCACAATTTTTATTTGATGTTTAGCCTGCTAAAGTGGTCATTGTCTGGATGTTTCTGTCTTGTAGGTTGTCTTTCTCTTGTTTGTTTGGCTAAAGAAACAACAGTCTCCCCGCCCCCTACAGGGTTTTTCTGTGTAGCTTTGGAGCCTGTCCTGGAAGTAGCTCTAAAGATCAGGCTGGTCTCGAACTCACAGAGATCCATCCGCCTCTGCCTCCCGAATGTTGGGATTAAAGGCGAGCGCCACCTTCAGACATTTGGTGTATGTGCTTGGCTGAGGAGCCAATGGGGCGAAACTACCATCCATGGGATTATGATTGAACACCTCTAAGTCAGAATCGCACCCAGGCGGAATGATACTTGGCAGCCGGCAGTGAGAACCGAAGGAGCCTAGGTTGGCCCCGGATAGCCGGCTCCCTTTTCGGGTCTGTTGCACCTTCCTGGGCGCAGTGTCCGGACCAGGGACTGATGCGGAGAGCCACTGTTCCTGGGAAACAGGTGTGGGCTGGAAAGGGGGCTGCCCTCATGTCAGTGCTGGGTCGCATGGAGCCTGGAGCTGAACCATTGGTAGACCACTTGCTTCTGGGTCAGGGTTTTGTAGATAGCAGAGCAGCTTCCTTGCTGCGATCTATGAAAACAACAGTCTTTAATTTATGCTTTTATTTTCTCCTGTGCCTGGGAAATGTTAGGCAAAAAAGAAATTTCTATGCTGTTTCCGGGATTCTACAGTCCTTGGTCTGCTATTCATTTATTCACCTTTCAGAGTCTTCGTACATTAGTTTTTATACTAATTTTGGCCATATGTAACAGAAGGAAGAGAGCAAAGTGTTTACTTCAGTCTCCCCAAAACAAAAGCCCGAAAACATATGTTTCCACACACACACACACACACACACACACACACACACACACACACACCTACTTGTTCTGCATACTGAAGAGATTGGTGAAAATCATCATGAAAAGGGTGCAAAACCACTTATTTGGGGGAAGTAATCTCAAGCAAGAAACACCCATCCTTTTTCCTTCCTTCTTTGTATTCACAGAACCCTCCAATTGGCTTCGTTCTTAAAGCTTCTTCTTGACACATTGCCATCCTGGGGACAAGCTGCCAGCACGTGACCCAGGGGGACACCCATCCAAGCCGCAGCAGTTTGTATCATCATAATTGACGAGCCAAAACCCACCGCCAGGTTGATGGCACTAGCAGGTGTCTGAGAAGTGATGCGGTTATGAGAACTCTCCATCACGAATGAGAGTAGGACCTGTTGAAGAGATTCTGTGGGATGCAGGGACAAGGCGTTATGAAGAGGTAAGAGCCTCATCAGATACTGAACCTGATCTTGTCCATAAGTCACCTAGTCTAGGTGCTTTCTTACAGCAGGTGGAAGGGACTAAGGGTGACGCAGGGGTAAAGGGTGTGTGCACCACCTTCTCTGGGGAAATTCCCTGGGACGAATGGGGTGAGGTAGGCACTTTGAACCCAAACCTAGGTGGGTAGTGCTAGATGTGCCTGGACTTTCTACTTATTGCTACTTCGAACAATTAAACCAGACTGCAATCTCCCGGGTATGTTCAGGCGGCCTGACTTTGGAAATGTCTGCATCTTACTGCACATGCACATGCAACTTCCTTCTGTTGCCTCGCTGTCTCTGTCAGTGATGACTCCTAAGGCTGAAAGGAGTGGGCAATTGTAACCGTCAGACCCTTCCAAATGTGTCTGTGTGAAAACTGGACCTTGTTTTGCAATTTCCAGAGTATGGAGGCTACTTGCATTACTCTGCATCTATCTGATTAAAATACCTAAGAAACAGCTGGGGGAGCTCAGCGGTAGAGCACTTGTGTAGCATGGCAAGGCCCTGGGTTGGATCCTCCAGTGGTTTTCTTTGAGACAGGATATCTCTATATACCCATAGCTGTCCTGGCCTCAAACTCACAAAGGGCTGCCTGCTTCTGTTTCCTGAGTGCTGAGATCAAAGGTGCATGCCATTATGCACGGCTGGTTCCTCAGCTTAATAACAAAAACAGCAAAAACTAAAGCAGCCCCCTTCAAAAGAAAAAAAATGTGTACTTGTAAACATACAAATAAATTTACTCATTCAAGAGATGAGATCGTGTAAATTATTGGTACTTAACACAAAGCAGGCAAGGCTGTAACATGAGTTAGAGTTTATTATTGGTTAGGGAACTGACCTAGGGACCCATAGCAGGGACAGAGTTCATCTCTGAAAAAGGAGGCAAGGGACCAGATGTGGTGTCACATGTGTGCAATCCTAAGATTCAGAAAGCAGAAACAGGACCAGGAACTCGGGGCTAGCCTGGGCTACGTGAGAATGATCATAACGCCTCTTCCCACCAAAGCTAGACATAGCAGGTCACGCCTATGATCCTAGCGCACAGGGAGCTGAGGCAGGAGGATTGTAGTAAGTGTGAAGCTGGCCTGGGCTACCCAGTAAGACCCTGTCACAAAAACAAAAATAAACCAAATGAAAAATGGAAGTATAGCACAGCGCGGTCTTTAAGAATATGGACGCCCGGTGTGGTGGTGCACACCAGCAGGATTTTCTGAAAGAGGTGGAGGTGGGAGGATCTCAAGTTTTTGGCCATCCTGGACCACACATTTAAAGAGAATGGTGAGATGGCCCAGTGGTTAAGATCACTGCTTTTCCAGAGGACCAGGGTCAAATTCCCAGTACCCACATGGCAGCTCACAACTGTCTGTAACTCCAGGATCCAACACCCTCACACAGTCATGCATACAGGTAAAACACCAATAAAACGAAAGCAAATAAGTTAAAAAAACAAAAGAATATGGGCTTTGGAACTGGAATCCCCAGATCTGTCAGTGGTCAGCAAAGCAGGGCTTGGCCACTCCCGGTTTCTGCAGAGTCTAAAAGCTAAAGTTTTCTCCCCCCCCCTTTTTTTTGACGTTTTAAAACACCTTTTGCTCCAAAGTCAAAAGAATGGCATATCATGAAAATTATATAACACTGTAGCTTCAGAGCTCATAAGAACTTTGAATGGAACACAGCCATGCTCGTCCCCCTATTGTGAAATGACAGCACGGTAGAGTAGCCGGGACAGACTGCGTGGTTCCTAATGTGTTCGATGTTTGGCCCTTTACAAAGTTTGATGGTACTGGCTTCCGTTCACATCCCAGCTTTTAAAACTCATATCACAATCCTGGAAAAGTCCCAACACTTTTGAGTCTCAATGTCCTTACCTCTTGAATGGGACAGCTTAATATTAATAGTTATTAAGTGGATTACATAGATGAATATTTGAAAAGTGCTTAAAGCCATACCTGGCATGTGGTAAACATGTATTGGAAAATTAGAGGATTTCAGCCTGTTGAATTGGTTAAATATTAAGTAATATTTACCTTTGTTTTATAAAAAGATATTTATTTTATGGCTAGAAATATGGCTCTAAAGTTGAACTTAGATGAAGATTTGATTTAACATTAGGACCCTAATGAGCTAAATATCAAAATATTAAGCACCCACATAACTTAGTCTTTCTCTAACACCTCTGGGACTGTGGGCGGGACTGTGAAGTCTTTGGCTTATATCAACGTTCTCTAGGGTCTACAAGGTAGACCTCTCCAAGTATGGAAGGCAGGATTGTATATGGGTCAGTGCCTGGAGCTATGCTTGCATTGATTAAAGTGTGCGTGTGTGTGTGTGTGTGTGTGTGTGTGTGTGTGTGTGTGTGTGTGTGTGTGTGTGTGTGTAGGTCAGAGGACAGCTCTCAGAGGGAATCAGTTCTCTCTGCCACTTTGTGGGACCCGGGGATTAAATTTAGGCCATTAGGCCTGTGTACAAATGCCTCTACCTACTGAGCTATCTTGCCAGCTCTGGATTCTGACTTCCTAGATGTTTGGTTTTCGGACCAGTCTTATTTGTAAGTAATATCTTTTTCATAGGAGTATTATGAAGATTATGATGATTAAAAGTGCTAATGCTCACCAAGTGTTTAGTGTAACACTTGGGGTTTAACATGCATTTCATAAGCTTCAGTTATTATTACAACCATTCTCCCAAGAGCTTGGCATAGTGAATTACTGCTAATCAGTTACTGAACTCCTAGCAGAGCAGAAGGCTATGTGTGTGGTGTGCTTTGAGTGTTACTGGGAGATGCTTTCCTGCTTCCTTGATGTTCTGAAATCCAAAACATTACATGCTTTCCTTAAACACTGCTTTTTTCAGACAGCCTCCTGTTTGAAAGTATTTATTTTCCAAGAGGGCGTCCTTTCCTCCTTGGTGTGGTTAGTTTATTAGATGCTTTTTTTTTTTTTTTTTTTTACAATGGTAGCCTAAGATCAATTGTTGTCAATTGGAAAATAGAGGTTAGGGCCTCTGAACGATATCGACAATGTACTAAAGACAAAAGCATCACACACTATTCTGCCTTATTCAACCACTGTTGTTATAAGGACAATTTCTATCTTTCTAGGGACGGACTTACACAGCCTGTATTCCCAAGTGAGCCTACCGTTGCTGCAAAGATCAAGCCTGCCCTAGGGCGCCACCTGCTGACCATCTGCTTCCGCTCCCGCATAGCCTGGCTTTGCTAGCACTAATCTCATCCGAGCCCACCAGCCAGCACTCTGAACCCCTCCCTTCCCCACGACGTCAAGGTCCCTTGGTCTTGGACCTAAGTGAGGCGTCAAGGATTGTTTCCAAGTGACCTTGAGGTTCTCTGGCAGATGGTGGAGCCTGAGGCTTAGATTCATATTCCCCACGATCAAAGGTATTTCTTGCTACGTTTTCCCAGCTTAGAGCTGAGGGAAATCAGGCCATCATGACCTTGACCAGTGGTGATATTGGAAGGAGAGAGGAGTGACTCATTGCACCGTCCCCATCCATTACCGGTTTGAGGTCTCAGAATGCGTAGGACCCTATTTTAGTCACCAGAATTTGTCATCATCCGGCGCAATTTTCCTCATTATACAGGCAAGGGAGAGGAATTGGGGGCAAGCCTCGGTCTCCTTGGAGGCTGTGACGCTGTCCTGAAGGAGCACGTTGGAAGGGGCGGGGGCGGGAATGGGGGTCAGGTCTACAAGGCCGAAGCAGGACACAGATTTGACCCCACGAAATCCTCCAGGTTCTGTTTGGGCGATTTAGAGAGAGAGAGAAGACCCAGGAAAGAGGGCCGAGCCTTGGGTCCTGCAACCTTGGTTTCCCTCCAAAGCCCAAGAAGCCTTTCCTAGCTCCTTGTCTCTGAATTTTCCAGAAAATAAATCCTGGCGTTCTAGACTACAGGGGAGCTCGCCAAGCCAGCTGGCCAGGACTTCCCCTTTAAGGCCCCTGGCCCCGCCCATTACGCCGCGCACTCCAGGCCCCGCCCCCTCACCAGCTTCCGTTGATCTGGGCCGCAGCGCGGCGGCCCCGTCCCCTTTAAGGCTGAGCCCCGCCCCCTGGCTCCCGCCTCCTCCCCTCCCCCAGCCCACCCCGGCTGCCCCGGCGGCTCCTGCGGTGCGGCCCGCGGCGGTGAGCATCGGAGCCTGGGGGCGCGGGGTCGGGGCCGCGAGTCTCCGCTGCTGCGGTGGCCTTGCGGGGCGGGAGCGGGAGCGGGGGCGGGGCTGGGCCGCGGGGCTGGGGGCGCGGGGCCGGGACGGGGAGGGGCTCAGGTGACCGGGATCGGTCCCGCAGCGCACCCCCGACTTGGAGCGCGGGTCCAGGAGTGCGGCCGGCGGTCCTGCTCTCTCTGGTCCGGTCGGAGTCCCCGTCTAGGCGTGTTGATGACGCGGTGCCCGTGCTCCCCAGGGGTCCGGGCCCATTTGTCGCGCTGCTGTTGGCGGCTGGCGTCTGAGATGCAGTCCTGACAGCTGCGGGAGGACCCAAGCCGAAAGCCGTGCTTGGAGTGGGGAGGCGGGACGGAACAGACCCCCCTGGACCCCGGACACAGCTGGGGGTGACCAGCGAGCGGCAGGACGCCTGGCCCTGGAAGCCTGGCCCGCGTGGGACAGTCGTGGGCCCACCTGCTCTAGAGGGCCGAAGCGTGCGTTGGGAAAGTCCGACTCTGGGACCACAGTTCTAATCTTCTGTCCATCAGGGAGCTGGTGGTCACCATGGCAATGCGGGAGCTGGTGGAGGGCGAGTGTGGGGGTGCTAACCCGCTCATGAAGCTGGCCACCCACTTCACCCAGGACAAGGCCCTTCGGCAGGAGGGACTGAGGCCTGGCCCTTGGCCCCCGGGAGCCTCAGCCGCAGAGACGGTGAGTGTTCTAGGGCAGGAGAGCCCATTTGTCAGCCCAATGGCTGCTTTCTCTGTTGATACAAGGAATAGCAGTTACCACTCAGTGTCAATGGTGTGAGCGCTGTACATCTGTACACAGACAAGGACAACTGTTTTATAGACAAAGAAGCCGAGGCTTTGTGAAGGCTTATTCACTTACTTTAGGTCACCTAAGTAGTAGTTAGAGTTGGGGCTACTCCGGATGCCTGCCTGTGTCCTTCCTGACTGTGTATATGGCCTCTTTTCTTCCTTCTTAGGTTTCCAAGCCCTTGGGAGTAGGTTCTGAAGATGAGGTAAATAAAACAAGTTTCTTTTCTGTCTGTTTCTCTTCTTGGTCCATGATGATTTCTTTTTAAACCTTTAAACAGTCCACTCATACTTCATTTTGAACTCTCTTTACCAAATGAGATTTGTATGCCAATGCTTTCTTCTACTCCTTTTGGTTTCCAAATTTACAGATAGATTTTTTTCTTTATTGTCTCCAGTGTCTGTTTTCTGTCTGACATCAGTATCCCCATCTAGTCTGCCCTGCCCCTTTCTGAGGCCCTCTGATCCTAACAGTTCATCTCACTATCTCTCTGTAATAGTTGGTGGCAGAATTCCTGCAGGACCAGAATGCACCCCTTGTATCCCGGGCCCCGCAGACCTTCAAGATGGATGACCTCCTGGCAGAGATGCAGGAGATTGAACAGTCAAACTTCCGCCAGGCCCCTCAGAGAGGTAGGTTGAGGGCCTGGTAAGGAGACGAGTGTTTGCTGTGCAGGGAGGCGGAGGGCTCCTATCCTGTGATTTGCTGGTGTCAGCAGAGTGAGGAGACAAAGGAGGTGGTGGGTGATGGGTGCTTGTTTCCCTTTCCTTAGTCTTCTCTTGTCTCTTTTTAGCCCCTGGTGTGGCAGACTTGGCCTTGTCTGAGAATTGGGCCCAGGAGTTTCTTGCGGCTGGAGATGCTGTGGATGTAGCTCAGGATTATAATGAGACTGACTGGTCCCAAGAATTCATCGCCGAAGTCACAGGTGAGGCTTGTGAGAAAACCTGTACTATTTGTTTAAAAGTTCTGTACTGAAGTACTGATTCCTCTTAGGGTATAAGGTGACTTTTAGCTGTAATGGTTTTTTTTTAACTTCTTGATTCATTTCTGTAGGACATTAGATGTGACTTCTTGTACTAACTGGAGGGAATCAAAACATATTAACAAGAAAACTGGGTTTGTTTGTTTGTTTTGTTTTCGAGGTAGAGGTTTCTTGTAGCTTTAGAACCTGCCCTGGAACTCACTCTATAGACCAGGCTGGCCTTGAACTCAAAGAGATCCTCCTGCTTCTGTCTCTGGAGTGCTGGGATTAAAGGTGTATATCACCACTGCCCAGATTTTTGTTTGTTTTGTTTTGTAGAAAACCGGCTTTGAAGCCAGGTGGTGGTGGCTCAGGCCTTTAATCCCAGCACTCAGGAGGCAGAGGCAGGCAGATTTCTGTGAGTTTGAGACCAACCTGGTCTGCAGAGCTAATTCTAGGACAGGCTCCAAAACCAAGAGAAACCCTGTCTCTAAAAACAAGGAAAACCAGGTTTGAATGAAGAAAAAAAGAGAGAGGGAAGAGAGTGAGAAAGGAGAGAGAGAGAAAGAGGAGACTCTTTAGCCTCTTCAGCCTAATGCAGAGAACATGAGATGGATGGATGACCCAGGAAGAGAGAAGTCATCACTGTAGTCCCTGGGAGTCCGACATTCAGCCATCTTGAGTAGAATTGGGGTCTGGGACTGTAGAATTATGGTGTTCAGAAACTAGGCTGTCTCTATATCTGTAGATTTCTTATCTGTAGATTGGACAAATCGTGCATGAAAAATGTTTGGAGAACCTTATGTCTATACTAAAAGTATTTATACTTTTTGAGTTTTTAGACAGGGTCTCTTGTAGACCAGGCTGTCCTCCAAATCCCTATGTAACTGAGGTCTTCCTACCTCAGCCTCTTGAGTGCTGGGATTCCAGGTATGAACCACTGTGCCTGGCTGTTTGTGTGTGTGTGTGTGTGTGTGTGTGTGTGTGTGTGTGTGTGTGTGTTATTCATTATTTCCTGATCCATGTAATTACTATATACATGGCATTTATACTGGGTACTAGAAGTCATCTAGAGATGTTAAAATAACAGGAGGATGTGTAGGTTATATGCAGATAGATCATTCATATAAGAGACTGGAGTCTGTAGTGTTTTGTGTCTGTATGAGTTCCGGGAACCATTCTATTATGGTTATTGAGGAATGAATGGTCTTTGAGGGTAAAGGTCATCTACAATGTTAATAATAATATTAGCTTCTGTGTGCTTACTGTGTTCTGAGCTCTGTGAAATGCATTGAATTTGTTGTTGGTTTAAACTCCATGAGAACCTGAGTTCTAGCTACTGTTTTTAGAAACACTTTACAAATAAGAATACTGAGTTTTTGAGGTAAAGTAACTTTCTTAAGGTAACAATATTGTAAGTGGTTTAATTTTAGTTTTTGGTTATTTTTTTTTTTTTTTCCAAGATAGGATTTCTCTGTGTTATAGTCCTGGCTGTCCTGGAACTCACTCTGTAGACCAGGCTGGCCTTGAACTCATTGAGATCCACCTGCCTCTACCTCCCAAGGGCTGAGATTAAAAGTGTGGGCTACCACCACCCAGCTAGGGTTTTTTTTTTTTTTTTTTTTTTTTATTAATAGAATAGCTTTTATTTATTCTTAGGCATTTTCATACATGTAAACAGTACATCTTGATCACATGTAACCCGAGCTCTCTGGAAGAACTCCCGACTCCTCCATCTACTCCCTCTACATACCTCAAACATGTCCTGCACCCCGCTCCATCCTCTGGTTCCTACATCCTCCCCACCCCCTCTTCTGGGATGTCGCTGGGGAAGGGGATCAGGACGGATGCCCCAGTGAGGGCTGAGTGCTCCTTAGTCTCTTTCTTATTCTCAGCATTTCCATCAGTCCCTGCCTCACCTGCTGACCACTGCAGAGAGACGTTTCCCTGGCCACGGTTGAGGGCAGCACTATCTGGGTGAGCGCACATGTCTGGAAGGCAGTTTAGTGTAAACACACTGTTTAGGTTTCTCCCTGGAGTGTAGTTGGGGTTTGACTGTGGACCAAGCTGTCAGTCTGTCCTGCCAGGCCTTTGCTTTATGCTCTTTCTCCCTTGGCTGCACACACCAAGCTATCAGACTGGGGTGAAGGGGGAGGGAAGAGTCTTGAGCCTTCCTCTCCTGATTGCTCACTGAGAAAAGCATTGTTGGCCTTTTTCTATATTGAGAACTCTGAGGATGAGAAGAGATATGAGTGGAGAAAGTTACAAAGATTCTAGCCTCTCAGGCAGTCACAGTGTCCTGAGTAGT
The DNA here is from genome assembly GCA_030556225.1 of Cricetiscus sungorus. Classification (NCBI taxonomy): domain Eukaryota; kingdom Metazoa; phylum Chordata; class Mammalia; order Rodentia; family Cricetidae; genus Cricetiscus; species Cricetiscus sungorus. Next base: position 33,950,519 of record JANBXA010000735.1, on the reverse strand, counting down.
TGAAGGTTTTTGAGTTAAGAACTAGTTGGCTTCTCCTCTGACCATTTCTTATCCTCCTGAAGGTAGGGCTTCCTTTGAACACAGGAGAAATGCCCCGGAGCCCAATGACTACTGTAAGTGGTTATAGGTCATTACACCCAGATGCCCTTTCCTAAAGCAAGGAGGGCAGACGGTGGTCTAGGGGTTACTATGAGTTCTGAGCCCTCTGCTAGGCTGAGATTTGGAAACCTTACAGAGTGTCAGTAGGAGATTTGATATCCAAACTCATGCCTGCTTGCACCCAGAAACTGTACTTTTCAAACGATTGTAAAATCTCAGTTTTAGAATCCTCTCAAGGCTTCCCTGTGGAATTGCCTCAAGTCAGAATCTGAGCTATCTAGAGACCCTCTGCTGGACTGAACATTTCAGGTGTCCACACAAACCTTCACCGATACATCTTAGTACACAGTGACTTTGGTTGGAATGGGTGGGCATTAGTCATTTCCATAAAAACCCAGACTGTTTGTTCAGCAAAGCACAGTGTAAGCCTGGTTTTATTATAACTAATTCTTCCTGCCCGTGACATCTTCCCTAATTCACAAACAAGAACAGCCTTAGAAAAACATGTTGGACCTGCCTCACCTGCTCGGTTGTCTTTGGAGAGCTCATCTGGTTTGCACATTTGTTTGCAACTATTCCTGCTTCACAGATGTGGGTACCTGGAACCGTGCTGTGTGAATCTGGTTTCTATAAAACTGTCCTGTTGTAGTAGAGCTTTGATAGTGAATGAATGAGTGGAGAGTTGGGAGCAAAAGCTGAAAGAAATTCACCTCCTAGGAATTCATAATTTATTTAAAAGAGTTGAAGATTTTTGTTGTTATTATTTTATGTATATGGGTCTTTCCCTGCATGTTTCTCAGTGTGTCACATATATGCATTACCCGCAGAAACCAGAAAAGGCTGTCAAATCCCGTAGCATTGGAGTTTGAGATTGTTGTTAGCTGCCAAATGGGGCCTGGAAATTGAACCCAGGTCATCTGGAAGAACCTTTAAATAAGCTGGAGTCCTAACCACCAAGCCCTCTCTGCAGCCCCAGAGTTCATGCTCTCTTAGTTCATGTTCTCTTAGTGTTTGTGGCTGGTATGTCAGTGATATAAGTTAACTGTTGTTTTATGGGTAAATAGATTTGAAGCAAAATCCAATACTTTTAAAAGTCTTACTAGCTAATTATTTTTGGTGTTGTACAATAATCTCACTGCAGCCCTGCTGTGCCTCCAGCTTGCTTTTGTACATGGGTTGGCTTACATTTGTGGCTGTCTCTAGTGAACCTTATGGTTACTGTGGTTACTGCCATGCACCCTTATGCCCCCCCCTTTTTTTTTTTTTTTTTTTTTGAGAAAAGGTCTTACTATGTAGCCTGGGCTGGCTTTGAACTCAGTTCTGCCTCTGTATCCCAACTGCTGGGATTATAGGCATGCTTTGTAGGTTCTTCTTTAATCTTTTAATTTTTATGTTTAATATTCTAGAATTACTCAAAAGGAACTTTGAAGCTCATCTTTTTATTTTTTTATTTTTTATTTTTTTTTTTTTAAGACAGGGTTAGACCAGTCTGGCCTCTTAACTCACAGAAATCCACCTGCCTCTGCCTCCCAAGTGCTGGGATTAAAGGTGTGCATCACTACCACCCGGCTAGTTGTTTTTTATATGGAAATTTTTAAGTCTTACTGATAATTTCAGCAAAATAAATAAAAAGAAAACATTCAGGAAAGTTCTGTTGTGACCACAGATTCTCTCAGGAGCCCCACTTTGGAACAGTTGATGTAGCTCATTGGTTTTCCTCAGTTTTGCATTCCATTCATTATCTATGTGTGAACAGTATTATGCAGCTTCATCAGCTGTGTAGATTTGCATAAGCACCATCCCAGTCAAGAGTTAGTCTATCACTATCAAGACCCATCCCCCCTTTTTGGTCTCTCATACTACTGATAGAAGCATCTGTTGTGTTTTCTGGCCAGTTGGCATCTTGTGTTTACTCAAATCTGGAGATAAAACTCAGCCTTCGGTATTCTGAATTTAGACAGACTCAGTTGACCCAATACTGTGTGTATTAATCAGGGTTACCTAGAGGGACAGAAACTTACAGAAAACACACACACACACACACACACACACACACACACACACACACACACACACACACACACACAGAGAGAGAGAGAGAGAGAGAGAGAGAGAGAGAGAGAGAGAGAGAGAGAGAGAGAGAAAAAAGAGGGAGGGAGGGAGAGAGAGAGGGAGGGGATTTATTAGTGGTTTACAAGCTGTGGCCCAGCTAATTCAGCAGTGTCTGTCTACCAACGGGAGGTCCAAGAATCCGGTAGTTGTTTGGTTCATGAGGCTAGATGTCTCAGCTGGTCTTCAGTATATGTCACAATGTCAAAGACATAGGTTCTAATGCCAGTGAAGGAATGGGCTTGCCAGTGAGGAGAGCAACAGGGAGAAGCAAGCTTGCTTCTGCCATGTCTGGGATAGATGTGACTTCCAGCCTTAATCGACAGGCAGCCAGCAGAAGGTTTGGTCCAGATTAAAGGTGTATCTTCTTACCTCAAAAGATCCAGATTACAAGTAAGTCTCCCCAAGTGGGCGTTGGTGGTGCAAGCCTTTAATCCCAACACTTGGGAGGTGGAGGCTGGCGGATCTCTGTGAGTTCGATGCCAGCCTGGTCTACAGATCGAGTTCCAGAACAGGCTCCAAAGCAATACAGAGAAACCCTGTCTCGGCTCCCCTGCCCCCGCCCCCCCAAAAGTAGGTCTTCCCACTTCACATGTTTTCATTAAGAAAAAGCCCCCAGCTTGTTGGGTTGTAGTTAATTCCAGATGTAGTCAAGATGACAAACAAGAATGGCCACCACAGTGTGTGAAGTAGGGCAGCTATGAACTACCAGCTTGTGCTGTTGTTACAGGAAAAGTCCTCAGAAGCACTGGCAGAATGTGCTGGTGTAGAGGAGGAGCAGCTATAGAGTACAGGAGCGACAGTCTCCCTATGATGTTCTGTACCGTTTGCCCTCCCTAGCAACCTCCTTTGTACTGCCTTATTTATTTATTTATTTATTTATTTATTTATTTATTTATTTATTTATTATTTTGTTTTTCGAGACAGGGTTTCTTTATATAGCTCTGGCTGTCCTGGAACTCAATCTATAGACCAGGCTGGTCTTGAACTCACAGAGATCTATCTGTCTCTGTCTCCCAAGGGCTGGAACTAAAGTTGTGCACTACCACTGCCTGGCCTCTGAATTATAATTTTGCAGACACCCCTATGAGCTGTTTGTTATTGTTTGTCTTATAGAAAAGGAAGTGGAAACTTAGAAGTTAAAGTAACTACTTTGAAATACACAGTGGAGTTGGGCTCACTCTAGAACCTACACTTCTTCCCACAGAATTCTCACTGCTTAGGGTAGGGAGTTCTGAGTGTTTGACTTTTCCACTGTTTGTAGGAGATGTGCTTTGTGAGAAGTATGATGCAAACATGAATGTGATATCCAGGTCATTGGCTCAAACTCTGTTTATTATGTGTCACCTAAGACAATCACTGTTTCTCTTTGGTCTTTATTGCTTCAGTTTCAAGTGTGTCCAAATGGATCTGGTTTTCTGTAAGGATTTCTCAAAAAAGGTTGTGAAGCCAAATGTTGTTCATTTGGTTATTTTATCTAATTCCTTTGTTGGGTCAGGTTCCTAGTGCTGGAAAATTCAGCGTCTTGAGACCCCGAGTCAAACTGTGTTAGGTTGTTGTTGCTATTACTGTTGTAATAGCTGGGGATTGAACTCACACCCTTTTGAATGCTAGGCAGGAACTTAACACTGATGTGCACACCTTGCCCTGAATTGTAGAATGTAAGGATGGTGTTTGTCACCTGTGTTTCTTTTGCTCCTAAAGTGTGGTGTGCATGTGGTAAGGTCCAGACACTGTAGATTTTTCTGTGTTGTTGTTGATGAGAATATTCTACAGAAGTAGTTTGTGACTTTGTGGACTCAGGATCTCTCACAGCCAGATTGAGAGTAAGGGGGCAATGGAGAGTGAGCAGGAGAATGGTTCTTTTTCAACAGATCAGGACTAAGGAGCTGGGAGTTGTTACTCAAATCTGTTTTGATGTTAAACATTTGTTTTTCAGTCTCCTTATATATAAGCCACTGTCTACCATAGGGAATTAGAAAAATGTTACCCAGGAACAGAACCTGTAGTTGTTGAGGGTCCTTGAAATTAAAACATGGGCTCTGTAAACCCAAACAGTTGTCCACCATGCCTTTTAATTATGCTAATTATGCACGACTTCCTCACAATTAGATGTGTGTATTCTGAGACCCTTGGCTCTTTTTCTTTAAGATTTTGACATTATTTTCTCAGAGTTTGAGAATGCTTGGTTGAAATTGTTCAGGCCAAGTCTTAGGTAAAGTGGGATGTACATCAATCCTAAGGGCATGAGGTGCTTTCTCAGTATCACAGCCGGACAGTCACACCTTCCAGTTGGGGATTGGATTACCTTGTTAGCATCTGGGATGTAAAGATGGGGACAGAGTAGAAGGTGGAACCTGGGCTTGTGCCTTCTCTGCTACCTCGGCAACACTAATCTGCTCACTGCTTGGTAGGACAAAGTTGAAGGAGTTGAGCAAGAGTTCAGCGCCCTCATGTAGTGTTTGTTCCCGTGTCTCTGGTGCCCTTTGTCACTTTAGAATCTGACTGAAAAACATGGCCTGTTTAAAATGAATCGAGTCCAGGGCCAGCTTGGGCTACATAGTGAGACCCTGTCAAAAAGCCCCAAACAGCAACAACACAGTGACAAGAGTTAGGATAGTATTTATCTCTGGGTGTGGGGCCTAAGGCCTCTTATGAGGATCCACGCACCTCTGGCTCTCCCCAGATGGGTGTGAGTGCTGTGTTGTGTCCAGGTTTGGCATACACTTCATACTTTATACATAGTTCCTGTAAAGGAGCCCCACAGCTCCCTGCTTCTTACTGAGGACTGTAGACGTCACTGAAAAGGATCAGAAGGATGGTGACCGGGAAAGGAAGAAAGAGGGAAGTTGGAAAGTAAAGGGTATGTGCGTGTGGCTGGGCTGGTGGTTCCTGCCATTATCCTGGCCATAGGCAAGTGCATCTGGGTAATTTTGAGGCCAGCCTGGTCTATGTAGTGAGTTCTAGGACAACCAGGACTACACAGAGAGGCACCCCAAAACCTCCATCCCCCTAAAGAAAGAGGAGTTAGTGTGACTAAAACTCATTATATCGATGTATGGAAATGGTGTATTGAAGCCCTAACTTTGTACAACTGATACACACTAATAAACATTTTTGGAGAATTATTTTTGTGTATTTTTTCCTACATGTGTCTGTGCACTGCTTGTGTACTTGGTTTCCTTAAGGTCAGAAGAGAGCACTGGGTCTCCTGGAACTAAGATTACAGTCAGTTGTGAACTATCATATGGGTGCTGGGAATTGAACCCAGGTCATCTGGAAGAACAGCCACTGCTTTTAACTGCTGAGCCATCTTTCTACCCCACCATCCTTTAAAGATAGGCTCTTTCTATAGGCTTCAACTTTCCAGCCTTCTGGTTCAGCCTTGGGAGTGCTAAGTTATTTCTAGATCCTCCTTCATAGGTCTCCTCTTCCCAGCTCTCCATAAACTTCCATTTGGCCCCCTTGGGAATAGCTCAGCCACTGAAGAGGCTGTTGGGTTCATTAGAATTCTCTTCCGAGGAGGGGCTCTCCAGGGTTCTGTGTGCTTTGGTTTGGCTAAGTGGGTCAGTGAATCTGCACTACTTTCTCTATCTTACACTGGAGTCTTGATGAGTTCCACAACTGCTCTTTGCAGACCCCCTGTCCGTGTCCCCTGCCCGATGGGCTGAGGAGTACCTGGAACAGTCTGAGGAGAAGCTGTGGTTGGGAGAGCAGGAGGGATCATCTACCACCGATCGATGGTGAGTTCAGTCTCTTTCTTGGATGGCATAAAAAGTAGGTTTTGGGCAGTTTCCCAGCCTTCCCCTCCATATTCTCCACCCACATGCAGCTTGCAGGGTTTTCTTTTCTACTTCATTTATTAACATTCCAGGTTATTGGTTATTGGTATTTCACCTATTGGCAGCAACCCTAACTATTCCATTAGGGATTTGTAACTGTCTTGATGCACCATGTTTCTCTGAGCATGCTGTTCTCCCCTCCCTCTCTCCAGCTTCCACTGAGATACCTTCTTTGCTGTACTGGAGCTTGTAGCTCCTTGCAGTAGTGGGGTAGCATTGCCGATGTCGTCCTCCCAAGAACAGCAGTGTTTGCTGGGGAAGAGCACGGGCAGTGGGTGGATGGCCTAACCCTGCTTGCTCACCGCAGGTACGATGACTACCATCCCGAGGAGGACCTGCGGCACACAGCCAGTGACTTTGTGTCCAAGGTGGACGACCCCAAATTGGCTAACTCTGAGGTGAGTTGCCTCCTGTTGCCATGCTCGGCAGAGCTGGGACTGAAGGCAGAAGCCTTCTTTCCTTCACTCTACTGTGTTGAAAAGAGTCACTGAGATTCTAGAACCGTCTTCCCTCTGCAGAATGGAGATTTTGGATCTGGCTGCATCTTCCCACTATTTTCCTCATTTCTTTGTCTGTGAACCCATTGTCTTTTCTGTGCCTTCTCAACTCAGTAGGGGCAGAACTCCCCCCATGTTTAAGTGTTTGATCTCTGCTTTTTTTTTAGTGCCTTTAGCGTTATCTTGATGCAGCTAGAGATGTTTAGGGAGGGGCGAGTGCAGGGTCTCCTTGGGCATAGTTGAGAGCATGCACCTAGAAGTCCTGTCCCAAGGTGCCCATGTGTGTCTCTGTGCCCCAGTTCCTGAAATTCGTGCGACAGATTGGCGAGGGGCAGGTGTCCCTGGAGTCCGCTGCAGGGTCGGGCCGAGCTCAGGCAGAGCAGTGGGCAGCAGAGTTTATACAGCAGCAGGTAGGACATTGTCACTCCCCAGCCCACCTGAAGACTGCTGCCTAAGGCGGGACCAGTGTTCAGTGGGAAGGGATTTTATGACAGGTTGCCTTGTGGCATCTAGGTCGTGAGTGGGTGGGGAAAGATTCTGAGAGCATCCCGGCTGGTGGTGTCTAGTGGGCTCTCAGTCACTGTTAATGGAAGGAAGCTGGTGAGGTGGCACTGATCATCTTTTGTCACAGGACACATCAGAGGCCTGGGTCGATCAGTTCACAAGATCAGGGAACAACACATCTGCCCTTGATGTGGAATTTGAACGAGCCAAGTCAGCAATAGAGGTGAGAACAGCTGGTGTGGACACAAGTGCCCCAGGGCCATGCCCGCCCAGGGCCAGTGTGGCTTTGTTAGTGTCAGAGGTGATGGGCATTTTCTCATAGTGTGCTGGGTCGTCTGTGTCAGAATTGTGTAGATGTGGTGATACGTGCTATTTTAAAAATGCACAGTTTTGGACATCATTCCAGATTCCTGCATCAGAATCTGGGGGGACGGTTGGGAAATTTGCATTTTACAAAAGCGTCTCTGATGGTTGCTGATGGTTGAAGTTTAAGACCTATTGCCCTAGGGACACACCCCGGTAGCGTGGAGGTGGGTGGATGGGTGGCCACAACACACTGCCTTTCTCTAGCTACCCCCCCTTCCTTACAGTCTGATGTCGATTTCTGGGACAAGTTGCAGGCAGAGTTGGAGGAGATGGCAAAACGGGATGCTGAGGCGCACCCCTGGCTGTCTGACTATGATGACCTCACATCCGCTTCCTACGACAAGGTAGGAGCCCCTGACTTTCCAGGTTCTGGAATGGGAAGAGTTTCCATGCTGAAGCCGTTGCTGCTTTTGAGCCTCTTTCTGTGAAGTCTGATGACCTTGGCTCTTGATGTCCACTAATTGAATGGTCCTTGTTCTTAAGATGCAGTGGTTAGTAAGAATACACAGTGACATAATGCCCATGAGGGAGGCTTACACATGATGTACTAAGAACAGATGGGTAGGTCCTCTTTGGAGGTGGCATTGGGACAATTTATCTGCTGCTGGCTGTTCTACTGGACAATGGTAGTTGACGATCGTTCCTCTGTCTAAGCTGTGACATGTATGTCTTTCTTTTTTAGCTAGTGAGTTCAATCACCTGCTCTCCCACTCCAAATACTGGGGATCAAACCAGGGGTGGTGTGTGCTGGGAAGGACTAACTATCCCACTGAGCCACACCCTCAGCTCTCATTTGAGTTCTGATCTCTTGTAGGAACCAGGCTCTTGTCCCAGTTCAGGATTGCAAAGGATTACATTAAATAATTAAACAATAGGAACATTTCCCAGTAGTCTGTGATGAAGATGTTTGGATTTTGCATGTAATATGTGCTTTTGGCTTAGATGTTTGTGAGTAAATCTGCTTATGAGTTCCAGGGTCTCTGGGGACGTGGCTGGTAATTGAGCCTCTGAGTTGAAACATGAAGGAGAAGACAGAACAGGAATGGAATAATGATGATGGGAGGTTTCTGTCCTGTCCTGTCCCAGATAAGCACACCAAGGCTTATATTAATTATAAACTGTTCGCTGATGGCTCAGCCTTCTTATTTGGCTTGCTCTCTCTTAATTATTAACCCATTTCAATTAATCTGTGTATCTCTACTTTCTCTTGCTTTACTGATTCCTGGCCCTCTTGCTTCCTTGGCAGCTACATGGTGTCTCCCTGGCGGCTCTTCTCTGCCTTCCTCTTCCCAGAATTCTCCTAGTCTGGTAGCCCGGGCTATATTTCCTGCTTGGCTAGTGGCCAATCAGCATTTATTCACCAACCAATAAGAGAAATATATATTCACAGCAGACAGAAGGACATCCCCATCAGAGTAACACCTCTTTCTCAGCTCAGCTGTGGAGGAGGAAGGGCCAGGCCCTGAGCTGTGGAGCTGGGTGGTGGAGGTGAATGTTGACATAGGGAGATGTGCCAAGATGGAGGAAGGAAGTTCAGGGACTGTGAGAAGGTCATGGCTCGAGAGCCTCAGAGCAACCTGCTGCAAGGGGAAATGGGACCGTGGCGTGTCCATCTGTCCTGGGCTTGTCCAAGAATGGTCTTGGGTGGTGCGTTGAGGGGCTGCTTCCTTCCAGGGATCTCACTTTGTATTTTGCCACAGTATAAATTCCTCTTACAGAATAGCACTCTCATCGTCCTACATTAATAGCTTGATATGTTGACTTATAAATAGCATTTCCATACTTTTGATAAATGGAGACGTAAGTACTGCGCTCATATGAGCAATATTACTCTGGAATTTAGGACATACTTCGCAGAATAACTTTTTAAGTTTGAAGCTTGATTTAGCACTTATTATTTAAGTGCTAAATTTAAGACATGCTGGGCCAAATACACAGAAAGCTTAAAAATAAAATGAGGGAACCAGACATGATGGTACACACCTATAATCCTAGCACTTGTGAGACTAAGTCAGGAGAATTGTAAATTAGGCTAACTTGAGATTGTGTTTCAAAGCAAACAAAGTTATTAGATCCACGAACCCTATTTAATGTTGGTAATACCTTGAGATCTTGCAAAAACTTGGCTTAGAAACCCCTGCACCAATGCTTCACAAAAAACGCTCCATTTTATTATTAGTGAAGAGTTAGGCTTTGTCTGTCCTTAAGCTAAGTTGTACTGAATTATATGGAATACTTTGAAAGTGTGGATGTGAGTTCATGGGTCTTTCTGTGCTTTTTAGTTGTTACTTATTTTTTTGAATGTGTCTGGTGTGCATGTGTGTGTTGAGGCCAGGTATTAAGATGAGGTCTCTCTCTCTCTCTCCCTCCCCCTCTCTCTCTCCCTCTCTCTCTCTCTCCCCCTCTCCCTCCTCTGTCTTCTCTCCTCTTTCTCTCTCCCTGAACCCAGGGTTCATTGACAAAGCTATAGTCTAGCTGGCCAGCTTGTCTTGGTATTCACTCTCCAACGGGACCACATGCTTGCTTGGTTTTTAATCTTGGGAGTTGGGGAACTGAACTCTTATCCTCCTGCTTGCCTGCGACTGCTTTATCCACTCAGCTATCTCCTCATCCCTCTTTATACTTTTTAAAAATTAAGCATTTTTATTGATAATCCTTAGATTTTTATACACATGTGGCCTAAAGAGACACTGTTCACTGTTAGTAAAAGAGTTTCTGTGATGTAGAGATGCTTTGAAGCCATGCTGTATCCACAGTGTGATCCTGTGAGAGTTTGGAACAGCCCAAGGCAGTGGATCAGACCAGAAGGCTGGCAAAGCAATCTCTGCACTCTGTAGGCTGCAAAGAGCTCCTTCAAAGGGTTCTTTTCCCATCTCTGCAAATATTTTCTTTTTGCACAGGGGAATAATAGTTAATACCTCTTTGAGCTGTAATTGATGAGACCTACTAAAGTTATAGGTAATGGGGTCTAGAGGGAGCTCCTGTTTGGGAGATGAGTGCATTCATTCGTGACATTGTCTTGTAGAGATATGAGAACATTCATCACTGCTGGCTGCTACACACAGGCCTTGTACCTTCAGGAAGTAGCTACAGCCACTGTTAGAGGACAGTGTTTAAGACCTTTAGTAAGTCAGTAGCTTTGAGGCATAAATTACATTCATTAGGAAATTACATTATATGTAACAATCTGCTTCCCACAGAGTGTCCTAACGGATGGACAGCAGTTAAGGTTGAGTGTAAACATATTTCTTCTGTTGAATTCAGGTGATCTAGAGCATGTGTGACCTGTGGATAAGTGGATTTGCCACTCATTTGTAAATGGCTCAGTGGCTGAGAATGGCCATGAGTGAAATTTGATGTGACATAGCCATGCTCATTGCGTATGCCCTGGCTGCTTTTGCCCTCTTGTGGTGGAGCTGGGTACTTGCAGTAGGACCTGCAAGGTGTGATGTATTTATTGTGTGGTCATTTACTGAGAAGACATGCTATCTTTGTAGCAGGGTCATTACTGAATTTTTCGTATTCCCAACTATCCACGTGACACATTTCCCTCAAAGCCATCTCCAGCAGCCAGCCTCACTGAACCCCACTGAAGTTGTTAATTGTCCTTCACAGCAATGACTTGCGCTATAGAATGTAGCCCTTCACATTCTTTGTTTCACAATAATAATCAAACAGGACATCTTGTCTTTATTCTGCACAGTTTTCTGCTAAGGTCTCCATGTCTGTACTGTATTTGAAACTGTGTTCACCAAACTGTCTGGTGACCTGCATATGGTTTTTGTGATGGTAACTTCCCCCAAAGAAATATTTTACTTGTTCAAAGCCTTGTGGCTTACCAGTGACTTTGAGCTCATCTTGTCATCCTCCTAGTTCACATCAAATGCTAGTTGGCAAGTCTTTTGATCTCAGTTGAGAACTCCCCAGCTGAAGAGATCAGTGTCTTGTACAAGTGTTCTGTGCCAGCCAGATTTTGGGGTCCCTGTTGTATTTAAAGTCTAGAAGCCCAATATGGTGGCTTATGTCTGTAATGTCAGTATTTGCGAAGCTGAGGCAAGAAGACAGCTGTGATTTTGAGGCCAGCCTCAGCTACATGGCAAGACCCCACCTAAAAACAAATGAACAAAAACAAAAAGAAACAAACGTAGTTATGGGGAATAAATTATTTCTGATGCACCCAGTCAGTTCATGCAGTCCCCGAGTTGGGCAAGCCTCTCACCCACCATCACACTAGGATTTGGCCCTGTGAGCTTTCACTGTGATAGGTGAGTGCTGTTGAGGGGTATGCTCTGTCCAGTGGAGAGAAGTTGAAGATACGGCAATGCAGGCATGGGAAGATCTCCTAAAATAAGTTTATAATCGCAGCATAGATACCTCCAGCCTCAGCCAGCTTCCTTCACTGTGAATTGCAGATGGCAGTGAGTTGACACTCCTTTGCTTTGTCAGGGATGGTCCTCATGATTTGGAGACTTTGCTGCAATGTGGAAGGAAGCCTGTGCCTTCTCCACCTGTTTTGACTGCTGTTTTCCCAGCCCTGCTGCCCTGACTGCCTAGATCCCCTCTTAGGAATTCTCCCCTTCGATTCTCTTCTTTCTAGGGGTACCAGTTTGAGGAGGAGAATCCCCTGCGGGACCACCCTCAGGCTTTTGAAGAAGGGCTGCGTCGACTTGAGGAGGGAGACCTGCCCAATGCTGTGCTGCTTTTTGAGGCTGCTGTGCAGCAGGACCCTAAGCACATGGAAGTGAGTGACCTTCGCCCTGTTTTGTGTGGGGACCCAGAGAGGCGTGCAGATGGGGTGTGGTCTCCTCCAGCTGCCAGGGAGATGGTGCATTGGGGAGCCCATAGAGGAGAGGATGGACACAAAGTCAGTGATGGAATTGTCAACTTCTCTCTAGGCTTGGCAGTATCTGGGTACCACCCAGGCTGAGAACGAGCAAGAGCTCCTGGCTATCAGTGCCCTGCGGAGGTGAGTGTGCCGCTGTGAGGGCAGGTACATGTAGATGCCAGCCTTTAGTTAACAGGCACCAGAACCGGGGCCTTGTCTTTCCTGACCGCTAGCACACGAATGAACCTGAGATTGTCCCGAGTCAGCATGGCTCAGTAATGACTGGGGCAGTGAGCGGAAGGCTTGGTTCTCATCCTCCGTCAGCTTTGATTGTATTTGTGGGTCCTGGTTGGTCTTTACCTGCTGAAGCTTTGCCTTCTCAGGTTGGAATCTTTAATATTAACTCGCAGGCCAGAGGATTCTTCCCTGTTAACCTGAGCACGCAGAAGTGAGGCATTCATGAGTGTATTTCAGAGCTTGGCCATGAGCTCTTGGTGAGTGAGGGCTGCTGGTGTCATGTGTAGATCTCAGTCTGCTCATCTTTGTACCACCAGGTGTCTGGAGCTGAAGCCAGATAACCGGACAGCCCTGATGGCGCTGGCTGTAAGCTTCACCAACGAGTCCCTGCAGCGGCAGGCCTGTGAGACCCTGCGAGACTGGCTGCGCTACTCACCGCCCTACGCCCACCTGGTGGCTCCTGGTGAAGAAGGGGCGAGTGGGGCAGGACTGGGCCCCAGCAAGCGTGTCTTGGGATCCCTGCTGTCTGAGTGAGTGCATGGGTTCCTAGGATGGGGAGGGTAATGCGAGTCCTAGTAAGAACATGGCCTTGATTTGGGAGGTTTCGGGATGCCGAGCTCCACAGTCTCAGAGTGAAATGGGTTACTCAGGGTCAGCTTGAAGGAGGTTAGCGCTCTACCATGCAGGGCTGTGGTGAACAGAGCAGGCTGGGAAGTGGAATTTGGGTAAACAAGATCCATTGATGAATCTTGGGAGTATGGTTGACTTTTTAAGGGGTTGTTTTGGGGGCTAGGAATACAGATGGACCCATCTACCTAGCCGTGTGCTTTTTCCTCTCCTTACCTAGCTCCCTGTTTCTTGAAGTGAAAGAACTCTTCCTGGCAGCTGTGCGTCTGGACCCTACATCCATTGACCCTGATGTGCAGTGTGGCTTGGGAGTCCTCTTCAACCTGAGTGGGGAGTACGACAAGGCCGTGGACTGTTTCACGGCTGCCCTCAGTGTTCGTCCCAATGTGAGCCTTTTGCACACGGGAGATTTCCTGACAGCCTTGGGAAGACTGGGAATGGAAAGGGGTCTGGGGGACAGGAGTGTATGGACCGGAGGGAGGGGGTGAGTCTGCCACAGGGTGACCTAACAACCACACTGGGAGCTGCTGAGGGCAAGAGAGTGGGTTAGCTGCATTAACCAAGCAGCAGGGAAGCGGGTGGCGGAAATGATGGAAGTTGTCCAGGCCTAGCTCCTATCCCAGACCTCTCTCTCTGCCCCAGGACTATTTGCTGTGGAACAAACTGGGGGCCACACTGGCCAACGGGAACCAGAGCGAAGAAGCTGTAGCCGCGTACCGCAGAGCCCTCGAGCTACAGCCCGGGTATATCCGCTCTCGCTATAACCTAGGCATCAGCTGCATCAACCTTGGGGCTCACCGGTGAGGATGGGCTCCTTTGTGAGCAGCTGCATCTTGTCTCCCTCCCTCTCTCCCTCCCCCGTACCCCATGTGCCTCGCTCATGCTGTTCTCCTCACTAGCTCTCACTCCTCTTCCCTACAGAGAGGCTGTGGAACACTTTCTGGAGGCTCTGAACATGCAGAGGAAGAGCCGGGGCCCTCGGGGCGAGGGGGGCGCCATGTCGGAGAACATCTGGAGTACCCTGCGATTGGCCTTATCTATGTTAGGCCAGAGTGATGCCTATGGGGCAGCTGATGCTCGGGATCTGTCTGCCCTCCTAGCTATGTTTGGCCTGCCCCAGTGACAGTGGGATGGGCTGCCCTGCGAGTGTCTGCCTAGAGGGGTTCTCGCTCTGGATGTGACTCCCTCTCCTCCAGTGGGCCTACCAAGGGGTTGGGCTGATGACCACAAGCGGTACGACCTCTCAGGAGCTGCCTCGACGTAGGGGTGCATAGTCTGTGTCCTAGGCCCTACATAATTGTAGGGAATGAGCTGCTCTGTCCCTTGGTAATTCCAGGGCTGTGTATCCAGCTACAGATCTCTTTCTGCTCATCATGCCCTTTCTTGGTGCTGAGTTTTGGGTAGGACCCAATGGCATAGGGAAATTGTTGCCATCAGCTGCCGTTTGTGTTAGGGTCTACCACATTTGTAGGTCTCTCCTGGCCCGACTCTTACTGGGAATTGGTAACAGTACAGCTCCCTCCGGCAGTTGTGTGTAAGGATTCTCCTAGCAGCTGTGATGCTGTATGGGATGGATGCTAGCTGCTGGCCTGTTAAGGGAAATGTTGATCCCCAGAGCCGAGCTTGGGACAAGTGCTCGTAGTTTTGTCACTCGTGGGAGTGAGCTGGGACTCTGTCCTGTGTGGTGGACGCTCAGGGCTGGGGCCCATCACTGCAGGGAGCATGGACTACGAGGGAGGGAGGGAGGGAGGGAGGGCGGGCGCTCATTTGTGGAATGAGCCCAGAGTCTGAGGTGGAATAGTAGGGGGTGTGGTCAGGACTGCACTCTCTGCCCCTTGAGAGACCTGTAAGTAGGAAGTGAACAAACTCTCCTAGCAAACTGGTTCAGAAGCTGTATTCTTGCCAAATTCCCAACAAAGTGTGTGTGTGGGGTCCAGTGTTACCATAAGCCTTCTTAAGCATTTGTAGGGGATAGCATTGAAAAATCCCCTCCCCACACAGTACCTCCACAAGGTCAAGATCAAGGGATGCCGAGGGAGCAGCTGGATTCTTCTCCACTGTCCTCTTCGTGGGGAGACACACATGCCCCCACCCCCCAGAAGTGACTGCTAAGCCTCTTGCCTTGTCTTCAGGAGCTAATGATCAGAAATTTTTTTAAACTGCCATGATCCCAAGGTTCCATCCTGAAATTTATTTTTCTTTGTATGCATATGTGTAAATGATTTAAAAATAAAACTGTAAAATATTTGTATGAAGAATAAATTGAGCTGGTGTGGGAAGGAGTCTGCTTCTGGCTGAAGCTGGCCAATGAGAGGGCTGGACAGTGTTTGGCAGGTTGATGGTCAAGTGTTCTGTTTTCTAAATCCTCACTGGTGTATTCATTGCTTATCCATCCCTCCAGAGTTATCGAGTACCAGCAACCTGCCATGGTTCATATTGTTTTAACACTCACTTTTCTCCCCTCCCTCCCTCCCTCCCTCCCTCCCTCCCTCCCTCCCTCCCTCCCTCCCTCTCTCCTTCCCTCCCCCTCCTTCCCTCCCTCTTCCCTACTCTCTTTCTGAATTCCCCCACCAACTTACCTAACTATTGAGAAAATGCAATCAGAGGGTTCCAGGTAAGAAGGTATATTAGAAGCTCTCTCATGGTGACCCCCATAAGGGAGAAGTCTGAATAAGAACAGACTATTTTAAAGAAAGGAGGAGCTTTGGAGATTCATAAAAGCAACATTAAGATACCTGCTAAGTAAAGAGGAAAAGATGGGCAGGGCATAGATAGGAAGTAACTAAGGCCAGCATGATGGCTCCATGGGAAAAGGAACCTGTCGCATAAACCAGATGATGCGAGTTTGACCTTTGGAACCACATGGAGAAGTGAGCTGACTCCAGAAAGTCCTCCGACCTCAACAGAAAAGCACACTGGAAACATTGCCACTCATTGTTTGAAGTCACTGGTGTCCACACCTGGTAAAGGCACAACAGAAAAGACATATTCTAAATCAGTTTCCTTGGAGAACACAGATACAAGGTTTCTTTAAAGTTTATTTGATTTAGGATAATCTATTTTACATATCAATCCTAGTTGCCTCCCTCCCAATCTCTCGCCAGTGTCTCAGTTCACTCCTGCTACCTGTAAGATGTAGAACTCTGTTCCTTCCCCAGAACTATCTTCATGCCTCCATGTCCTGCCATGATGATAATGGACTGAGCCACTACAATTAAATGTTCCCAGCAGTTGGAAGCTCTTCTGCATTCTGCCTGGTCCCACTGGTCCAGTTTCTCTTCACCCACTGGGTCACCACAGCAGCTTACCAGATAACCACTCAGAGACTTAATTTATAATTGTTGGCTAATGGCTTAAGCTTATTGCTGGCTAGCTCTCTCTTATAAATTAACTCATTTCTACTAATCTGTGTGTCACCACATGGCTGTGGCTTACCAGTGATGCCCTGGTATCTTGCCTCCCTAGTGGCTACATGGCATCTCCCCAACTCCATCTCCTCTGTTTCTCTGTTCTGATTTCCTGCCTGGCTTTACTCTGCTTAGCCATTGGCCGAAACAGTTTTATTCATCAACCAATAAAAGCAACATATATTCACAGCATAAAGAAGGACATCCCATATTAGTTTTCATTTATAAGTGTTGCTGTGGGGGCTGGAGAGATGGCTTAGTGGTTAAGAGCACTGGCTGCTTTTCCTGAGGATCAAGGTTCAATTCCCAGCACCCACATGGCAGCTCACAACTGTCTGTAATTCCAGTTCCAGGGGATCTGATACCCTCACACAGACATGCAGGCAAAACACTAATGCTCATAAAAAAATTAGAAAAGTTGCTATGGTCTTGATGTCTCTCCATAGCAACAGAAACCCTAAGACAAGTCCCAGTGACATTCTTTATATAATTAGGGGGGGGGGAATCCCAGAATGAGCAACATTGGAGGCATAGCGATTAAAACAGGACTGCACTAAAAATATGTGTGGATCAATGCAAGTGAGTACCCAGCCAGGCCATACAGCTGTGGCTACCTAAGTTTTGACAAAGTTGCCAACAACAAACATTGAGAAAGAGCCTCTTCAACAAGTAGTTCTAGGAAAACCAAATTTCCATGTATGGAACAACGAGACGGGATCTGTATCTTCTACTGTGTACAACAATGAATTAAAAGTGGACCGAAGACCTTTGAGTCAAGTCTGAAACCCTGAAGCTTCAAGACAAAAACACATATAAAACACTTAAAAATGTAAAATGATGCACACAGCACAGGAAATAATTCTAAATGTTGACAATGGGATTGCCTGTAGTTAACAGAACTTCTGCCCAACAAAGGAGGTAACCATCTGAAGAGACACTCTACAGACAACGGTGTCAACTATGCATCACTAGAGGATTAACACCTGGAATATATAGATCATCCAACAAAAGTCCAGCACCAGGCTTGAGAAACCTGTTTTTAAGTTGCTGGTTTGGAAAGAGAGCTCCAAAACAATACAGGCCCCTGCTCTTGCCCTAGGTTGCCTCCCAGAGGTTGCACTTCAGACACCGGACTTGGAAGAGTCAAGCTGGATCTGACATGATTGCCTCTTCTGTAAGGACCAGCTTTTGTAGAACCAGAAGGTGCTATGCAAGCCACCAAGGGAAGGAAGTAATGAACTGTCTTATTCACCTGTGACACCTATGGACCACAAAAATGACCAACAGGGCAAGCTATCTCTAAAGGGACAATAGTGGCATTCAAGTCTTGGTGGTAACTAACAGCTGTCTAATTGGACTAAAGTTTATGCCTAGTACTGGAAACTTATGCAGCTATCTAGGGCTAGTGAGGTCATGGATTTAGAATAGAACCTCCTACCACCATGTAAAGAGTTTTTCTTTATCCCGCCAGCCAGCTCCCAAATAGTGACATAGAAACTTATTAATTATGAAAGCCTGGTCTTAGCTTAGGCATTTTTCTAACTAGCTCTTATAACTTAAATTAGTCCATTTCTATTCATCTACATGCTGCCACTTGGCTCATGGCTTTTCCTCTCCTCCTGCATGCCCTACTTCCTCTATGTCGGCTGGTGATTCCAACTTCTTTCCAGAGTTCTCTTTCTGCCCCGAAGTCCTGCCTATACCTCCTGCCTAGCTTTTGGCCTTTTCACTTTATATTGAACTAATTACAATGATATATCTTTACACAATGTAATCAAATATATTGTAATACTACCACTTTACCAAAGCAGCTTATTTCCTGTCTGTACTCTAAATCCTTATCTGTGTACTCACAGATGTGTGTATCTCTCACCCTTCATCAAGAAGCTTCTCTTTACAGCAGATGGAGACTATCACAGACACCACAACTGGTCAATACTGAGATCATGGGGTCCCCAGCCCTAATGGGTAAATCCAAAACATAACTCTGGCACCTAAGGTTCTGGAAACTTGGAGGAAGAAGGTGTGGAAAAGATTGTTTGGGCTAGAGGATCTGGAAGTTTGAGCCAGAGGATCAGGAAGTCTGCTGTAAGATGGTGTCTTCTAGTGAGATATCTAACGAAGCACCATGGCTGGCTAACACAAGGCCCCAAACAATGGCAAGACCAGTGTACATGCTAACATGGAAGAGAGATATTTCAAGAGGCTCCTACCCCTAGACAAACAACTTTAGGCAACTAATGACACCAAGAGAGGGAGAATTTGTTTTCCCTAGGGATGAGGCACTAATTGCTTGTATCATACTAAAGGGGGCATTTACATAAATGCTAAACAGACCCAGCACGCATACATGCACAGATACACACACACACACTTGTACACCCCCCACCGATAAAAGAGGTCATGGATTTGAGAGGGAATAGAGGGATTGAAGAGGGATTGAGGAGAAGAAAAGGAAGGGGAAATGATGTAATTATATTTTAACTAAAAACATAAAGAGAATATATAAAGAACTACAGTAATTAAACTAAAATCATCCAATCAATGAATATACTAAAAGAACTGACAATTCTCAAAGCACGTATGACGGCCAATGAATATTAAAAAGTGCTTGATATCTTTAGCTGTGACAAAAATGCAAATTAAGCTGCTTTGAGGTTATTTTGGATTTTCTACAATCACAGAAATCATGCCATATAGAAGCAAAAGCATTCACGTTTTGTCCTGTTAAATCCTGCATCCACCACTCCCTTCCGATCAGCGTGCTATCTGGATTCCAGCAGGAAATCGAAGACTGGTCTTGCTTGTGCATAACATCACTGCTAACTCTTTACAAGTATGAATGGCCTTAGCCGTGGTTTTTTGCTTGTTTGTTTTCTGTAAAAACCTCTTTATCAGCATATAGAAGAATATGTTTTTCTTATTTTACACGAGTTTTATATTTAAAAAAAATCACGGCTGTGGCTGTTACATTAAAAACCATGAGTAGGTGTGGATTTTATTTTCTTTACAAATCTTCAGATAAATTGAGACAATTAACTGATTATTTTAGTATTAAATCTAAAGTCATCTTGAGGTAGGTAAATTAGTAGTTTACATTTGTATTAATGATTAAAATTAAACATTTTAGGATGACATTATTTGAATTTTAAAGTTCAAGTCTAATTATTTAGACATGCTTGTGCGTTCATAAGTTGTTGATATATATGCATATATATGTGTGTGTTTTATATATATATATATACATATACACACATATATATATATATGTGTACATATACATATACACACACATATATATATATGTGTTTGTGTATGTGTCTGTATGTGTACAGCAAAGTTAATAACATACCTTAGCTCTAAAATTTAACTACATTTATTTTATCACTATAACTTTTATTTTTGGTTTTAAGATCTGAGGACAAAGGTTTTAAGATGAATAACTTTCTATTTGTAACAATGTATTTGAAAGGGATTTAGATCTAGAGCCTTTAGACTTTTCATGATGAGTAACTATTAGTCTTCTGTGCATTTGTATTTATTATCTTTTTTCTTGTAGTACAGAAAAGACCCTGAGATCATGAAAGACACCAAAGCAAAATTTCCTTTATTCTTGTCCAAAACCCCTCTTAAAGTAGACACAGTGTTTTTGTTAGTATATAAGGATGTTTAATTTAAATTAAAATGTATGTGTGTGTGTGAACCTTGAGGTGTTGGTCACGTTTGGAGATGCTTCCAAAAGACTCCAGGGCATGCTGGGATTATCCTCATTTCCACACTGAGTCAGGCTTTTGGCTCTGGGACCTGATCTCAGGTTGTCGGGTGTGTGCAGCAAATCTTACACATTTAGTGATTTCCTGTCCTCAAAGACGTTTAATTGTTATTCATAATATTGACTCAGATGTCGTCATTTGTGTGAATTATTTCAAAACAGTGTAGTATTTACTTTAAACCAAAGAATATATGCTTCAAAGTAACCCAATGTTTCACCCGAAATTCTTTTTTCTATTGTTTTTTTAATCAGAAAAAATTTAGTGTTGTGATCTCTTAGGAGGATGTTAGGATATTTAGGCAAATTGGAGTGGGACAATTAAGGTGGCACTTTCTATCCTAGAAGCTGGATGACCCAGAGACCTAGGATAGAACCAAACACAACTGGAGGAAAAAAATGTCAAGGTAATGGTATTCGGCTATACTCATAGATCAGTGCCTGGCCTAATAATCATCAGAGAGGCTTCATCTAGGTATTGGAAACATGCAGAGACCCACAGCCAAGCATTCGGCCGAGCTCAGAGACTACTGCTGAAGGGAGGGGAAGAGGTGTAGGAGCCAAAGGGGCAAGGACACCACAAGAAACCCACAGAATCAATTGACCTGGGCTCATGGGAGCTCAAGAGACTGGACTGACCACAGGGAGCCTGCGTAGGACTGACCTAGGACCTCTGCATGCATGTGACAGCCGTATAGCTTGGTGTTCTTCAGGACCCCTAACAGTGGGTGCAGAGGCTGTCTCTGACTCTTTTGCTGGCTTTTAGGACCCCATTCCTCATACTGGGTCTCCTTGCTCTACCTTAATACATGGATGGAAGTGCTTAGTCTTACTGCAACTTGAGCCAAGTTATGTTGATATCCATGGGAGGCTTGCCTTTTTCTGAATAGAAATAGAGGAGGAGTGGATGGGGGGTGGGGTGGTAGGTGGTGGTGGTGAGACAGGAGGAGACAAGGGAGGGGAAACTGTGGTCCGGATGTTTAAAAAAAAATGATGATACTTTCATTTTCCAAACTAGGAACGTTGTTCTTGAAGGGTGAGGACACTCAGAGTTTGATTTGGAATTTAAATATCTTTGAGAATGTACTGGTTTCTTCTGGACAGTGACTGATTGACACCTACTCTTGTGATTGTGTTGGCAATCCAGAGGGCCTTCTGTTGCATTGCTCTTACCTGGGAACCAGTGTGTAGCTGCCTGCAGGTACTGGTGATTGTAAGATGGTCTCAGTAGCATGTTTGGCTGCCAGTAAGGTTGCCTCGGTTCAGTTTGTTACGAGTAGGTTTTTCCCCTGCTGGTCTGGTCCCACCACCACGCCAGCCCCAAATAATACACAGAGACTCTGTATTAATATAATTCTTTTGGCCAGTTATTTGTTTCTTATCGGCTAGCTCTGTCTTAATTATTAACCCATTTCTATTAATCTAAGTATTTCCACGTGGTCTCATCTTACCAGAGAGAGGGGCTGGAGTTCTCTCTCCGTCCTCCATCTTGGATCTCCTCCTAACTACTTCCTCTTTCCTCCTAGTCTCCTAGTCCCACCTATCTTGCTTTCCTATTAGCCAACAGTGTTTTATTCATTAACCAATACGAGAAACATATTTACAGAATGACATCTCCTATCATCTCCTCTTTTCTAAAATATAAAGAAAGGTTTTAATCTTAGCATAGCAAAATATATCACACAACAGTTATCAAATAAGAATCACAGTTAACAATATTTAGTTCATTAATATTTAGTAAGATTTAAAGAAAATATTCTATCATCTATCCTATCTTTGTGAGTCTGAAGTCTATGTAACTTCTCTTTAAGCCTAACTAAGGCAAACTATAACCATGGCTATCTGTCTTCAACTCCATCAAAGACCACAGAAGGGTAATATATAAACTCTAGAAATGACAGAGACAACTCACTGCCTGGTCAGTCACCCGAAGTTCTTCTGTAATGTTCCATCTTCAGCCCATAGGCCATAGTGTGTCTAGCAGACTCCTCAGCAAAGCAGAAAACTGTTTATCTGTATTGGTAGTTTGTTTCAACTGTCATTTTCCTGTGAGTCCTGCATGTCCAGTTTATACAGCATAAAGTCAAACAGTCCAGACAAGAGCAGTATCTTGCCCAAATGGCTAGTCCTACCATATTGAAAGCAAACTTCATAATGTTTGATGTCCATCTTCCTTTCTGACACAGGTGGTGTTGCCAGGAGCAGTTATGTCTGTCCAGATCAGAAAAACCCTAAACCATTGTAAATGCCATATTCTGTAGATCTTTGAACGGTTTGAAGAATGCCTATTCATCTCAAATACATCTCTGTATATCATGTTCTACAGCATCTTATGTCAGAGTATAAAATGGGAAGGAGCAGGGACTGTGTAACTTCTTAAGACTCAGTCTCTGGATCTCCCAGAATTACTTTTGCCGTCTTTCATTTATCAAAGCAAAATTTTTATTTCATTATTTAAAAATTTATTCTAGGGGCTGGAGAGACAGCTCAATTGTTGACTGCTTACTGGGTCAGGCATGGTGATGATGCATGTCTTTAATCCCAGCACTCAGGAGGTAAAGGCAGGTGTATTTCTGTGAGTTCAAGGCCAGCCTGGTCTACATATTTAATTCCAAGCCAGTCAAGGCAACATAATGAGACCTTGTCTCAAGAAACAGAAAGCAAAACACTGAAAAAAAAAAGAGTGCTTACTGCTTCTGCAGAAGACCCAGGTTTAGTTCTCAGCACCCACAGAGTGGTTCACAGCCATTTATAGCTCCAATTCTAGAGGATCTGATGCCTTCTTCTGTCCATTGCGGGCACTGCATGCACATGGTATCATGCATATATGCAGGCAAAAATTGTTTAAAATAAATATTAAATAAATGCATTTAAAATGATTCTATTATTATTTGTGTGAGAAAGAAAAGGAGGTAAAGGGGGGGATAGGGAGGGAGAGGGAGTGTGCAGCTGTACTCATGCTATGGGACACATGGAAGCCAGGGAACAATTTTTGGTGAGGAGTTCACTTCTTTCACAGTAGGTTCCAAGAAACAAACTCAGGGTCATCAGGCTTGTGTGGCAAGTGCTTTCCCTGTAGATAGAGCTATCTTACTGGGCCCAACTATTTATTTTGCAAATGTGAAAGTTCAATTCAGAATCAAACGTATGAAGAAACAGTCTCACCCTGCCTCTCTCTGGCTCTGTCTCTCAGTAAGAAGAGAAGAAATGCCGCCCTGCAGAGGGATGCAGAGTGAGGGATGTATTGAGGATGGTTATAGTGCCCTACCATGGTTATTTTAAAGAGTCTTCCCACTATTTATGGAGGATGCTAAATGGTCTTTCTAAATGCTAAATGACATTGAGAAGTTCCTTGCCACGCAGATGCTTCTGCCCTTTGAATTTAGGTGTGAAGTTGGACTATTCTAGAGTTTCCACTGATGGATGCTGGGCAGCTGGGCTGATCCATGTAGCCAATTTCTTTAGTCATATTCAGCCTTACACACTACCACTGGATCAAACAGCTAGCGCTCTGTTGAGATCTCAAGAGCATCTTACATTCTCCACTCATCCTGGGTGTTCAGAGAGAACAGCACTCACTGTTCAAACGGTAGATACAAATTACTAAATCTTGGATGCTAGTCCCCTCCACTGCACAGGCTGGGTGGTGGCGGTGCCGGTGGTGATGGCAGGCTCTCTTCTCCACCTCGACTGTCCCTGGGAGAGGAGCACTGGTCACAGGGACGGCATTCTGCTCCTGCCACAGAGGTGAATGGGCGTGGAATACTGGACAGAAACAGATGCAATTTCTACCTCATGGTGCTTTAGCCGCCTGCGTGTTGCAGTACTGCACATGAAACAGAAGCAAGTAATGGATGGATATGGTCAAATCTCTCTACCAAGTTTTATTCTGACAGAATCCATTTTTGTTGACCCAGTAAAGCATCCAAACAACCCATGACTCCTCAAGATGAACTTGAATGTTAAACTACAGTACAGAAAGCCAGAGGCTCAGAGAACCACTTGTTTCAGAATGAGAGAGGACTCCTGAGTACAGAGAGAGGTTGATTCCAGACCCCGGTACAGAATGCCTACTCAAACATCTTAACAGTAACCCTAACCGTCAAACGCTCTGTACCCTCCCCCAACGTGGAACCGTCCAGACCTACGCAGGATCACACAGTAGTTCATCAGCTGACCAGTGGCCTCAGTGACTGCCAGCTAGGTTTACCAGGGACCAACCCTGAGCCTTGGTCAGCAGGAATACCACTGTGGCTGCCATTGTGTAGACTCTGCAGTGCCCATGTGCTCTGCCCTCAGCAAGTACACCGGAGGAGAATGAGAAAGCCATCGGGAGGGCAGACTAAGCGCAGAAGAGCAGCCTGAACGTGAGAGAAAGCACAGTTCTGGAGAAATGGATTTAACCCATACAGGAGCAGCCGAAGGAGGGGAAAAATGAAGGTTGAAGCAAACTACAGGAAGGCACTGAAAAGCTTAAGATTTGGAAGGAGGAAAGGAAACAACAAACAAACAAAAAACAAGCTTGTCCTCTAAGAAACAGGATGGCAAGTGCAGAGAAGAGAAAAAGGGAAGGAGGCAAAGGCGGAGGGAGCAGAGGAGGATGGGTTTGGGTCCAGCTCCGCCCTGGGAGAAGCTTTAGCTGCTTCTCCTTAGGCTACATTGAACAATAGTGAGGGCCTGGTTCTACATGCCATGCAAATGTCACTTTCCCTGTGTGGACAGGCACTTCCACGTCTGAGTGAACGCACCTGGAAATCAAGTTTCCTCCTTTTCTGGAAACACTCTAGGCATTCATTCCCTGGCAAGCATAGCTTTGCTCTTAGCCATCAGTTTGCTGTGATGGCAGAATTATTTTCCCGTGGGAGGTTCTTTATTTAAAATTTATGATTGGCAGACCTAGCGGAGTCTGTTCCTTAGTTGGGGTTTGCTTGAGTTTCCAGTCACATGGTTTTTTATTTATTTATTTTTTTTTAGACTTTTTAATTGTTTCTTTGTGGGTTCCACATCACGTATCCTGATCCCATCCATCTCCTTGTCCCTTCATACCTGCTCTCTGCCCTTGCAACCCCTCCCCCCAAAAAACCCAAAACCCTAATATACAAAAAGAAAGTCTCCACTTGAAAGCTGGGGTGTGACCCAGTGACAGGTGCTCATTGCAATGAGTCATTGCAATGAGGCTTGAGTCCTCTGGCTTCCGCTATGCCTTTGATGCTGGGCCCTCACTGGGGCTCCCCTTGGCTCTCCTGTTGTTGTCCTGTGTCTACAGGGCTGGCTTCACAGGCTCCAGCAGTTTATAGATGACATGAACACATACCCCAGGAACCCTAACTCCTTCCTTCTACCCCAGGAACCCTAACTCCTTCCTTCTACTCCTTCAGGTACCCCTCCCCTAACATGTCCCTCTGTCCTTTCATGCCCCTGTCACCCCCAACCTTTTTTCCTTTTTGCTTAATAACCCATTGAGTCCAATCAGTGCTGCCTGTCAGGACGCTGACTGATCTTGTTGACTTGATCTTGTGCAGGTCACCATAGCTACGGTGAGTTCACATGCTCAATGGCCATGCCATGGCCCCGACAGTGTTTCAAGGACTCTTCCAAAGCCATAGGTGCTTAGATTTGTTTTTCTGTCCTTTCTGCAGAAGTTCCCGGAGCCTCAGGGGGCCGAGATTGATACAGATGTTCCATTTAGGGCCCAGCCCCTCAATAGCTACTAATTCTCTGCACTTTGACTAGTCCCCTGTCTCCCCTTTATCTGTTGACCACTGCAGAGAGAAGCTTCCCTGGTCAAGGCGGAGGGTAGCACTAATCTGTGGTACTGGGAGCATGCAGGAATGACTGCAGAGGTGCACGAGCGGCCTGCATAGCATCTTCTAGCCCTGTTACATATAGTCTCGAAAGTCTCAAAGCATTTTCATATGAAATTGATTTTTTTTCTGGAAATGTTTATGATTAAGTTCTAATTTTAAAATGATCTTGGACATTAGACATTATAGGACAGTCTTGCGTTTTAAAGAAAAAGAAAAAAAGTAGAAGTGCAATTAGAGAAAAATCCCACAACTCATGCTTAGTTGCAGGATGAAACACCTAAATATCTAGGATTTCTGCTGGCATCTGTTCTATTCTGACCTATACTTTGGTTGAAGTGTGCCAAGCCACCTGCAAACTAAATTCCCAAACTGGGATAAGAATTCCCAATCCTTCCTGAATAACTGAAAAATGTCACAAATATTTTTTTGTCTTATGTTAATATTTCTTTTTAACTTGATACACACATTCAAGTGAGGGAGGGGCTCATGAGACCCCACTCAGAGCTGCTAGAAGTTAATGCTTGTGTGTTGGGGGGATTGGGAGTCTGGGTGGAGCCCCAGTAAGCGCTCATGTGCGGGGAAATAACTGCTGTCCAGACAGCAACCACAACTGAACTCACTGGGGCCCCCAGACCCAACAAACGACAAAGGACAGAAACAGGAGCGGGGCTTGTTGGGAAGAAAGGTTCACTACGACTGGGATGGATGAGGGTACCCAGATTATACCCGCGAAAGATTGTCAATAATAACCAAAAATCTTAAAAAGTCTAGAAAATAAAGTCACTCCAAGAGGAAGAGTACCCACTTCTCCTCAAAGTTTGACCAGAGGTTTCACTTTTCAAAAAAACTTTTTTTGCTACTAATACCTCAAAACATCTAGTAGGCATCATAAACTACCAGCATCATTCCTTCTACACAATGCATATTTTTTTTTTTGATGATTCGTAAAGTGTCCTAAGTTGTTTGGACTGTGTTAAAAGTGAGCACAATGTCAGACAACTTTGTGAACACCAATACTCTCTGGCCTGGGAGCCAGAGTGGCACATTTTGGTATTGTTAGCATCATCGTCATCCTCACCATCATTATCACTACCATCATCATCATCACCACTACCACTACCATCATCATTTGTCATCATCACCATCAATTATCATCATCCTCACCATCATTATCATCATCGTCATCACTGTCATTATCATCATCCTCTCTGTGACCATCCCAATTATCAATCATCATCATCACCATCATTATCAATCGTTACCATCATCACAACCACCCTCAACCAAAATCATCATCACTCACTTCTCACTCATCATCTTAATTAGCAAATTTGAGTCTATTTCTAGTGTGAATGAGAATAATCTCAGTTTCTTTGAGAGTTATGTGCCAGCAGAGAAGAAAACAAACGTTGCAATAAGAGGAAGGAAAACACATCAGTACAGGGGGACCTGTTTGGCACGACCTACCCTAGATCAACAGTAGATGTCACCAAAGGACCTTACGATCAACTATGAGACTTGGTGCTCTTGTTATAGTCTGATTTTTCTTTATCTTGCAAAGATTCTTCTGGTATGAAGTTCTGGATAAGAACACAGTCTCAAGTGTGTAGCTGGGCATAGTGCATGATCAATTCATATTTTTGAGGTATGTTCAACGATATCCTTCTCAGCTTGTTGGTATATCGAAAGGCTACTGATTTTTTCTGAGTTGATTTTGTTAGTCATTCCTAGTTTTCTGGTGAATTTTCAGGATCTCATGTATATAATCTGTAAGTAGGAGTAATTTGATTTCTTTTTTATTTGTACCCTTTTAATGTCTGACATCGAGAGGTGCTCTGGCTTGTTTTCTGTGCTGCACATGGTTTTTCTGTGTTCACCCCTGGCTTTAGTGAAGATGGGTTTACATAACAGCACTGTGCTATTAGCTGTCTGGAGAGGGGTAATACCTGCTAATCTGTAGCATCAGTCTTACTGGTGGGAATAGTCAGCTCTTGAGGAATCAGGCCTGACAGCCTGTGGCTTTTGTAAGAGGAATTCTAACTTTAATTATAGGCTCACAGGGTAGTGAATAAATGGTATAAACAGTGCATTATGAACATATGCTGTTTCTCCCACAGAACTACACCAGCTAGAGCTGTGACTGTTAACTAAATAGCCTGCCACTGTTAACTAAACTACAGACCTAATGCCACCTTGGCTTTCTTTTAAACTGCCTTTGAGTCTTTGTGTGCTTACATATGCAAGGTGTTGGTATGTTATATCTACGGTTTAGATTGTTTTGGTCAAACATCTGAATCTAGATGCAAAAATACACACCATAGAAGAAATACTGCTCTTTTGTATTCCCTTGCTCTGTCCCAACCCTCTTCTTATCTCCTCCAACTGAAAACTCACTCTCCACTCCCACAGAGTTGATGTCTCAAGAATTTTATATAAATGGAATTGCATCATATGTAACCTTTCAAAATAGGCTTTTTTGTTAATACAACTACCTAGGTTCTTGTATATATCAGTGATTATTTCTTTTCATTTCTGGGTAGTATTTCATTGCATGAAATAAGATTGCTAAAGATATTTGTGTACCAACATTTTATGAGCTTTGTTTCCCCACCACCCCCCAGGCTTTTTCTTCTTATACTATAGGGTTTAGGTGATGACAGGGCTCTGTGTGCCTGGTTCCCTGAACAGTTTCTGATCACCTCTTGACTCTTGTGTCACAAAGGTCTCTGTGGTAAGCTCCCTGGAGAGGCCCATGAAGATGAGATTGTGCGTTGGTGTGAAGGCAGTCTTCTGGGTTTGAAGTCCTCAGCAATTCTAAACTGACAAGTCATTCTTCATCTGTTGAATGCCATTAGAACCTCATCATGGGGACTGGTTTCTCTGTGGGCCACCCCTGTGGGCTTTGGGATTACTTGGATGTCTTGAATCCAGCTGGAGGGATGAGAGAAGAGAGGAAGGTGTGCATTTGGAGCTTGTCCATCTCCTAAGTCACAAGATGAGAAATATGGCCCTTTGGCTCAGGACCCAGGCAGATGTCATTGCTTCTGGGATGGGCGTAGAAGCAGACAAGCCTGACTCTTGCTTCCCAGATGCAAACAAAGGCCATTGCTCTGCCTCTAGACTAGGTGCAAGAAGTCCTCCTGAACTCAGGAACCAATGCTAGTACCAATATGTCTTCTGACCACAGAGGGAGGAGCACAGCACAGCTGTGTAGGTCAATGATAGGCACATTGCAGAGCCCGGCAACTTTGAAGAGAAACTCAGTTTCTGCAGAGATTAGCACCATCCATGGTTTTAGGCATCTGCGGAGAACTTAGAATGTAGCATCTGTCTGCGGGGTGAGGGGTGGGGGAGCGGGGGGTTGCATCTTCAACTACAACGAGATAAAGCTAGGAGTCAGTGACAGAGGTCTGAGTTATGGAAATTAAATAGCACACCCTGAAAGATGGAATCTAACAGATTAGATGTTAAATCAGGGACACTCAGAGATCAATGCAAATGCAACCACAGCACACGGATCCGAGGGATGCAATGAAAGTGGTGCCGAGAGGGATTTGAACTATTCATGTGTACATTGAGACTGCCCTACCTCTAAATCTAAATCATCAGTGTGACTTCAGGTTTTGGGTGACTAGGAATTGAAGAGCCAACTAGCACAGGGACAGAAGTAATAGCATAGAGCAAAGGTGAAGAGACTATGAGTAGAAAGGAAAAAAAGAAAAAATAAAAGAAAGAAAAAAAGGAAAGCTGAAGGAAAATGAAACTGTTTTTTGAGAGTTCACAAACCTGATAGACCTATAGCTAGATGAATGTGATGGTTTATCTTCATCATCAACCTGACTGTGGAATCACCTAGGAGACACATTTCTGGGTGTGTCTGTGGAGGTCTTTCTAAAGAGGTTTAACCCACTGTGAATGTGAGCAAACCTTTCCATGTACTGGAGTCGCAGACTGAATGAGATGGGAAAAAGGAAGTCAGCTGAGTACTAATTTCCAGTACTCTTTGCTTGCTGTGATGTCCTTAAGATGAAGGACTTGCCTACCTCTTTGCTTTACTCTTTGCAGCCTCTTGCCAGGCCAAAGCCCTTCGCCAGTCCCTGCCGTACTGTCTGCCATCCATTGGGGTCCACTGAGGCTCTAGTCAGATGCAAGAACAGGCTCACGAGGATGCAGTCCCGACTATAGGATGCGCATGGCCATTTCTTCACAGTTGATTTTGGCTCCAGTGAGTTCACCTTTTTGGTGGGAATAGGAAACTGTGGCTTAGAAAACAAACTATGCCAGTTAGGAAGATATCTTTTGAGAACATAATACCTGAAGTCATCTCTTTGTTTGAGATAGGGTCTCATTATGTACCATTGGCTGGCCTGAAACTCACTCTGTAGACCTGCCTGGCCTCGAACTCATAGAGATCCGCCCACCTCTGCCTCCCAGTGTTAGGATTAAAGATGTATAAGCACCACACCCATTTGTAGAAATTTTTTAGTTTTAAGAGTATAATTATAAATACATGCAATTTCCTACATCCAGTGCCCCTTTACGGCTGTGGTGGGTCAGCAGTGAGCCTGCCAGCTTAGAAAATTCTTCAGACACTAAGTCTTTCAGAGAAATCTAGGATAACACAGCATCTGCCCCCTGCCACGTGCCCTTCAGCAAGGTCTGCTCTCCACTGTGCTTATTGGACACCACCAAAGATGCAGGGTCCTTTTCTGTTCATCCATGCATCTGTTCTCACTTAACAACTGCTGTGGTTTCGAAGAGGAAGGAAAAGTTTGCTACACCCAAAAGAAGTGGCAGCAGTTGCCTTTGCATTCAGGAAAAGGCGCTGTGTCTGTGGCAGTTAGCGCAGACACTGTACTGTGTTACAGCCAGCCAATGCCTAATTGTGGCCGTTAGCACGGACACCCTGTACTGTGTTACAGCAGGCTGGCCAATGCCTAATTACTAGAGTTTGGATTATAGTCTATGAGAAAGTTGGCTGTAGACAGGTTCCTGTTCTGAATTGCAAACCCTACTGTTTATATGTAAAAACTCTGTTCGGTTGTTCTGCAGGAAGCTTGGCAATGTCCGCTGGAGCAAAGTCCAGGCTAGACTCCAGCAGGCAGAATGCATACATAGACCCTGGTTAGCGAGGTCAGCTTGAGGAGGAGATACCCCAAACAGGAGAACTATGGGCCAATCAGTGACTGGAGAAAGGATAAAATTCCACTTTGCCTTTGTGGGAGGGGAGGATGGGTTTTATTGGCTTCCCCTCTGGTTACCTCTGTATATCCATGACAGGAAAGTCAGTTTGAAGAAGACTGACAGGAAAACCCTTTCAAAATTTGTAAAAGGGGGGAAAACATGGGAAAGGCTGGTGCTTAGGGAGACTGTGTGCCAAGTGGTGGCTACAGGGTGGGATGAGAAGGAGCACAAAGAGATGCAGCCTGGCGAAGGAGGGGCGGGGCAGTGGGATAGGACGGGGAGGCGTGCTAACATTTACATCCTGCACCCGGCTGTATTTGACCTCCCATCCCTCAACACCGAACGTCAGTAAATGTGGACTGCATGGAGTAGCTTTTATGTGTAATACTTTGGGGAAGGAGGAAGCAGTGAAATGTCCACATATTAGATGAAAGGGAGCAAGTGGAAAAATGGAAGTCAATCGTGTGTAGGGAGAGTGGGAAGCATAGTTAAAAAGAAAACAGAGTTTAAAAGAACGCACAGAAAACGGTACTTGGAACATGTTTCAAAGCAGTTACAAATGGCACGGAGAGTGCCGGGAAGACAGTGGGTGAGGGGCTTGTGGTGTAAACATGAGGCCTTGAGTTCAGATGCTGGCACCCGTGCGTGCATGCATGTACATTGCAATGGATTTCCCCATCTTCATATTTCTATTGTGTCTCACAGAAGTTTTTCTAGGTTTTTAGATTAATTCGATTTTTACTGAGAGGTTCTGTCATATCTTCATCTATTTCCATGGAATCGAACTCAAGTTTCTGGAAAGTATCCAATAAAAGGTGTTATATACGAGAGCATAGCACGTGCTTGGCATGTTGGCGTGACTTACTTTGAACTCATCTGGACTCAGCATCTCCCTGCCTCTGAGCACACGCCACTCACAAGGCTTCACTCGAAGGAAGCGAGGGCAGAGGTGAGCCCTGGTGGCTGCATTAGCATCTATGAAATCTCACCCCTAACTGCTCACAACGAACTTCAATTACAGAGACCTGTTAAATAGGACCAATGAGTTTATTATTGGTCAATAAGGAGCCACAATGCATCGTGGTCCTATCTGGATACCACTACGGTGGTCTGTGGACCTCTAGCATGGACCATAGCATAGCGTGTTTCAGTACAGACACATAGACTCCTCCAGGGAGATGCTAGAGCCTCTGAACTCAGCAACGTGAATTGTGGACTCCTCTTCCTCCTCCTGAAGGAGTTTCACCTTTCCCTGGTCTTCTTCCTCTGAGAAGTGTGAAAAACAACCAGAAATAGCAAATTTAGGGCCTCATAATATTTAATAAGACCAAGCTGTCAAATAGTCTCATGGAGCCACGAAAGTCATAGGCAAGTTAAGGAAGCACACCTGGGTAACCAGGCTGATGTCTACATCACATTAAATGCACAGGAAAGGAAAACTATGCCTTTAGGGACCCCACGTTACAGGGAATGTTCCAGATCCATCTTGAAAATCGTAATGATTTTAGAACAGGGATCCCACATTTTCCTCTTTGATTAGGGGCCTGTAAGTTATGTAAGTTATGTAACTAGGCCTGCTTTGGATCTTAAAGAACTATGGTGTAATTCCCAACTCCAAAGCCTGCTTTAAGAAAACTCACAGTTCTCAGAGCTCTCCTAATATAGAGTATCAAAATTCGAGCAGATCAGTGGTATCTTTCAAACTGCATTTCTCTGTTTTTCTTTCATCCTTAATTAGCCCCAAATATTTTTTATAAACCATGAGACTGTCATAACTTGGAACCACAAACTCCAGTGTTTCTACCTCAGCTCCCAAATTGTCCAGAACACAGCAAAGATGGTGTGGGGAGGGAATCTTGGCTGAAACAGGAAGTGACGAACCCTCTCAAATTTTGTCTTCAAAGGAAGGATCGACACTGAATAGCTCAAATGTATCATTCCGGTAATAGGAATAGGAAAAATAATAAGTACAAGAACAAGTCACTGCTAGAGGCTGAGCTCCTTTTTATGTCTTCCGCATCTGAGGGCCCAAGACGAAATTCGAGAGGAGACCCTCTTGTTCAAAACGATTCAGATTTTCAACACAGTGACTGCAGAGCAAGTGACCCAGGCACCAGGTGCTCTGATACCACTAAGTTCCCTTCCCTGACAGCAGTCTCGGGCATACCCAGATCATCCACTCCACAGACATGAAGCTCTGGAAGCATCGTAGGCCCAGCAAACCCTTCCTTTCTGTGAGTGTACTCTAGGTCACTGGTCTTCTGTCCACTAAGAGTAGACAAGGGTCCTGGGTGAGAAGCAAGGCAATAGGGTAAGCCTGTTCCTAGGAGTCATTCTGAAGGCAACAGTGACTTCTTCTGTGGCCTGAGAAAGTTCTGTATTATCTACTTTATGGGGGCTGGGCAAACTCTGCAGTCCCTTCAAATACAGACAATCCCAGAGCCTAAACTTGAAAGCGTTCTAGGTAATCATTGATTGTACCAACTTCAAAATCTTATTACTCACTTCAAACAAAATGCTCAGCAGATGCCAATGTGCCAATGTTTCAGCAGAAGGATATTTTGCCACTGTCTGCTACCTTTTAGGTTTTCAACATTTTTTTTTTTTTTTTTTTTTTTTTTTGTCAAAGAAGCTATATTGTAGTTTGAGAAATACTGTCACAGTATCTAAATCTTAACACATTCTGAAACTGCTAGAGCAGCTGTGGACAGGGGTCCCAAGACTGTCACTCAAGTGTCAGAGCAAAAAGGAGTATAAAACAGGCACACTGCCACTCTCTTTCTTTCTGGATGATCCCCCAAGGCCAGACCTCTCTCAGATGACCAAGACCACAGTTTCTCCAGACCCTCTTCCCATGGTTTCTCTTCCACACAAAGCACCCTCCTTCCTTGATGTCTGTCCCCAAGAGCAGACTGTTTTCTGAACTGCATAGGTGGTCTCCCAGTCAACTGTCATCACATTGCTTGGTGTACAGTGACAGCTGGTGACAGAGCCATCTGTCAGGAAAGGAACATTCTAAAGATGGACATGAACAGTTACATTCACGCATGCACGCACGTGCACGCACACACACACACACACACTCAGAGAGAGAGAGAGAGAGAGAGAGAGAGAGAGAGAGAGAGAGAGAGAGAGAGAGAGAGAGAGAGACAGAGAGAGAGAGAGAGAGAGAGGAGGAGGAGGAGGAGGAGGATGAGGAGGAGGTAAAGGCCAGAGGAGAGTCGCAGCCTTGACACTTTTCCTAAAGACTCGGTGTCTCCTGGGTCTCGTGGAGACAGCCGAGGTTTTGAAGTGGGACTCAGGAGTGCGGTACGCAGACACTGCACACCTGGATGTTGAACCCGTCTATCTGGTGATTCCTTGATTCCGTCAAGGAGGGCAAGGGACCCATCTGATCCCTGCATTTCTCTTCCTTCTCTCGTGGCCGCTGTGGGTAACAACAGTCACATGTGCTCAAGACTGAGACAAAAGTTGAGTGAGGAAAAAAAAAAAAACCAATATTCTGAAACACCTTTACATAGATCCTCCCCTGAAGTTTCTGGGGGTATCTTTCAGAGAACTAGGTCCCCTCCACCTTCATGGTTCATGAGTAGCCCCACATTCCTGGCTTAGTTTTAGCTTCAGTCCAGTCCTCATCTACCTTAGTTCTTGGCTCTGTGACCCCACTGGCCTTACTGCTGTCATAAACGACACCATATTGCCTTGGCACTTCTAATTCCAAGTCATGAGGTCTGAGAGTGTACAAACGTCATCATCCAGAAAACACAGTGAGGACAGGATGTGGATTCAACATCCCAAACACATGGTGCCTCCCACCCACTGCCCACAGCTTTTGGCATTCCAGGCTCTTGGTGTTTTCTAGAGCTACCTTGGCACTTTGGTTTCTTTCTGCAATGATGAATCATCAGGAGAAGGAGCAAAAGGAGGAAGCAAGGTCCCAGGCTGAAACCAAGGATACTTGCCACAAAGAAAATCCCAGGCCCAGGGTTCGAATGGACTTCTGGAAGGAACATATTTTGAATATGGGAATGACAAGGAGGATCCTGTCTCTGCTAATGATGCCTGTAGGTATTCAGGGTGATGAAGTCACAGCTTCAGGCACAATGGGAGATTGTGAGAGCCTGGTAGCCTCCTTGGAGGAAATAGGTCATTGGGTCTTGAAAGGCTGAATTTGTCCTGGCCCCTTCTCTCTCTGTGTTTCCTTGGTAACCATGAGACAAACAGCTTTCCTGAGCCACGCCCCCCCAGCCATGCTATTTATGCCCTGCCACAAGTGTAAACACAATGAGACCAGCGACTATGTGCTGAAGCCCCTGAGCCCATGAGTCCAAACAAACTTCTCTTAGGTTGTTCATCTGAGGTATTTAGCCGCACCTAGCTGTTCAGGCTCCCTTGTCATCCAGTATCAAAATAGGTTTGCTCCATACAAGCATTTTGAAGGGATGCCTTTGCACTTCTCTCTTGCTTTAGGCTTGCCAAAGCAAATCACAAAAGGCCACCACAACAGAAGTGCTTTCTCTCAGTTAAAAAGACCGAAAGGCGGAGAGCATGACTCAGGGGCTAAGAGTGTTTGCACTGCAGGTATGAAGGCCTGAGTTCTAATTTCCAGACCCACATGAAGAGCTAGCATGGCTGCTCATACCCGTGGCCCTAGCACTGGGAGGCAGGGCAGACAGATACTGAAGGTTTGCTGGCCAGGCAGCCTGGCTGGAATGGCCAGCTCGAGGTTTAGTGACAGAGCCTGTCTGAAGGCCGTAAGACAGAGGATAACAGTGTCTCGGCATCTCGTTCTGGCCCCCACATGTGTGTACAAAGCAGCAGTTGTAAACTTAGAAGCATGTACCGTGCACACACACACACACACACACACACACACACACACACACACACACACACACACACACACAGAATCCAGAATCACGGTGTCAGTATGCCACATTCCCTCCTGATGCTTAGAGAAGAATATTTCTGACCTCTTCCCAGCTTCCAGCGCTGTCCAGCACTTCTGGGCTAGTTTTGGTTGATGGAAGCATCACCCTGTGTCTGCCTCCATCTTCACACGGTGTCTTCCTTTGTGCAGAACTTGTCTTTCACCCAGTGTCCCTTTCTGTATCTAAATCTCCTCCCCTTGTA
This sequence comes from Cricetiscus sungorus, assembly GCA_030556225.1. Classification (NCBI taxonomy): domain Eukaryota; kingdom Metazoa; phylum Chordata; class Mammalia; order Rodentia; family Cricetidae; genus Cricetiscus; species Cricetiscus sungorus. Next base: position 33,914,113 of record JANBXA010000735.1, on the reverse strand, counting down.
AGACTGTGATTCATTGGATGATGGTCTTCCCTTATCCATTATGACCTCACTTTTTACAGCTGTGAAGATACTATTTCCAAACGAGACCACAATCTCTGTAGTTCCAGATGACAAGGGTTTTCCGGGCTACACAATCAAGCCTAATACTATTCATTTTTGAGCTGCAAGGAGCTTCAATCCTTAGTTTCCGATGTCTCCACTAACCAGACCATCTCATTCTAGCATGCATTGAGCTGTACTCCTGGAATCCAGTTGTAGAGAGGGAGGAGTGATGAGCTAAGGGGTCAAGACCATGCTGGAGAAACCCATAGAAACAGCTGACCTGACTAAGTGGGAGCACACGGACCCCAATCATAAAACTGGGGAACCAGCATTGAACCAAACTAAGCCCTCTGATCATGGCTGCAAGTTAGGAGGCCTGGGCAATCAGTCTTTGGAACTTCTGACAGTGGAACCAGTATTTATCCCTAGTGCACAAACGTACTTTGGGAGCCCATTCCCCATGGAGGGATACTCTCCCAGCCTAGATATATGGGGGAGGACCTAGGGCCCATCCCAAATGATGTGACAGACTTTGCTGATCCACCATGGAAAGCCTCACCTTCCCTGGGGAGTGGATAGGGGGATTGGTGGGGGGCATGGGAGGATGGGAGGGAGAGGTAACTGGGATTGATATGTGAAACAAGATTGTTTATAAATTAAATAAAATCTCAAAAAAAGAGTGAGACACAAGCCACAACATACTGATAAATGGAAACTCAAGGTAATAGAATTGATGTTATAAAATATTTGCTAATAGATTTGCTTAGGAGACAGTAAATCACACAAAGTTGGATTTAGCTAAGGGAGTGCTGGCTCCAAAATACTTCAGACCAGTAATATGCTAACTAGACCTGTTAGAGATTAGCAAAAATTATGGTGCTAGGTTGTAAATGTTTGTTCACCAGAACTGACCATCCATTAGACACATCCCAAAAGAACGTGCTTCTTTCAGGCAGCTCAAGGGAGCAGTGCAGCAAACGTGTGGCCAGATACCGAGCTTGGCGGAAGGTGTTGGGATTGAAACACTTAACAGACCACCACGAGAGGTAAAGAGGAAGCTGCTGCCTTTTATTACAGAGAGTAATGGGCTTATATACCCAAGCCAGGGGTGGGCTAAGCATAGGAGGAAATCATGCACCACCCACACCTGGGGTCAAGGCACCAGCACTGCACATCAGAAAGTTATGAGAACAACCTTGTTTGATCAGCCTTGAGAGCACGGGAGCTCTACATCTGGGTGGAGAGGAAGAGAGCTGTAAAGGACAAGTACTTAAATTTCCTAACAGAGCAGGAGCAACTCTGCTTACCTTGTGCATACACCGAGGCAGTGAAAAGGAGAGAAGAAAGTTCCCAAAGAAAGCAGCACCCGTGGTAGGGAATCTGTGTTGTCATGTCTTCAGGTCACAAGCTTCTGCTTCCCCAGGGTGAGAAACCCTACCAGCCTTTAGTGAGGATCCTACAACAGGAGGAGGCCATCTTCCAGGAGCCAGCTGAAACTCTGTCGTCACAAACAAGATGCCAATGTTTAGACAGGCTTGGATGGTGGGGTGGTTGTGGTGGTGATGAATGCGTGTGTGATGACCACTGAGTACCTTGCTGCCCCTGAAGAAAGCTTCCCAGTTAAAACACATAATCATGTCCAAATGATCTCACACCTTCAGTCTGAGCGTGACATTGAGTTTTTCTCTTCTTTTGCTGCCCCGTGGACCCACACTCATTTTTGCTTAGCTGTAGTTTTCTCTAGCCCCGGCTTCCTGTAGAACACTGTCTTTCAGCCTGCATTGCTTGCTACCTTCCCGCCTCCTGGAAAGGCAGTCCTAGTCCTCCAATCCCACTGTGAAGTCAGAAACTGATGCAAATGTAGGTGCTCACGGATGGACAGATATTAGCATTGAGAGAGAACAGAAGTATGTATAGCCTTACAGACTAGAAAATGTGCCTCTCCTGGTCAATATTTCTCTCGAACTCTTCTGTGTCGTCCTAGTGAACTGGAATGGAAGAGAGATATTCCTGGGGTGAGTAATCTTCCTTATCACTTCCCGAGCCTTCGTGAAATCTGGTTTCCGCCGAGCACCAATGGAGTTAGGACGCCCCCGCTTGAGCTCTTGAGGTAAAAATCTTGAGGCTGTGTGCCTAGAGACCCGCTTTTCTCAGTGTAGCATAGGACCTGAATGCTGTTGCCATGTCCATCTCCATCTTTCCTACCCACCCCTACACCTGATTCAAGCCCTTCCAATCCATGTCCTCTCTGGGAAACTGAACCTTCTGGGAAGAAGAGGCAATTCTGATCTTGTCTTGGAACATCGGGTTCATGGGGAATTTGGCTATTAGCAGTGCAGCTGTCCTTTCCCAGGCTTTGCCTTCAGGGGTATCGATCAATGCACTCTAAATGAACACAGCATTAACCTTATGATGACAATGAGTCTAGTGAATGAGTCTCTTATTAGGTTAAAAAGGAATTCTCCTCCCAGAAACATTTTCTTAAGCTTGTATCAGAGCATGTTAAAGTTCTCAGTACACGTGAGTTTATCATAGATAAATAAGGACCTGGGAAAACAGATAGGCTGATGGATGTTTATTCAGGGAGAAATCACTTATACCAGAAACAGATGACCACCAGCAGGTCCCCATCCCAAGGATGCCTCGAGATGCTATCTATCTCCAACCAGGAAGCAAGAGAGAGCTTCTGGGTGCCCTGACCCCAGACCTAGTTCCTCAGGTCACATCTGCAACTGTTTTCACTCCCCCAATGGGCGTGGTCAGTCCAACAGGTGTGGGCAGGGTAAATATCTCACTATATGAGTTTGTATGTGCACCAGTGTTTCTGCCTGCATGTGTGTCTGCGCGCATATCAACTTTTATGTTTGCATGCATGTCAGTTTGGGTCTGTGGATTCTGCTGAGTTGTGAAGCTTCCTGCACACCTGAGGGACTTAACCATGGCTTATACCAGATTCCCATCTTGGACTCATTGCTTCCTCTGTGAGCTGTGGAGCGCCTAGTGCTTGTTGCCTTCTGGGACAGCTCAGCCCCCCTCCCTGGGTTTGCAGCTCCTGCAACCCTTGGTTGTGGAACTCTGTCTGTAAGCCTTACCCCATTCTGTGTCCCCAGATTGCACTGTGCGTTGTGATACATCAGACTCTTGAAATTCTGTGTTTTGTGGATTTTTCCATAATTTGCCTCCCTTAACTTTCAATCAGTTGTTATCTTTGTTTTTAAATCCGTTATCTTTGTTTTTAAATCCACACAATTGATCAGTTTATCAATTCAATAAAATTAGCTGAGTGATGCAAGCCTATAATTCAAGCTACCCAGGAAGCTGAGGCAGGTGGAAAAGTTCAAGGCCTGCTCGTGCCAGATTCATGATATTCTATCTCAAAAAGCAAAAGTAAAAACAAACAGTGAGCCTGGTGGTTTGAAAGAAAGCAGCCTTCATAGGGAGTAGCACTATTGAGAGGTGTGGCTTTGCTGGAGTCCATGTGGCCTTTCTGAAGGAAGTGTGTCACTGTGGGGGTGGGCTTCACGGGCTACTTTGCTCAAGCTGCTCTCAGTGTGATACGCAGTTCACTTCCTGCTGCCTGTGTATCACGATGTAGAACTCTCATCTCCTTTTCCAGCACCAAGTCTGCCTGCATGCCACCATGTCCCACCATGATGATAATGGACCAAACCTCTGAAACTGTAAGCCACACAGTTAAATGCTTTCCTTTATAAGAGTTGGCCTGTCCTGATGTCTCTTCACAGCAATAGCAACTCTTGACTAAGACAGTCCCCTAGGCAGAGGCTAGCCAGCCCCTGCCTGGCTCTCACAATCTCCCATTGTGCCTGAAGCAGTGACTTCAGCACCTTGAGGTACCCTACCGGCACCAGTAAGGGGCAAAGCATCCCATGTCTTCCTCATACTACAGACATGTTCTTTTCAGGGATCCACTCAAATTCTGGTCCAGGGATCTTTTTTGTGGCCAGTGTCCTCGGTTTCATCATGGGACATTGCATTTTCTTTTTCCTCATTATCCTGGTGATTCATCAGTGCAGAAAGAGAAGAGCTTTCCAAGGTAGAGGGCAGCAGGGGCCTGGGATGCTGAGAGCTGAAGGCAGTGGGTGGGAAGTACCAGTGGAGTAGGACTGGATCTGTTCCCTGTCTTCCCAAAACTTGTGGATGGTAACATTTGTCCTCTAAACTCTCAAACTCAGTGATTTTAGATTAGAAGTGTCAAGAAACACAGTGTCATGGCAAAAGTGTATTTGGGGGTAGGAGTAGAACATGAGGTCAGAAATGATGGTATGGTTGGGGCAGGAATTTCAGGGCTGTCCAGAAGGCATGAAGAGAGTGTGGATCTGAGGGTCTGAAAGCAGACTAGAGAGCCCAGGGGAGAGTCCATGTCAAGGCATTTCAGGACGTGAGTTTTCTCATTCAACTTTTGGTCATGGCCACATGTGAATATTATCTCTGTGCAGCTGCAAGTGAGGATGGCCATGGTGGTCATGGCACAGGGAGGAGAAGTTGGGGTCTAGTGGAGGCCTCCTGACCTCCGTAGTGTGTGGGAAGATTCTCTGTGTGTACAGTATCTGCATGTGGCATCCCGAGTCCTACTTCAGAGTTGTGTCCATGTTCTAAAGATATCAAGAGATCTCTATGATCCCCTGAAGGCATCAAGTCCTCCCTGTGTTCTGGAAGAAAACAATTCAAGGGTGGATTTCTGTTCAGATCCTTATCTAGCACTCACATATGTGAACTCCGATGCTCATGTCTATCTTTTCTGGGTATGACAATACACCAAGTGTAATGTGCCTGCCCTCGACCAGCAAGGAAGACGCAACTCCGGGAAGATCTTCTTCATGCAATTTATTCAGGATCATTGAACAAGCTTCTTCTGTTCTCCAGGGAAATGCCGGCACAGGCTTAAATCCCCTTGTGCTGACCAACCCCAGTGAGCCACGTGGGCCCTGCAGATAGGCTACTCTAACACGGAAGCAAACAGGCTGAACAGGCTTAACCAAATAAGGACTTGTTTACACCAGAGAGAGCTCACCATCGGGAAGGTGGAAGGCGGAAGCCAGCACCATCTTTAAGGCACAGCACTTTGCAGCTCTCTACAGTTCCCCTTTTTGTTTTAATAATGCAACAGGCAAGGGTAGTGGTCTGGTCTCCAGTAACACAGTGGACATTGTAATGACCCTGAATCCTGGTAGTCAGCCAAGTCAGTGCCACACATGTCCGGCGTCTTTTTCCTGGAGGTGGGGCCTCAGACACCAACCCACATGCAACCAGACTTGCCCTTCTCGGAGTTGCTCACTTCCAGAGCTAACTCGGAGTGCAGTGCTAAGCCATACAATCTAAGCGTGAAGGATCAATTCTTGTTCATGACTGTGAGCCATGCTTGGGGAGACTGCCCTGCCTCAATGTCTGTAAATGCCTGGACAACCACAGCTGCATACCGCTTCTGAGCAAACCTCATCTTGCAAAGGCACCACAGGCCCATGAAGGAGATAAGCAACAAGAGTACAGCCATGGCTCCCATTCCTGCCCACTCTTTTAGATCATCCATGGCAACGGGAACCACGATGACAATGAGGCAGCCGATCCTGCATCCACACATGTTGAATTTACTGCAACGATGGCCACTCACAGCTGTACCATTAAGTCATCAAAGTCAGCAGGCCAATTTCCTAAAAGATGGCTAGACAACTGTTGTGACAATTTAGCAGCACGTGTAAAGTTCTCATACTGAATGCTAGTAACACACAAACCTGGATACTTCATTTCATATCCCAATTGGGCCAGCTGCCACAAGGTATCTATTTGTTCCTGCACCAGATCAATCCTTTGGTTTACAATCATTAAACCTCCTTTTAGTTGAGCACCAATTGTGGATTGGGCATCCAAGGCCGTAGCCACATTCTTGGACAACTCATTTAGCTTAGAGGCTGTCTGCACCGATGTGCTCATAGCCACGGGCAGCCGTGACTGAACCCACAACTGCAAAAGAGATAGCTGCAACTATGGCTGCTGTAATGCCAAAATATCTCCCTGCAGCCTCTACCAAATGGGCCACAAAATCTGAAAATGGTTCCATGGGGCCTTGCAGTATCTTAGTGAGGTTACCACTCACCTCTGCCTTATTGGGTAATGACTTCCATGCTTTTATGGCAATCTGATTTATTTGCTCAAAAACTTGGATTGGTTATCCTGTCTGTTGATTGGCAAAGCGTCCCTGTCCAAGCAACATGTCCCTATCCCATGCTGCGTTTCCGGCGGCCAAATTAGCTGCAGCCTGCTCATTGGCATACTCAATCAAAAAGGCTTTCCAATCCAGATACTGCCCGGGGCTTAGGCATGCTCGAGCCAGCCCACTCCAATCACTAGGAGTCATGCAATGTCTATTCAGGGCTTCAACTTGAGCTACAGTAAAAGAAGCTGAAATTCCATATGTTCTTACAGACTCAGCCAAAGCCTTGATGACCTTAAAGTCTAAAGGTTCCTCATATCTATTGCCTTGGGCATCCTGGAAAACTGGATAGGCCAGACTTAAGTCATTTCCTACAGCTCTCCAGACCTCAGGGCAAAAGGAATGCCCAGTACCTCAGCCCCATCCTTCCTCACTCTGATAAGGAGAAGGCGCCCACGGCATTGTCCCAGGAGGGTCCTCCTCCTCCTTACATCACCATTTCTCCTTTCCTTTCCCTCTCCGTTCTTTAAGGGACTGTTTCTGAACCTTTTCTATGAGGGCTTGCAATTCTTCCTCAGAATCTGTTTCGTTCGTACCTGACTCTCCTGTGCTCTTAACCTCTTCTGATCTTTCTTCTTGTAACATTTCTAGCGCAGCTTTCCCTTTTTCCATCGCCTCTTTACAGTACCTCTGGTCTTCAATACAGCTACGCACTAACTTCCAAACAGGTCGGATTCCGGGCTTTAGCGTCCCTTGTTCCCAAGCAAAGTCAAGATCCCTGCCTAACTTGTCCCAGCACGCTACCGTGAGGTCTCCCGAAACTGCGAACCAAGGTGCAATGGCATCACACTTGCTCAGGAATCTTTCTAGTGTGCTTTTTTTTTTTTTTTTATTTTATTTTAAGTTTCTTTGACAAAAGTAGCTCCTGAAGAGCCAGAAAAATTGGATGAGACTGAGAAGTCCCCATTTTAAAAAATTTACTTTTGGCTTGTTAGAACCTCTCGCTCAATGCCTGAGACTTTATTGCCGCTTATTTCCGCGGTCTTTAACTTGGTCCCAACTTACCTGGGACTTTATTGCTCCTTACTGGAGACCTTATCGCCTCTTTACTGAGGGCCTTAGCTTGGTCCCAACTTACCTTGGGAACTTACCAGCACTGTCCTGACTGCAAGAAGTTCTGATCTGAAGATTCCCTGTACGGGCCACCAATTGTAACATGCCTACCCTCAAGCAAGGAAGACGCGACTCTAGAAAGATCTTCTTCATGCAGTTTATTCAGGATCATTGAACAAGCTTCTTCTGCCCCTGGGGAAATGCCGGCACAGGCTTAAACCCCCTTGTGCTGACCAACCCCAGTGAGCCACATGGACCCTGCAGATAGGCTACTCTAAAGCGGAAGCAGACAGGCTGAACAGGCTTAACCAAATAAGGACTTGTTTACACCAGAGAGAGCTCACCATCGGGAAGGTGGAAGGCGGAAGCCAGTGCCATCTTTAAGGTGCGGCATTTCACAGCTCTCTACAACCAAGCAGTATGATGTCAGAGATGGTCTTCTGGATATGTATGAGGAAGTATGGGAAAATGGCCCCTGAAACAGGGTGGCTGCATTTGGAGGGGACACTGGAGGGAACACAGCTTTGGAAAGCTACAATTTTAGTTCTGAGAGAGGGATGGTGTATCTTTGGGGAGGGGATAATTTAAGAAAAAGGATCTTTCATCCAACTGGTTTACACTCGACTTTTTACCTTAATACCTCTGTGACAGCCCTGTGTTTCGTATCCATAGCTGTTCTAGAAGGTTCAGATAGGTATTTGTATCTAAATAATGTGACAATATTTTTCAAACCAATGTATCTGGTTGGAGAAAAAAATGTAATACTAAAGGGTGGCTGACAATGACAAAACACCATTTTTTTGAAAGATATTGGGGTCTGACACACGCTTTATTTGAAGGAAATAATACATTCAAATATTGAACATGATATGTCTAACAATTATCCAGGATGCTTTCAGGTACAAAATCTGGGGTTGTCAGTATGTGAAGACACCACAGGGTTTACATAGCCAAATACCTCTGCACAATAAAGTGACTGAAAGTTGGAGGCAGAAGTTCCTCAAGATTATAAAAAAGCCAGTGTTAGATCAGAATGAGCCTATTTTGAATCCCATGGACAAGCCCATCACATCTGCATGCTCCTCAGCCTGGTCTTCTCTTAGAGGAGATGAGGCTATGAACAGAATGGAAGGACCTGCAATTCTTCCCAATTGTCACGTCTGTGAAGTGGACTTCCCAGGACTACTATCATGGCATTGGGACCCAAGTGGTAGCACAGGACACTTACTCTCCTTTCCAGGCATCTTTAGGTCTTATCTTTACAATCCATTTCCTCCTTCAAAATCACTAAGAATCCATAGATGGATTAGCCCACTGATGAAATCAGGGCACTTATGACTCACTTGCTCCCCTTGAACTTTGCGGCACTGGGTAATTAAGCCCCCAGCAAATGAACTTTACAGAGATATTTAAAGCCCATATCTTAATATGCATCCATTCCAGGACCTCTAGAGAAAGCTAGGATTATTTCTGTGGGTTTTTGGGAGGTTGGGATCTGTTAGATGTCCTCATAGACTAGACAGCTACTTTTCTGTCACCAGTTTCCTGAGATTTTGCCATGGAAAAGCAAGGTATTTCTAGTTCTGTTCTTTGACTCCATGTCCCTGTTTTATGGACAGATTGAGAAACATCTCTTTAGAGTTCCTGAGTTACCACCAACCTCTAGGACAGGCATTCCTGAGGAAACAATGTGAGATCATTTTCTCAGGATGTGCTTTTTCTGCAGCTTGCCTGTGGTTCAGATGCCTCTAGAAGGCTCCTATTGTCTTTGGGTTATAACTACAACAAGATCCTAAACTTTTTATTTCTGTTTGTTTTTCATATTGCTCAGAGAAAGATGTGATGAAGGAGAGATGCCTGAGTGAGGAAGAGGAGGCTGGAAGTCTAGTTGCTGAGCTCAGAGAACCTGCTGTGTCTCTGAAAGGACCAGTGTGGCTGTACTGAAATAATCTGTGTTACGGTCCAGGCTAAAGTTCAGAGACTACCACAGTGGTGACCAGAAATGTCAACACTGCATTTCACAAGCTATCCCATATAAACACTGTGTCCTTCTCATACACTTGGAGTAATGGGGAATCTTTGTGACCATCTAATGACTTCATCAGAGACTGATTTTAAACAATTGGTAATGCAGTCCCTTGACACACGTGTGTACTTCTTCCTCCTTGGTGACACTCTGGTGGGGGAGATACCAGATGCCTGAGGTTTCTCTCCCAACAGTGCAGATGTGACCCATTGTAAGGTAGAGGAGGGGCTGGCTCAAGCTCTCTGGGTTTCGGAGAGCATGGAAGGGCAGAGACTGCATCTTCTGGAGCAGGAAGCCCTCCGCAGTTGTTTACTCTTCGCTGTGTAAGTGCTTCCCTAATATATACCTATTTCTCACTTATCTTGGTGGACCCATTTAAGCCCCACCTCCACAACAGGCAACCTCACAGTGAAAATGATGGGACAATCTAGAAATGCTCTATGATGATCGCAACATCCTTTCTCCCATAATTTTGGCCTTTTTCTCAGTAACTCTGGAAAAGAAATATAAGCAAAGCCAAAATATAAAACCTCAGACACATTATTGGAATTGGGAGATACAGAAGTTGGTTGGAAGTGGGATATTTTCAAGTTAATTTTTAAATTTTGGCTGAGGGTCAATTATTACATTTCAATTTACTTCTAAGCCTAATGGAGCTTTTTAATGGTTGGGTGACTGGGTGCAGCTCCCCAAATATTCTCGTCTGGACAGTAAACGTGAACCTCTAGCTCTCCGTGAAGTCTGTCTCACACATTCCCAAGCACAGATTTTTTTTTTTTATTAATGAATTATTCCCAGATCATCACAGTTTCCCCTCCCTTCCTCCTCTGCTCCCCCTCCCCCGCATCCACTCCTTCCTCATCTTCAGAAAAGAAGCAGAGGTATTTGGTTTCATTTTGTTGATAAATTAATTTACCCTTTTTGTGCTGACGACTGAACTTAGGGTCTCATACAAACCACTTAAGCACCCTACTACTGAGCGACACCCTTCTGGCCTCACAGTGATGTTTTTAAAAATGAAATGAAAGCACACAGGGTTTGGTTGGAAGAACAACTTTAGGTTACTTTTTCCTACTTCCTCTGCCCATGAGAAGAGATCAGAAACTCCCTCTCCTCTGGTGGGCTTGAAGTGGACCACAGTCTACTGCTAGGCTAGTCAACAAGGGAGCAGGATACCTTTTGTTTTGTTCTATTATAACGAGGGTCGGAGTGCTTTCTTGGCTCGTTGCCTTGGAGATGCTCATGCGCAACGTCTTGAAAAATAGTCAACGACTGATTATATGTGAACTGCTCTCTGTTTCAACCATTGCTATTCTCCACCATCTTGGAATTACTTGTCTGAAGAAATGAGTGCTTCTCTAGGTGGGGAATAAAGGAAAGTCAAACGATAATGGGTAAGTGCAGAAGTCTCTACATGTATCTCCACACTCTACGTGAATGTGTGTCCATCAGTGGGAGAGCAAGAAATTGAGGTGGCTATTTATCTGTGGTGTGGTCAGTGGGATCACCCACTGTGCAGAGTAAGGCCAGCCTTGGTGCTCTGAATGGCCTTGGAGAAGTCATTAGAGTTTGTGTATCATGGAGGCATAGGTGTAGCTTCCATAGACAGCATGGACAGAGCCTTCAGTCCTTTCAATCTGTGGCTTCCTATATTTTCTTGTAATTTCTTGTGGCTCTTGCGTGTGTCTGGAGTACCACCCTACCATTACTTCTGTGTGTTTTTTGTTGAATTCTCAGTCTATCATTTTTTTATTTGTTTATCTCCTCAATGCTTTCCACCTTCTTTCCAACCCATTTCATTTGGTACGTGAAAATCTTACCATTTTCTTCCTCAGAATCACCCTGTAGAACTGGTAACCTACTCAACAGTTTATCCCTATTTGGTGTTAAAGGAAAGGGGCAAGGGACGAGGTGTAAATAGCAGAACATTTACCAAACTGCCCCATCCCATGACTGTTCTCTCCCAGCCCTTCTGGAGGATGGATTTCTCGTTGTACCTCTTCCATCTTTCCCTGTGACTCTCCACCTAACATTTTCTTTTGTATGTGTTGAAGGCTTTTCATTTCTGTCTTCTGCAAACATATCTTCCTGTCACAGGAATAGACAGGCAACAGGAGAGGAACCCAATTAAGCACTCCTTCTCACAGAAGCAAAGGAGAACGTTGTCCATGTCAGATAGTATGTTTCCTTCATGGTCAGGGAATCAGAGAAGTCCCTAAAGTCTCTGTTGGCCACTCTGGCTTCCCTGAGTCTCTGCTGTAGTCTGGGCATTAGCTGACCCCACCAAACAGGAGCTGTGTTCTGCCTCCATAGGGGTCTAGAGCAACCTGGTATTTTGTATTGGTTCAAAGCGCAATGCTCAAATTTCAGCACAGAACCCTTACAGAGTTTTGTTACAGAAAGAAGTCACTCTGGGTTGTAGGCACAGATAGGAACCTTGTGCACTGAGCAGCCTTACTGCCAGGAATATAAACCCAGTTATAATAATTGGGCATGCACTGAACTCTTGAAGCATGGTACACAGACAACATCAACTCTTGCTTCTGTTACTACAGTCCAGGCACAGTGCTTCCTTGGATGCAAAGCAAATGTTGTGTTTTAAATTTCCATACAGTAAATTTTTCCTTCCAGGTACAAACTAACATGCTTACAAATACAAATAAATGGGTTTATTGATGAACAGAAAAATACCCTGAACCTTTGATGATATCTGGTGAACAGTAACAGAAAGGCCCTTGTTGACCTCCACTTGGTATAAAGTTGTGGTGTGCTGTGTACATCTTAATTGCTTTGGAAGATCTGTAACATCTGCAGAATTTCTCTAGCTAGAATGCTCACCACTGATCCATCACAGATAAAGGGACACTACATTTTAGAATTTGAAATCAATACATTCATTGATAATATCTAATGAAGTTCAGCTTCAAAATGACAGCTGCTTTTTACTGTTTTCAAAATACATCTGCACAAAGTAGGAACGTTTGTTTTCTATGCCATAGCTCCCTTTTCCTGCAAGAACATGGAAGTAACAGAGACTGCCTAGTCTCAAAATGAACTCTGGAAGAATAGCGATGACTATGTGAATTAGTCAGCAAACAAACCCCACCAAAGCCAAAGCTTTCTTTTGAGTGGACTGACGCATGGATGGCAGTGAGTGAGGAAGGGGTCAGCCAATGAGAAGAAGCTGCACTGAAGATATCCAAACTGCATCCCAGGCAAGTTCTGAAGCACAGTCTTTCCAGTCCCTCCCAGGACATGATGGGCCACCATCCCAGCTAATGGCTACATCCACAGCTCTTCACAGATATAAGAAAATTGCTAGGTTGAGAAGTTAAATGATAACAAACTTAAATGTGGCACAAACACAGTTAAAAAAAACCAAATTATTGAGTCAGAATATCAGTTTACCAGGAAGGAAGAGGAAACAATAGAGGTAGAAGTATTGCTGATGTCCTAAAGGATAGGGAGGCAAGATCTACCTATCAGGGTCCCAGAATGTTGTGCGCCAACCTAGGCCTGCAAGGAAACACGCAACCACGACTCTTCTTCAAGCAGTTTATTCAGGATCCTTGTACATCAGCTTCCTCTGCTCCCATCAGCTTAGCTTCTCCCATCAGCTTACCCTGCTTCTCTCATCAGCTTACTCTGCTTCTCCCATCAGCTTACCCTGCTTCTCTCATCAGCTTACCCTGCTTCTCTCATCAGCTTACTCTGCTTCTCTCATCAGCTTACCCTGCTTCTCTCATCAGCTTACTCTTCTCCCAGCCCCAGCAAGCCCTTAAATGTGCTCACAGCCCAGTCAGCTCATGCCACCTGGTGATCCCAGATAGGTCACAGGAGGAGGAAGCGCAACAGATCCATCAAGCACTTCCAAATAAGGCTTGTTTACAGCTAAGCGCGAACTATCTGGCATCCAGCCAGGCGCCATCTTGGGGCTGTGGCTTCCCACAGTTCCCCCTTTTATGTTTTAAACGCAACAGGCAAGGGTAGTGGTCTGATCTCTGATGAACAAGGGACATTGTAATGGCCTCACGCCCAGTTATCAGCCAAGCTAGTGCCACACCTGTCCAGTATCTTTTTTCAGAGATGGGATTAGGATACCAACCCATATGCAATCAGACTTGCCCTCCATGAAGCTGCTAGAAGCTAGCCTCAAGTGCAGTACTTCGTCTTGCATCCTGAGCGTGATGACAGCTTAGCCCTTTCAAGCCTGAGGTGATTGCCCTGCCTCCAGGGCTGTGAAGGCTTGTGCAATCATGGCGTTACTGTGTAACCCTCATCCTGCAGATACACCATAAGCCAATGAGACTGACTAGGATAAGCACCTCTCCCAGGGCACCCATTCCCACCCATTCTTTCAGATGATTCGTGGCTTGGGTGATCCATGTAGACAGTCCCTCAGAAATGGAGACATCGACCTGGGAGAAATTCACATTCACGATAGAGAGCCTCAGGTTGTGCATCAACTTATCGAAATCGCCAGACCAATTACCTAAAAGACACTGTGAGAGCTGTTTAGACATATTGGCTGCTAAAGAATAATTCTAGTAGGATACTGCGGTCACACATAAGCCGGTCATCTTCCATTCACAGACCAGCTGTGTCAACTGCCATAGAGCATCAACCTGTTCCTGAACAAGATCAATGCTTTGATTCAGTACCAATTGCTACTAAAAAACCTAGGAAAAACTTGAGCCGAGTGTCTAATTGGCATGGGCTTTGGGAACACCGACAGGATTCCCCACAGCTGATCCGCTTTCATCTCATCAGCATCACCATCGTCAGCATCAGGTGAATCAACCTGCACGTGCCCTAATATGTTGAATGTAAAAGGGCTGTAAATGCCTCGAAATTAACTCTTGCAGCTGTATTATGTATGGCTGAATAGGGCTATTTACCTTTACCTTCCCCGCCACCTGTGTCATGACACAGTCCTTATTTATCTTAGCCCCTAAATAATTAATGACACTACCCAGCTGGACCTTTTCTGAGACAAGCTGTTTTATCAAGGGCATGGCCGTATCAGGGTCTCCAAATACCCTCCCAGCTGCCTCCACTATTCTGGCCACAAAGTCAGAAAACTTTTCAACAACCTTGCAGCATTTTTGATCATCTAGGCAGCTGCAAACAAGTTTCCAAACAGGCCTTGTCCCTGACTTCAATGTTCCCTGTGTCCAGGCAAAATCTAGATTCTTCCCAAGTTTGTCCCAGCAGCTGGTAGTTACATTGCCCGAGATGGCAAACCAGGGAGCTACTGTCTCAACTTCCCTAAGAAATCTTTCTAATGTGCTTTTCTTTAGTTTCAACCCTTTTATTTCCTTTTTATCTTTAAAAAAGATTGCTTGTGTCACTAGCCAGTTATAACCAAGCCCACTTAAATGAAAACAAACATAAACAATATTTGGGAATTTGGGTGTTGTTCTTTCCAAACTACTTCCTGCTGGTAGGGGGCACTGTCATGGGGGATCCTAAGAAGATGTCTTGGCTGTGGACACTGCTTCAGGGGGTCTTGCTTCATCAAATCACATCAGTCTGGAAGTAATCCACAGCTTTTCATTTTCTGTGGAAACAAAAATAGAAATCCTTTTCCCAAGTAACTTGTCCTTAAGCTTAAATTTTGGAGTCAAAGCATTTTTAAAATATGTAAATTGGATGAGTCCAGCAGCATTTCTTTTATCAGTTGTTGTTATTTTCTCAGCAATCAAATAATTTAAAGACAGCAGAATCGCGTATAGTATCCAACATTTCTCTGTGCTTTCCATCTTTACGTGGCTTTTTTATTATTCTATTTCTTCTACTTCTATTTTTACATATTTTGAGACAGGGTTTCTCTGTATAACTTTTATCTGTCCTGGAATTCCCTCTGTATACCAGGTTTACTTTGAAATCACAGAGAACTGTTTGTCTCTGCCTCCCGAGTTCTGGGATTAATGGCGTGCTCCACCACACCCATCCATTCTACTTCATTCTACTTCATCTCATCAGCAGAGTAAGCTGATGAGAGAAACAGAGCAAGCTGATGAGAGAAGCAGGGTAAGCTGATGAGAGAAGCAGGGTAAGCTGATGAGAGAAGCAGGGTAAGCTGATGAGAGAAGCAGGGTAAGCTGATGAGAGAAGCAGGGTAAGCTGATGGGAGAAGCAGGGTAAGCTGATGAGAGAAGCAGCGGAAGCTGATGGTAGAACCTAAGCTGATGGGAGCAGAGGAAGCTGATGTACAAGGATCCTGAATAAAACTGCTTGAAGAAGAGTCGTGGTTGCGTGTTTCCTTGCCAACCGGTAAAGACGCTCAACAAGTGGTGTGGTGGCCCATACGTGGGAATCTCTCCGCAACAAGTGGTGGCCTGTAAGGGGAACCTCTCTGTGGGTGAATGGCTCAGAACTTCCTGCAGTCAGGGCAGTCGACTGGAAAGTCCCAGGTAGGTTGGGACCAAGCTAAGGCCCTTGGTAAAGAGGTGATAAGGTCTCCGGTAAGGAGCAATGAAGTTTAATATTAATTAAAGAAAATATTTTCTTATAAAGAAAAAATGTAATTCAGAGGTTCAATCAGTTACTGTCATAGCAGGGAGTTGGCAGAGGTGTGATGGAGCTGGGAGTCGCAGGCGACAGGAAACCAAGGAACTGTCACAATGAATGCAGCTTGACAAAGAGTCCTCAAAGTGCCACCCCTACTCTCAACAGAAGGTGTGGCCTAGACTAAGGTGTGCCCTCCTGCCCTCAAGGTCTGGATCAGACACATTAAAGAGGAGTGTCATCCATTCAGCCTCCTCCAACAAGACCACACTTCCTCCAATAAGGCCACATCCCCTAATAGTGCCACCCCCTCTAAACTTACGGGGGTAAGTTTACATTACAAACCACCACAGTTAGTAGGTTCTTTTTGAAGCAACAGAGCTCTGGGTTGGGGACCAATCCAATCCAGACGAAGGTTTTTTTTTTTTTTTCTCTGAACATGTTCAGATTGGTTCCCTGTAGAGACCCATGATATTGTGAATGGACCCATGTCTATGGAGCGCAGCTCTTCCAAACTAACTGGGCAGCCACGCTTTATCTGTAGCAGTTCATGGGACTCCATCTTAGCGCTGGTTTTGAGCGGATTTTCTGACTGGAATTTGAATCACTTGGATGCCTCGTGGTTTCAGTTAGAAGAATGAGATGTAAAAAGACAAATGTGTGATCCTGTAACTATTCTATATTTCCCTCATTATTGAGGTCTGAGGACATCCTACATAGCTTCCTCCATCACAGTAGAGTGGGAGGCCCGATGATTGCTACTTTAAAAGCCTTGCTTTAAATTGTTGTTGCACAAGTTACATCAGTTAGAGAATATTTCTGTCTCTTTTAGCTCCCTCCTGCATTATCCTGTCCCTTCTCGTTTTTAAATTTTGTTTACTGAAAGTTACGTTTTAAAAACAAATTTATTCTCATTTGCCACTTTTCAAAGCCAAAGCTCCCCCCCCCCCCGTTTACTTCTTAAAGAAGATGGGCAGATCCAACCAGAAAAAATAACCACATTGGGAGGTGGCTTTGTTCAAGATGGCTTCTGATGTACCACTTTTCAATTTATGGTCTCCCAGAATTTTCAGTTGAATATAGAAGTTCTAGGGACTGGAAAGTTTCAACACATACACAGACACTCTGGAGCATCTTCACCCTGAAATGAAGAGGGTGCCTCAATGCTCAGGAGTCCTCTCAGAGGCTAAGCATCTGTGTCCAATAAGGACTTCTCCAGCAACACTCAACGCCTCTTGCCTTTCATGTCTGGGATTTTATTTTCCCAGTTGTGTGTGAGGTTCCCACAGGGCATATTTAGCCCTTGGATATCTCATCTAATCCAGCACTGGGTACTTTCTAGATTCTCGGGCAGTGATGTCTTTGTTTTGTGTGAGGAGTAAGGAGTTTGGCTACCTTGAAAGAAAACATACAGCCCTCTGGCAGCCAGAAATTTGGCATGAAACACCCCATAGGATGTAATAAGACTTGGGAGATGACAAAGACTATGAAGACACAGTACCATCTTGTGAGTATCTGCTGGCCGCTGTAGGGAGGGCTGTGTTTAAATAAAAATTGGGAACACTGCATACTTGGGGAATAGTATGGGGCAGTTACCCTGTGTCAGTGGGCTGATAATCTTTGGGAAAAGTGACTTTAATCATGAGACAACTTTTAGTGTAAGAAACTTTCAGAAAGGAGAGCCTGGGTTGATATAAATTTGGGGGAGAACACTAGCTGGGATTGTGTAATGTATTAGGAATGCAGAGATATTAATTCAAGGGAAGTCTCATTACTGAGGGCTATGTTTTCAATGTGTCAATCCAAAGGCAATGCTATAACACCAGAAGCAGGTACTAGGAAGAGGTGACCATCCTAGAGGCAAGAATGGGTAGACATTCTTTGAGTGGGTTGTTGTAAGCAGTCAGCTCTTTTGCATGTACCCACTTGACCTCTTCTGCAATAGAATGGCAAATCCAAAATGTCCTCAGTAGGGATCCCCCTCCCCAACTTTAGGCTCCCTAAAGAAAGCTGTGTAAAGCTGGACATTGGTGGTGCACTCCTTTAATCCCAGCACTCGGGAGGCAGAGGCAGTCTGATCTCTGTGAGTTCAAGGCCAATCTGGTCTATAGCGTGAATTCCAGGACAAAGCTACACAAAGAAACCTGTGTTGACAAAACAAAAAACATAAACAAACAAAGCTGCAT
Source organism: Cricetiscus sungorus (assembly GCA_030556225.1). Taxonomy (NCBI): domain Eukaryota; kingdom Metazoa; phylum Chordata; class Mammalia; order Rodentia; family Cricetidae; genus Cricetiscus; species Cricetiscus sungorus. The sequence continues at coordinate 33,896,067 of JANBXA010000735.1, read as the reverse complement.
AAGGGCTGAGGAGGTGTCTCAATGGATAAATATCTTCTTGTGCAAACATAAAAGACCTTAGTTAAGATCTCCACATCATCCATGTTAAAGCTGTGTGGTATAGGTCTGAAATCTTAGTGCTTGTGTGTGTGTGTGTGTGTGTGTTTGTGGGTATTGGAGCAGCTTGCTAGCCTGCTAGTTTAGCTGATACAGCAACTTGTATTGATCCTGTCTCCAAAAAAGGTGAAGAGCAATAGAGGAAGACATCTGATGCCAATTTCTGGCTTCACATGTGCACACAGGATGATCACACACACACACACACACACACACACACACACACACACACACACACACACACACCATGCAAATACTAGGAAAAAAATCTGCAGGAGGAGGGAAGCTATCCTTGCTCTTGTCACAGAGTCACAGATGGGATGAAGCTTAGCCAATCCCTACTCAGATCCTCACACTTCCATTGTTCCTGAAGCTGTGATGTCATTACTGTGATTACCTAGGAGGTAAAGGAGCTGAGGCAGAGAATCCTATGTCTTCCCTCCTGTCCCAATGGCAGAGATTGAATCAGGGGTCAGTCTGTTCCCAAATGGTGTCCCTTGGCTCTATGCGGTGTTTGCTATGCTCTTTGTATTTTTCCTTTTTGTCATGTTCTCACCTTTTCTACTTGAGATAGACCAACACTTCAAGAAATGTAAGTACCATGACTCAGGGAGGAGCTTTAGAGAAAGGATGTGTGTATGAACACGGGGGAGCACCCGTCACACTGGGTAATGAGAATGACTATTCTTTTCTGGTCTCTAAGCTCACACAGCCCATGGCTCACGGGCCTTAGAAGCTGTAATCTTATGATAGAAAAGCTCAGAGGGCTCAGATCTGAGCTGTGCTAAGAAATCTATGGCTTGTATACGTGCTGAGTAGGAAGAAATGTGCTAAGTCCTGACTTATGACTTGTGTGTCCCAGGACAAAGACGTGGGGACCCTGAGGACTCTGGACTGTGAGGGAGCTTCTCCAGTGGACTCTGACCTAAGGTGTTTTGTCTTAGTCTTGCTCAGGTGCCGATGTTCTCTGCGCAATGCTTCAAATAAGGATAAAGACAATAATGAGATGAAGATGAACCACCTGGGAAGGCCAAGTATGTCCTCTGTCCCTCACTCCTGGGGACCAGTCAGCCTCAGTCTATGTGCGAATTAAGGGAATTCTATGCTAAATCCTGGCCTTGGGGCAGCTTCTATGTTCTCCGTATACCTTCTCCTGCCAGTTTTGGTCTAAGGGCTCTGAGGCTTTCTCTAGATAATCTTTTGTTTTGCTTTTTAAAGCCGAAGCTTGGTACTGAACTCTCATTAACTGTGTTGGTTGTAAAGTCTGTCTTGTCACTTATACCTGCAATGATCCTCTTCCCACGGTATCCTTGCAAGGAAAAGAAAGGTGAGTTTCCTACAGAAAGTGGCAATACATTTCCTTCCCTGACAGGGATGAGAAAGGAGGACTCTACAAAGCTACTCCATCACCTGAAAGCCTAAGGTCCATCTTTTTCTGGGTGAAGTCCTGTTGATCAAATTCAGTGATATTTCCTTCCTGTGGTGCCAGGGACTGAGCCCAAGGCTTCACCTGGGATAAACACACAACTCACTACGGAGTTATATACTCCATGACCACAGTTCCTGTGGACTGTATGTATTATGGGGGTTTGCTTCTTCCATGAAGGTTGTCTTTGCTCTCCTTACCACTTCATGACTCTTGTGACATCAGAGAGAGAACACATTGGATTCTAAATTTCTCCAGGACAATCGTGTTGGTGGCTCTTGTATATATGCCCTGATACTCTGTCCAGGTTACTCTCACATAAAATTAAAGTGTACATAAAATATATCATTTTGCTTGGAAGTAAGCAAAACAGATTGAAAATAAGTTTCCATATGAAAAAAATAAATGGATTTGAATTTTTTTTTTGTTTTTAAATTTAAGAGAATATGACTATCTGGATTTTTCACATTCCCAACCATATCCAAAATATGTTAGGTGTGGACAGCCAGAATATATATCCACAATGTGCCATTAAATTAATGAACACATAAAATTATATAAACATATATAATTATATATATATATGTTAATTACCTCAAAGTTTCTGGGAAATCACTAATTCCCAATCACTTGTTCAAAGGCCTCTGCTATTTCAGTTTTCTGTACATCCCTCTGCTAATATTCTAGAGGCCCTGCCTCTCTAGAACTCAAGGTCAGTGTTTCAAAGAAGACAAACAGGCAGTTCTGGCAGAAAGTTCGTGTTCCAGCAGTGAGTGAGGGATATTTCCCTCATGGCAGACAGACGAAGCCACTGGTCATCTCGGCCTCTGTAACAGAGCAAAGGGGATGAAGCAGGTGCAGCTGCTCTTTCCAAGAGCTCAGAGACTGAATTTCTCTCCCCCGCTCTTCAGCTTCAGCAGCATTTCCGGGAATTGTTGGTACCCTCCAAGGCTGGCTGATCCTGTGTTTAGTGGTCCATTCCTGCCCTTTCTCATTCCTAGTACTGATATCCACATTCTAACCTGTTATGAGCACATCCCTCAGATTTGAAAGTTACTTCTCTGGATGGTCAGCTATGCTTTGTGCTAATACTATGCTATAATACTATAATACTTTACTAAACCAAAATAAAGGGCCTTGGAAGAGTTGTATCACAACAATAGTCACCCAAACTAGGACAGTGATCGTCTCTAAATGAGAAAAGGTCAAGTGGCTAGCGCTGTGTTTGCCAAGAGTTCAAAACCCGAATTAGCTTTTCCCTTTCGAAAGCTGACTCTACATGTGACTAGGTGTGGAGAGTCAGTTTAGACACTAAAATATTTTCTTTTTTTTTGTGACATGTTCTTGATGGCCACTGCCTTTATTCTTAAGATTTATTTTAATATTTGTGTGTGCATGTGTGTGGATGTGTGGATATGGATGTATGGATATGGATGTATACATGTGGGTACTCAGAGGCCAGAAGAGGGCATCAGATGGATCTGGAGTTACAGGTGGCTGTGAGCTGTTGATATGGGTGTTGGGAACTTGTGGTGATTTGAATGTAAATGTTCCTCATAGACTCATAGGGAGTGGTACTACTAGAAGCTGTGGCTTTGTTGGAGTATGTATAGCCTTGTTGGAGGAAGTGTTATCTTTGGGGGGGGGGAGGGGGAGCTTTAAGATTTCAAATGCTCAAGCCAGGCCCAGTGTGTCTCTCTTTCTGTTGCCAATCCAGATGTAGATAGAACTCTCTGGCTCCTTCTCCAGCACCATGTCTGCCTGTGACCAACCATGCCTCCCACCATGACAGTAATGGGCTAAACCTCTGAACCTGTAAGCCAACCCCAATTAAATGTTTTTCTTTATGAGAGCTGCTGTGGTCATGCTGTCTCTTGAGAGCAATAGAAACCCTAACTCAGAAGAGCAGCAAGTGCTCCAAGTCCCTGCCTTTAATGATTTAGAATCGTCTCCCCTCTCCTCCCTCCTCCTCTGGGCTGATGCTCATTGTGTGGACCAGGCTGACCATGAGATCTATCTGCCTCTGCCTCCTGAGTGCTGGAAATAAAGGCGTACTCCACTCACTCCACCTTGATTTTTAAAAATAAGTATATAATTTTGAAGAGTTATGTATTAGATGCGAGGGCAATGTGTCCCAGGATTTTCATTCGCTCTCCCCCCCCATCCTCTCATAAAAACATGAAATTAACACTCCCATCAAAGTCGGGAGTGATTCAGCTGGGGGAATTATTTACTGCTAGAGCTGAAGTTATCACTGTGACTTGAGGAAAAGCTACCAAGGCTGGGATTTATCCATGTGGGGACTTGGCCTGTCACTCAGCAGTAACTGACCTGGGACTTTATTTGATGTCCTCTCCATTCCTAGCAAAGTCATCTTAGTTGAATGTTTTGAAGTGAACTTTTCCATGCGCTGTCTTCATGTCTTCTGGTTGTGCAGTTTCGTAACAACTGTATCTGGCAGTCATCTCTCCTGATGCTTACCACACAACATGACTGCAGGGGTGCGGTTTTATTCTAATATAAATGTTTTGAGGTATTCATTGATGTTTGGAAATGTTTGCATTCAGAGATTCAGAGTCCATGAAACTTTTCTTTTTTTCTTTCTCCCCCACCCTCCCAAAATGGGTTCTGCCCTTTGGCTGTGCTCAGCAGTGAGCCATGTGTCCTTGTGTTTCAGGATGCCTTCTCCACCCCCCTGGGAGAGAAGCTCCAAGAAGAGAGGCAGCCGGACTGAGAGAAGACAGTTCAGTTCTGGTGGAGACGGTAGGAGAAAGGACCCAGGAAATATGCCCAGTGACATCAGTTTAAGGGTGATCAGCGTCAAACATCAGTTTGATGTCTGTGAGGTGTCTTGATGTCCTGTCTTAAGAAGATGCCTCAAGCATCTTCATTATTGTAATCAAATAAAAATGATAATAAAGATTTGGGCATCTTGAAAAAATATGGCTATCGGGTCTTTGTTGAATTTCTGTCCTTTTTTTTCATCCCATCAAATCAAACCCCCAAATGGCACATTTGCTGTGGAGGTAAAGTGTTATGAAGAGACCGGTGTCATTCCTTTCTCCCAAACAATGCTGCTTCAAGAACACACTTTTTAAAATAAAGTGGTAACTTCAGCTATAGGTTGTACTTCTAATTTTCCCGGAAGCAAGTTGTAGCTTTGTGACATTCAACCAATGAAGTTCTAACAGAAATAGTCACACTAAAGTATGTCACCAGTGAATAATAATAATAAACAAAAACAAAAACGATTTCTTTGTGCTTGGGCTGGAAGTGGCTCCCACTGAGATCAACTATACTTTTCTAGCCAGGATCTCAGAGTGTCTTGAAGAGCAGAGCCTGTGAACATACTACCCCATTCCCAGTTTGGTTCTCTGTGAGTGATGTGTACTTTCTCTTTCCCTAATACTTTAATGGATCATTACCTAAACTGCTGAACCACAGATTCAGAAGAAAGTCTCAGCAAAATCATGTCATTTTCACTTTTCAAAATAATATATGTGTGCGTGTGCATGCGTGTGCATGCATGGGCATGTATGTGTGGGGTGTGTTCTTGTGTGTGGAGGTAGATATGCATGCCGTAGCACATGTGGGGCTTCAGAGGACAACCGCAGGGGTCAGTTCTTAGATTCCACATTAGTTTAAAAGCTTTCTCTCCCTTTCCCTTCCTTCCTTTCTTTTGTGTGTGTGTGTGTGTGTGTGTGTGTGTGTGTGTGTGTGTGTGTGTGTGTGTGTGTGTGTGCCTGTTTACCTGTATGAGCATCACATGCATGGGGTTACCCACAGGGTCAGAAGAGGGCATATGGTCATCTGGAGCTAGAGTTACAGGTGGTTGTGAAACACTTCATATGAGTTCTGGGGACTGAATTGAACCCTGACCCTTTCCTAGAGTAGTGAGCAGGGTTACTAGCCGAGCCATCCAATCTAAGGGACCTCTGACAGTGGAATCAGGATGTATCCCTGGTGCACAAAAGGACTTTGGGAGCACATTCCCCATGGAAGGATACTCCCTTAACCTAGAGGCAGGAGGGAGAGCCTAGTCCCTACTCCAAATGACTTGACAGATTTTGTTGATCACCCTCCCTGTGGAGTAGGGGGTGGGTGGGATGTTAGGGTGTTGGTGGGGCATGGGAGGGAGGGGGAGAGAGAGAAAGAGAGGGAGAGGGAACTGGGATTGATATGTAAAATAGGAAAAATGAATAAGTAAAAAAAGGTGACCCCCCCCCCCAAAAAAAGAAAGCCAAGCCGTCTCTCCAGTGCCCACCATGTTTTAAGACAGGATGGTTTCCTGTTCACAGCTGCATGTGCAAGCCTAGTTGGCACATAAAAATCTAAGGATTTTCATGTTTTCCCCCCTTCTTGCAGTAGAAATGCTGGGCTTGTCTACATGCTCCACCACCATGTCTGGAATTTGGTGGGTTCTGGGGATCCAGACTCAGGACCTCACACTTCCGTGGCAAGTACTTTATCCACCGAGCCATGTCCACTTCACCCTAGGCTACTTTGCACTTTTTCAACCGTCTTATTTGGTAGTGCTAGACAGTAGGTCCTTTATCTCATCTATATTAGTTAGAGTTCTCTAGAGGAATATAATATATATATTACATATATTAATATATATATGTATATATATATATATATATATATATATATATATATATCTTAAAGGCTGTGGTCCAGCTATTCCAACAATGGCTGTCTACCAACAGAAGTTCCAAGAATCCAGTAGCTTTTCAGTCTATGATGCTGGATGTCTCAGCTGGTCTTCAGTATATGCTGGAACCCCAAAGCAGTAGGTTCTAATGCCAGAGAAGGAATATATTTGATAGCAAGATCAAGAGCAGCAGTCAAAGAGATCAAGTTTCCTTCTTCCATGTCCTATACATAGACTTCCAGCAGTGGGCGCAGATGAGAAATGGGTCTTCCCACCTCAAAAGAGTTTGATTAAAGTTGTGTCTTTCTGACTCAAAGATCCAGATTAGAAGTGGGTATTCCCACTTCAAAAGAATTAGTTAAGCAAAAATCCCTCACAGGTGTGCCCAACCAATTTTGGGTTTTAGATAATTCCAGATATAGTCAAGCTAACAACCAAGAATAGCCATCATGCTACCTGGATTTTCTGCTCGTCCTCTTGTCAATCACGTGCATCTTGTTCCAGAGAAAGGCAAAAGCATGGATGTATTGGGAAGTTACTACATTCTATACTGCTGGCTGCATACTGCAGATGGAACTCAGATTTAATTGATGCTTCTTTAAATTAGTAAGTTCCAACACACTTCTCCCAAACAGTTAATTTTCTTTGCCTTCAATCTTAAAATACAAATGGGCTATGGAAGACCTTAGGTAGTTGCTGGGATTTTGAATGGCTTACTCGGTAATTATTGGTAACTTCTCAACGAAACACTTATTTTTGGAAAATGAAGTTGAGTTCTTATGGCAAGTTTAAAAGATTGGGCAAAGAAAAAAAATTCAGAAATTATGGTAATTGGCTGTGGCTTGTGTGGTGATTCTCAGAGGAGGTGGGAGGATGAAAATGATGTAGAACTTCCACATTCTACAAGTCTTGTGGTTACATTAAACTGTGAGTCACACAGGGAGGTCAGACATGATTATTTTTAAGCATGTCCTTAGCAACTGGCACACAGTACTTGAGCTAGGATACTGATTAGATAAATATCTCAAGACAAGTTGAAGTAATTAAACAAAATACTAAACTGAGGAAAGAGAGAACACTTTTGAAGCAGCTAGGCTTTGCTAGATTTTTTTGATAGACATTTCATGGGGGAAAGATAAGACCCCACGCTTCCATTGATCCCATTGTCATAGCTTGGGAATATTGCCCATCCATAACCTCTTTTGCTTTTGCTTCTTACATTCTTTGCTGATCTTAAAACTGCAGAACCTGGAGCTTGTTCTCAACAGCTTTCCCAGCTTGCTTTCTTACACAGCCCATGGTCTCAAATCAGGGCTATCTGGTGGCTCTGATGGGTGTCAGAATGGTGAAATCTCTTGCTGGTGCACAAGTTCCTCCTCTGACCAGCTCCAGGGTTCCAAACTTTTCCTTCTCCCAGTATGAGACTCCCGAGGAAATTTCAATTTCTTTAGAGCCATTGTTTCAATAGTCTCAGGGCCAAAAGGGGGGGGGGGTGGACACATGTGTCTCTTTAGAATATTTTCATTTCTGCCAGGAGTCTTGTGCTGGAGAAAGAAAAAGGCTGAGGCCCCAGTGCCATCCAGGGAACTTTGTTTCTTGGAAAGAGACCTACACTATCCTGACAGCTTTTCCAGGTCACCTGAGGAGAGAAGGGAGCCCAGGAGATGGTGATGGGGGAAACCACACCTTGACCAGATTTTGTGGCTGTGGTAGTTTAACTTTTTACAGATATCTTGTTCTCCCTCCTACTTACTTCCCCCCTCCCAACTTCATCACCTCCCTTTGTTATTTCACTTATCATCTGCTTACTGAAAGATGTGTAGCAGGTCTGTTGTTTTGTCTGGCAATAGAAGAATGAACAACGTGTTCTTCTCCAGTTCTGCCAAGAGGCGGAAACTGATTATCCAAACAAAGCAATCCCTGGCATTGGCTAGTGTAATGAATGCTGCTGAGTTCTGATGGTTTGCCACACTACCCACTTTTCTTCAGCCCCATTGCCAGCCGCCCCTTTCCTCCATCTTTATAGTCTGCTCTCAGCTCTGCGTTCAGGAAACCTCATGCTACATGTGTGTGGGAGAAGAATGAGTGGAGATAGGCAGAGGCAAGACACAAGCCAACAGTGGAAACGCATTCTAGGGTAACAAGGAAGTCGGACCCGAGAGAGAAAATTCACGTTTTATAAAGCTGACATTGGAAACAAACAGGAAGATTAATTCTTAGGGATTCATAAAGGCAAATTTATTTTTCTTTACAGTTTTACAGGAATTCCCATGTAAATGTATATAGTATATTTAAAAATAATACTGCCTCTGGAAAATCCATTAATTGTAAGACAGCTATAATAGCTGTACTTTTATTTGTATTTTAGGTTAGATAAAGTTAGACTGGATGTGCTTAATTCCAGACAGTGAAAGCAGAAGCCCCAAAAGGACCATGGAGAAGGGGCTGTGAAAGCAGGCCAACCCAGCATTAGCTGTGCAGGGGGAGATCAGGGAGCCTCAAGCCACCTTGCTAGGCTTGGATGCTTTGGTTGCCATGTAATTCACCCCAGACACTTAAGAATGAGTACCCTAAATGTTTTGTTTTATCGACTCTGTTACATCACCATATTTAATTACTAGATCAAACACAGTCTCATATACATGTGGAATGTAAAAATATTGAACTCAGAATAGAGAAGAATGATGATTATCAGTGTTGGAGGAAGCAGCACCAGAGGGAGACCCAAACCCTAGCCTGGAAACAGCATCAGAGGGAGGCCGGAGCCTTAGCCCCAGGGGCAGGGAGCAACTGCCAGGTGAGACAACAGAGCAGTTTCCAGAAGTATCTTCCAGAAACTATCACAAGATATTTCTCTGGGAAAGAGCACCTGTGTCCCAGCCAGCATCCACTGCCATTTCTCAGTTGTAGATAACATGCTTTTACACCAACCACTGGACCCTCAGTCCCACCTACATCTAGAGTTGAAGTCCCTAGAGCCGTGGGTCCACCTCCAATGGGAGGAGCATCCACTGGAGGGGTAGCCCCACCTGCATCTCAAGGATTGACTGCCCGAGCCTTGGAGCCACTTCCACCAGGAGGAGCATTCACCAGAGTCTCTCCTCTGCTTGTGTATGAAGGAGCAGTCAACAGAGTCACAGCCCCAAACTATACCAAATGGGGAAAGAGGGAACCCCTGAAGCACAAGCTCTACCTGTACTGATTAGCGGGAGAGATGCACAGACCACAAGGTAAGAACACACTCAACGATACGGCACCACTAAAAACATGGTGCTACAACAGAAAGACCTGAACATCCCAACACAGATGAAGTAGAAGAAAATGACCTAAAAATAACTTCATGAGGGTGATTGAAGCCTTTAAAAAGAGAAAATGAAAAATTCAGTTAAAGAAATGGAGGAAAAGTCAAACAAAAAATTGAAAGAAATTGACAAATCCCTTAAAACCAAGAAAAATATATCAAACAAGTGAAGGAAATATTCAAGACTTGAAATTTGAAATAGAGGCAATAAAGATAATACAAACTGAGGGAATCTTGAAATGGAAAATCTGGGTAAATGATAAGGAACTACAAACACAAGCATAAACAGTAGAGTACAAGAGACAGAAGATAGAATTTCAGGCAATGAAGATATGATAGAGGAAATAGTTTCATTGGTCAAAGAAAAATTTAAATTCAACAAATCCTTAATACAAAACATGTTGGAAATCTGGGACATCATGAAAAGACTGAACCTAAGTATAGTAGGGATAGAAAAAGTCCAACTCAAAGGCACAGAAAATATATTTAAAAAATATAGAAGAAAATTTCCCAATCTAAAGAAGGACATGCTTATGAAGATGCAAGAGGCTTATAGAACACCAAATAGACTAGACAATAATCAAAACAATAAACATGAAGAATAAAGAAAACATTAAGAGCTGCAAAGGAGAAAAGCCAGGTAACATATAAAGGCAGACCTGTCAGAATTACACCTGACTTTTCTACAGAAACAATGAAAACCAGAAGGTTCTGGACAGACGTTATGCAGACATTAAAGAACCACGGATGCTAGCTCAGACTACTTTACCCAGCAAAGCTTTCAATAACCATAGATGAAGAAAACAAGATATCCCATGAGAAAACCAAATTTAAACAATACCTATCCACAAACCCAGCTCTAAAAAAAGTAGTAGAAGGAAAACACAAACCAAGGAAGTCAGCTACATCCATGACTAAAGAGCAAGTTGGGGAGGAAAGGGTGTATTGGGCTCACACTTCCACATCCCTGTTCATCACTGAAGGAAGTCAGGATAGGAACTGAAACAGGGCAGGATTCTGGAGGCAAGGAGCTGGTGTGTATGTGTGTGTGTGTGTGTGTGTGTGTGTGTGTGTGTGTGTGTGTGTGCGCGCGCACGTGCACTGTTTATTGGCTTGCTTCACTTGCTTTCTTATAGAGACCAGGACTACCAGCTAAGGGACAGCTCCATCAATAATGGGAGGGGCCATCCTTCACCAATCACTAATTAGGAAAAAGCTGGATCTTATGGAGGCATTTTCTCAATTGAGGTTCCCTCCTTCTGATAATTGTAGTTTGTGTCAAGCTGACATAAAACTAGCCAGATGGGATGTCAGTAAATAGTCACAAAATTCAGTTAGATAAGAGGAATGAATTCAAGAGATACATTTTTTAACATGTGGCTGTGGTTTGTAACAATTTATTGAGCTTTGAAAATGGATGGCAAGTAGGTTTTAACTTGTTCTCAGGACAGAGAAACACATGCAAAGTAATGTATTCTAATTAGACTGATCTAGCCATCTCACTTCAAGTGGCTATTTCAAAACATCATATTTCTGTGATAAATATGTGTTTGTAATTTTAAATATAATTAATTAGAAAAAATAAGCTACATAAAAATCTAGGATAACCAACAGTTTGTAGCTGCAAAGCTTAGTATTGAATTAAGTATTTTGTCTTTATGTTAATATTTACCATTATGTTCATGTGAATATTATCACAATAATTTTTGCAATACATGAACTGACTTTGTAGTAGTTATATTTATATAGAAACATCATAGTTTATGCACGGTCTTAGTGTCCATGATACTTTCCTGAGGAACTTAACTACTTAGTCCTTTTCATCCACAGGTACCTTTATGCATTTCCCGCCAGTGAGCAGAATTGTAGCAACAAAAAGTAATGACCACAGTGCAGCCTGCCTTCCATTTTTTATTGATTACATTTATAGACATATCATACTTGAGTGTGATGCATGTGACCACACTAATTCCCTATGCCCACTCCTTCTAAACCTCTTCTCAGCTGGTCCCCACTCCTGTTCTTAAACCCCTCCCCTTTCCTCCATTTTCTTTCTTTTTAAAGACCCCATACAGGCAGTCACAGTTTCTGTATGGACTTGATGACCTTATCCCTGTATTTAAAAAAATCCAAAGTGAAAATGGACTTTGTTATATGTATGTTTTCCCTGCCAGTCTGGTCCCACCACTGTGCCAGCCCCAAATAACACACAGAGCCTCTGTATTAGATATAAAGCTGTTGGTCAGTTACTAGTTTCTTATAGGCTAGCTCTGTCTTAAATATTAACCCATTTCTATTAATCTAAGTATTTCCATGTGGTCTCATCTTACTGGAGAGATGGCCCAGACTTCTGTTCTGTTCTCTCTAGTCTCTACATGCTGACTCCTCCTTACTCCTTCCTCTCTCCTCCTAGTCTCCTAGTCCCACCTATCTTGTTTTCCTATTGGCCAACAGTGCTTTAGTCATTAACCAATAAGAGAAACATATTTACTAAATGACATCTCCCATCAGGACTTCTTTAATTTGGTTAAAAGAGAGCTATTACTTAAACTCAACTAGAAGGTAGTGTATAACACTTGAAAATTAGCATGCCAGATGGAAAGACATATTATATTCATGAAACCCTAAAAAAATCAGAAAAGTCCAACCAGGAATTTATAAAAAGTCAAGACAAAAAGGTTAAACTAGGTATAGAGGTACATGTTTTTAATCCCAGGGCTTGGGAGGCAGAGGCAAGTAAATCCCTGTGAGTTGTAGGCCAGCCTGGTTTATATAGCCAGCTCCAGGCTAGCCAGGACTGCATAGTAAGACCCTATCTGAATAAGTACGCAACACAAACAAAGAAACAAACAAATGAAGTTAAATCAGTAACAATATTGTTTATTTAATCATCTCCCATGTCTATTGAGTTGTCTCATTCACAAATAGGGTTTCTGTAAGTCCGGTAGAGTACCAGGATGGCATGAAGACTGGTACTGGTCATCTGTGCAAGGACTGGGCTCTTGCTCCATTTAGCTGGCTGTCATGTCCAGGTTTCTTAAATGCCAACCTAGCCCATAAGAAGAAAAAGGTCATTTCTGTCTTCCCATAGAAGAATGCACCATATCATACCATATATCTAAACCCATTTGTATGAGGAAACGATACCTTTGTTGAGCAGAGGATTCAATGGAAAGAGTTTTGAGCTTGTGTGTGTGTGTGTGTGTGTGTGTGTGTGTGTGTGTGTGTGTGTGTGTGAAAACCACTTTTTTGTTCCATGTTGTGACAATAAGATCAAGAAACAACACTCAAAAGGTCAGGAACAGTGGCATTCACTTGTGAGTCTAGAACTCACAAGGCCAAGACAGGAGGATTGCTATGAGTTTGAAGATAACCTGATCTATGTAGTGAGTGTGAAGCTAGCCTGGCCTACAGTGGAAGACCCTGCCTAAAAAAACAAAATAATACAAAAAAAAAAACCAAGGAAAGAAAAAGGTGTCATTTCCCAAAGCCACACCCCTATGATCCCACGGTAGCTGTCACACAGTGGTTGATGTCTAAGGACCTGTCAGCTCAGGGAATGTTAATTCAGTTGAAGTTGTAAGTCACAAGTTTTTCAGAATCCCCAGACTACAATGTAGATAGAATTGTAACTATTTCTACCTATACAGAAATGTTTTCAGTCATTGATAAGAATATTTTACTTTATGTTGCAAATTACATGGTCATTTGAACAGAATCATGTTTACATTTGTTCATGATTGTCCTTCTTAGAATTAAACCAGAGGCTTCCCAGCCTTTCAGCTGTCAGTTGATATCTTTATTTTTTGACCATTAGTAATGAACAACAATGTGGAACAGACAGCTCCTGACAAAGGTCCTTATATTAGTGACTTTATTTGTAAGGGCAGAATCCTCACAGGAACATAGGCTGAGCCAAAGGGTTTATGAAGGTCTTGTTATTTTACTGTCGTTTTAGCAGGGGTTGAGAGATTGTGTCTCTAGAGGCCACTGTGCCCTTCTAGCAGCAGTGGGTTAAATTGCCCCTTTCTCTTAGTTCTTATCAATGATAGGTTCCGGTGCTGTTCTAAATGTTTGTCTGATTTGTATTAAGTAAGATCTCATTACAAACTATAATTTGAATTCTCTAGACATTCCAATCAATTTGAACTTTACAACTTTTCTCTTTATTCTGTTTATCTGCTTGTTATTAGTTGTGCGAGCACTTGCTGGTATGGATGTGTACATGTGGGCGCATTGCTCTCCATTTACAACTTTTTTAGGCGTGGTCTCTCACTGAACCTGAAGCTCATCGATTGGCTAGGCTGGTTAGCCAGTGGGCTTCAGGGATCCACCTGTCTCTCCCACGCTGGGCTTATCAGTGTAATACTTTATTAATTATTATTATTATTATTATTATTATTATTTTTAATATGGGTTCTGGGGATTTGAATGCTATGTGGCAGGCACTTTATTTACTGAGCAATCTCTCCGGTGCCTTCAAATTTTTAATTCAGTTCACCTTGTGCACAATTCCTTTATGTAGCTTTCTCAACTGTTCCTTAGACATTATGCACACATGTGTATATATGTATGTATTCTATGTGTGTACAATGTATATAAATACACATTAACTGATGGGAGATGTTATTCTGTATATATGTTTCTCATACTGGTTAATAAAGCACGGTGGCCAATGAGATAGCAAGATAGGCGGGGTTAGGAGACTAGAAGGAGAAAAGAGGAAGTAGTAGGGAAGAGTCGAGATGTAGCCCAGGGAAGAAGCAGGACGCCTGCTGCGGCTCCCTGATAAGACGACCACGTGGAAATACTTAGATGAGTAGAAATGGGTTAATAATTAAGACAGAGCTAGCCCATTAACAATAATGGTAACTTGCCATCAGGATTGTATCAAATACAGAGTCTCTGAGTCTTATTTGGGGCTCATGTGGTGGTGGGACCATGGCAGCAGGACACGCTGCAGCCGGCGGGAAGAACCTGCCGTAACATATTGGTGTCAGAAGTGGGATTGAAAACTTTCACTTAAAACCTAACAAACGCTTAAAAAATAGTTTTTAGAAACAAGGGAACAGAGACTAGCAAGACTTCTTAGTAGCAGCATTTTCTTGGTTGGATTTGTTTTGCTGTAGACAGAGAGTTGCGTGGCTCCTTTAAGGGAGGTTTCCAAAATTAACATAAGCGGCAAAAATCCCCCTTGCTTTTAAAGAGCTCTGCTAACAATTCATTAGTGTGTACGAGAGCTGCAATGAAGGTTTACACTCTGTTTTAAAAAATACGCTGGCTTGGGAGAGAAAAAGAAACAGGATACAATGGTTTAAAAAAAAAATAAAAGAAGTAGAATGGATAGGTATGGTGGCGCACGCCATTAATCCCAGCACTTGGCAGACAGAGGCAAGCAGATCTCTGTGATTTCAAAGTAAACCTGGTATGCAGTGAATTCCAGGACAGATAAAAGTTACACAGAGAAACCCTGTCTCAAAATATGTAAAAATAGAAGTAGAATAAATAGAGTAATAAAAAAGCCACGTAAAGATGGAAAACACAGAGAGATTTTGGATATTATATGCGTTTCTGTTATCTTTAAATTGTTTGATTGCTGAGAAAATAACTACTGATAAAAGAAATGCTGCTGGATTAATTCAATTTATATATTTTAAAAATGCTTTGACTCCAAAATTTAAGCCTAAGGACAAGTTACTGGGGAAAAGGATTTCTATTTTTATTTCCACAGAAAATGAAAAGCTGTGGATTCTTTCCAGACTTATATGGTTTGATCAAGCCAGACCCCCTGAAACAGCTCCCCAGGTGATCCAACATTCAAAGCAGTTGAGACAAAGCCTTGCAGACTACTGCCAAGATTTCTGCATCTTCTTTGGACCCCCATGACAGCGCCCTCTACCAGCAGGAAGTAGTTTGGAAAGAACGACGCCCAAATTCCCAAATATTGTTTATAAATGTTTGTTTTCATTTAAATGGGCTTGGTTATAAATGGTTATAACCACAAGCAGTCTTTTTAAAGGTAAAAAGGGAATTATGGTATGGATATGGATACTTTGCTTTGGAATGGATTTTCTTTTATTGATACAAGTTAAGGTCAATTTTATGATATGTATATTTCTCCTCTTGTTTAGGTATTATGTTTATATAGCTCATTGAAAAATGTAATGTATAATTTAATACAGATTAGTTACCTGTGATAGTCAAAACTTGGAATTAAGTTAGTTAGGATTTCTAGATATGCAGAGATGTCTTTGAGATGAATAGGCATTCTTCAAACCTTTCAAAGACCTACAGAATGTGGCATTTAAAGTAGTTTAGGGTTTTTCTTGACAGTGAGGCACAACTGCTCCTGATAACACCACCTGCGTCAGAAAGGAAGATGGACATCGAAGAAACGCGTAATGAAGTTTGCTTCTAATATGGCAAGACTAGCCATTTGGACAAGATATTTCTCTTGTCTAGACTGACTATATGCTGAATAAACTGGACATGCAGGACCCACAGAAAGGTGACTGCTGATGCAAGATGGACACTGCTACAGGATTCCTGCTTCATGGACGAGGCTGCCAGACAGCCAGACAGTCTACAGGACGCAGAGAAAAATGACAAACTGCCAATACAAGTGGACAGTTTAAAGTTTCCTGCTGTGTTGAGGAGTCTGGACACACACTATGGCCTATGGGCTGAAGATGGAACATTACAGAAGAACTTCGGGTGACTGACCAGACAATGAGTTGTCTCTGTCATTTCTAGACTTTATATATTATCCTTCTATGGTCTTTGATGGATTTGAAGACAGGTAGTTATGGTTATAGTTTTCCTTAGTTAGGATTAAAGATAAGTTACATATAGGACTTTAGACTCACAAAGATAGGATAGATGATATTTTCTTTAAATCTTACAAAATGTTAATGGACTAAATATTGTTTACTGTGATTCTTATTTGATAACTGTTGTATAATATATTTTGCTATGTTAAGGTTAAACCCCTTCTTTTACTTTAGACAGAAAAGAGGAGATGATGGGAGATGTTATTCTGTATATATGTTTCTCATACTGGTTAATAAAGCACTGTGGCCAATGAGATAGCAAGATAGGCGGGGCTAGGAGACAAGGAGGAAAGAGGAAGTAGGAGGGAGGAGTCGAGATGTAGCCCGGGAAGGAGAGAGGACGCTTGCCGCGGCTCCCCGATAAGACGACCACGTGGAAATACTTAGATAAGTAGAAATGGGTTAATAATTAAGACAGAACTGGCCCATAAACAATAATGGTAACTGGCCAACAGGATTGTATCAAATACAGAGTCTCTGAGTGTTATTTGGGGCTCACATGGTGGTGGGACCACGGCGGCAGGATCCGCTGCAGCCGGCGGGAAGAACATGCCGTAACAATTAACACTAATCACTGTATATGTAATTTACAAACTTTAAGAACTTCATGTACATACATATATACATAATTAATTCCTTATATTTTGTGGTCATAAATACTTCACAGCATAAGTATTTGTCTTTCTTTTCACTATAGTGTTGGTGGTTAAACTCAGGACCTGATAAATACTAGACAAGTACTCTACCTCCAAGCTACAACCCAGCCCAACACTTTACATTTATAGATTTTCCAAGAATTCTACCTTCTACTCTTTGTCTCGATTTATATTTCCATATTATACATAGAATCTATAATGTTTATATAAAAATATATTCTGTAATTATTAAATAAAAAACCCAGAAAAGTACACCTACAAATGCATTTTACCATCTTTTAAAAAATGTATAAATTAACAAACTTTCTTGCCCTTTTACTTCTTAAGCTTTTATAATTCTGGTTGAGCTTTCTTCATAGAAGGTGATTGGAAAGTGTGAATCTAAGCATGCCTCGCTCAAAAAAAGATATACATATGTGTAACGTGTGCATTTCAGTGGAACCCTGTTTCCTTAAGGTGTGGCTATCATCCATACCTCCATAGTTTGCACATATCATGCCCTTTCCCCATAATGTTTCATATTTCAATTACGATTAAGGTTTCACTTAAATATCACATCCTTTTATAATTTCCCTAAACTTTCTAGATGAATTTTCTGTCATCTGTAGTGTCTTGTGTAATCTTTATCATAGCATGAATTAGAGGTATGTTATAACTGCCTGACAGGATCCCTGTAATGTTTCAAAATATTTATTTACCCTGTTCTCCTTAGCCTTATAGATGTACCATTGTTCTTGATAAGCAGACACACACATAACATCTTAGCGATGGGTGAGTCATATTTACTAAGGGTTAGCCTATATCTGAACATAGATATGTACTTATAAACATATACACAAATGCATATTCATCTGGAAGCATATATGTATATGCATCCTTTTTGATCTAACACAAGAGGAGTTGTCTGTCTCAAAAAGAGTGTGCCTCTTTTGAATAATGATTCACTCACCTCAGTGGATTATAAATGATCATTTTCCTTTTCAGTGTGCCTCTGAATTGCTCCCTTTTAAAATACAGGAATAGAAAGATATTTAGACAGAGACATTAGTCCATCAGCATTAAAATCATTGGAATTTTCTGGAAGGAAGAAGGTAATTAGTGGGAATATATGCCAGCCCTAGCCTCAAGTATCTCAGGAGTTCTCTAAGCACCTATAAACCACTCATGAATAGGTAGGTAAAGGGCGTGAGCTAAGGGCCCAGCACCAGCGCTGATCTTTAAATATATGTCTGACATAGCAGCGGCAATGGCCGGAAGAAGCTGAGTCCCTCTCAGAAAGTTCCTCCATGGACTGAGGACAGTGAATACTAGGACATTTAGTCTAGAATGAAAGATAAGGTTGGCCTTGGGGACTGCAATGGTGTCTCATTGGATGGAGTATGGAAAACTTGAACTTTGAGACTTCAGAAAAAAATATAATAAAAGTCAAATTCAAGGACAAGTATGACAGGGAGTGGCAGTGGGTAAAACTTTGAAGGAAAAGACACAGGGGAGAGGATGCAAAGATGAGCTGGGTTAGTGGATGGAGGAGCTTGCGTGCAGCACAAGCACATTAATGGTAACACCGCGCTGTGGGCAGGATTCCTGCGGGGGCGATGGAGACGCTCCCTTGCTTCGGTGCAGTAACTTGTACAGCACCTAAGTGTTTCCCACAACGCCGTGTCGTGGGCTTTAAATATACACAGCCAAGTTATTCTTCAGAAGAGAAAGGACAGAACATTTAAACAGTCACTGTAACAGTCTTAGAAAATGGATTTCTGTTTCAGGAAAATGAGGTTCAGTGCTGCTGGGTCTGTACACCCCTTTTGGCCATCAGCCTCTGAGGATAGTGACTTCCTTGTGGTTGCGATTTATGTTTTCTAAAAATGATTTTCAGCTCCCGGCTGCCTTTCTTGCCATTTTGAGTGTGAGCGCAGCCATTAACGGCTGAACCATCCCTCCTTTCTTCTTTTCCTCTTCACATGCACAAACTTTATATTATGGGGTTTTAGAACTTTTACAAATATTAATCAAAGTAGGATGCTCAGCCTCCTCCAGGCTCTAGACCTCTTACAGAGACCACTGACCTGAGGACTTCAGCAGGTCCAGATCATCTGCCCTCGAATTCATCTCCTGGTATTGAACTTGATGTACCAAAATCTCTCCTCTGGAGGAAACTGACAACAGAGGTCCCAGGTTATGGATCAGTAAAAAAAAAAAAAAAAAAAAAACCCTCCTGCAGCTGAGCCTTTCACCAGCAATTTGAACAGTCTCAATCACTACCTAGGCCGTAGTTTCCAACCCACCTGCATGTATAAGATAAATCATTGTCTCTACCGCCAACCCATTTTCTTACCGAGGATGCCAATATCCGTCTGTAATTAACCGGAAGAGCATCCTCTCCTCCATTGTTAATGTAAAGCGCTTTAGGTTCCTCATCTCAGCTATTCCCGTCAGCGATGTGGCCCTACTCCAACCTTTCATGCATGCTCTCCCCCCCTTTCTTTTCTAAATTTATCGATTTATTTCACATCCTGGCTGCAGCACGCTACCCCCACCCTCCCCTTCCTGCCCATCTCGCCATTTCCCCTCCATGCCCCAATCTCCTCTTCTGTCTCCATCCAGGAAAGAGCAGGTGCCGCATGAGCACGAGTATGAACAAAACATGGCCTATCAAGTTGCCTAAGACGGAGCACCTCCCCATGTTCAAGTGAAGGCAAGGTGACCCAGCAGGAGAAGAAGGGTCCCAAGATGGTAAAAGGTTTGCAGACAGCCCCTG
Source organism: Cricetiscus sungorus (assembly GCA_030556225.1). Taxonomy (NCBI): domain Eukaryota; kingdom Metazoa; phylum Chordata; class Mammalia; order Rodentia; family Cricetidae; genus Cricetiscus; species Cricetiscus sungorus. Next base: position 33,876,346 of record JANBXA010000735.1, on the reverse strand, counting down.
TTCCCGCTGTCAGGAGTCCCACAGAGGACCAATCTACACAACTGTAGCACACATCATCCACGCCCTTGCTGCAAGGTCTTTCTCAGGTGCAGCTTGACCACTTTGTTCCTCACGTGCTACTCTAATGACCAGGCATCCTTGGACCCTCCGACGCAAAGATTCCATTGCTTGTTCCTCCCTCTACACTAGCCTGGCAAGCAGTTTCTCTCTTCGATTCGATCCTCACCTCACTCGACCACAGCTCTATCAACCTTTATACCTCTCCGCACGTACTTCCTCTTTCTCTGGAAGGACTCTTGCTCAGTTACCTGAGCCATCATTAAAATCTGTCTGAAAGGCTTCTCGGAAGCTTCCCGCCCCCTTACTAATGTCAGATAATCTCTCTCTCCTCTGTATCCCTTTGTTTCTCATTCACATTAATAGAACGCTACATTGCCATATAGCTATAGTCTACTAAACTTGAAGTTCCATTAAAAAAAACCGGTTTAGTATTTTATTATGTTTTTCTTTGCTTTCAGATCTTAGCACATTGTTTGATAGAATAATACAATTTTGTATTAAGGTTGTTATGGTTAGAGAAAATTAAATAAGAACAAACCTTCATTCTAAATCACAAATTATATATTCATTATACTGCCAGTACCACTAATTAACTCCTCCAATTAAACACATAGAATGCAGAACACATTATGGTAGCCAGAGCTTTTTTTTTTCCTTCTGGGGAAATTTTGCTCCTTATATTCTGAGGAACTCTTCAGATCCCTGCTTATGATCTTATGATCCCTGCTTTCTGGTATCTTCACACTTGAGTAATTTGTTTACTTAGTTATAATTAGTCCAGGAACCCCTTAATCATTTGGATATGATAGAGAGATCATAAGGGTTTTCAGACCTGTAAGCTGCTGTATCTGTCTTCGATTCAGAGTCCACAAGAGGAATAAGATGACAAGGACCAATAAAATGGCTCCACAGGTCAACAGTGCAATGAGGACCGAGTGGCCTACACAGAGGTAAATATTAAGAAAGATGATAAATCCTCAGTCACTTTCTTTGGCCAAAACTCCAGCCTCAGCACTCCTTCTGACCCAAAGTCTTCTAAACATGAGGTATTCTAAATAATACAGCCCCATGCTTACCATGCTCTGATTTTGGAGGCGGTCCTGCAGGAGAAAAGAGAAAGAAACTCAACTTTGGGGACCACAGATAAAGCAAATACCAATATTTCCTTGTATGAGGCTTTACTGTCTCTTAGGCAAGTGAACTGCATTCTCTAAACTAAAGCTTGGGTCTCCCAGTTACTCATCTCTTGCACACAGATATATAGGTTGTATGTCTGTTCTCTGTGATAACTACTGTGTAACAGCAACTGTTTTCATCTTTCCTCATATGGAAACACCGTGGTTATTTTCCTATCAGACCCCCTTGTAGACAGATTGAGGATGCATGCATCACATGTTAATGTCTGGCTTGTCTTTGCTACTGAAGAGTCCTGATCAACCCACAGTGTTGACACCCACCTGGGAGGCACTGTATAGAAGCATCTTCCTTGTGCCCACAGTCACTGTGACTCCATGGTCTGGCAGGACAGTCCCACAAGGAAGACTCATTCCCTCCGCACTTTACTTCATTGAGCCATATCGGCCCAGTTCCTGGACCAAAGGCTGCTTCTTTCAATGCCTTCACAGCTTGACCACAGCCCAACTGCTGACATACAACCCGAGCATCATCAAGATCCCAGGAGTCGTCACACACTGTCCCCCAGGAGCCTTTGTGCCAGACCTCCACACGTCCGGAACAGTTCGTATGTCCTCCCTGAAGTCTTATTTTATCTGGGGGTAGGGTGGGGAGGAACCAGAGACATCTGGGTTATCCCTGAGAAGATGAAAGCTTCTGAAAGGCTATAGAGAACAGAGATTTGATTGCTTTAAAAACTATTTAATGTGCACTGGTCAAAGTGCAGAGAGTTAACAGCCATAGGTGGAACATCTACATTACACCACTTTCAAGTCTTAGCGATTATCCTTGTGGGGAGAGATGGGAAGATTATAAGGACCAGAGGTTGGGAAAGACTGAGGCAAAACAATGTTTCCTGGACATGGCAGGACCACTGCATTCATAGCAGCTGTGGATGTCTGCAGAAGATCAAGCCAGTCAACATCCCAGCATAATGAGCCCTCTCTAACTGAGGAGCTTGTGACCCTGCTGGTGGCTCTTGTGGGTTGGGGAGTCAGTTTTCTTTAGGGATATGACTCCTGAGAGGCTGACCATACTTCAGTAGATGTCTCTACACCCATGAATATATGGGCAGCAGATTGAACTCAATGAAAAAAAAAAAAGAAGAAAGAAAAGAAAAAGGTCGTGGAGTCAGAAGAGGAGTTAGGGTGTTGAATCTGAGAGGAGATGGAGGAGGAGCATTAGGGGGTGAATATGATCAAAATATATTGTATGCATGTATGAAATGCAAAGAATTAATAAAATATATTAAAATTACTTGGAATTTCAAAAAAGAAATGCTCATAATTTTTAGAATAAAAGTATATGTCTTTTCATCAAACTGGATATATTTCATCAAATGCTTGACAAATGGGACCACATGAAATGGAGAACTGCTGCACAGCAGAGGACACCATTACTATGGTGAAAATGCAGCCCACAGCATAGGAGTTGAGGGAGAGGGGGAATATGATCAAAATGCAATGTATGAGATTCTCAAGGGATTATTAAAGGCATTATTTAAAAAGAATCATTGTGCTGGGTATTGGTGGTGCATGCCTTTAATTCCAGCACTTAAAAGGCAGAGGCAGGCAGATCTCTGTGAGTCCCAGGCTAGCCTGGTCTGCAGAACGAGTTCCAGGACAGCCTCTAAAACAATTCAGAGAAATCCTGTCTCGACAAACAAAACAAAAAAAGAATCATTGTGTGATTCAAGAAACTGCAAGTGAATGAAGTTAACATTATTAATGTGGAAAGTTAAATTTTCTCACATGGATAGAAGTGATGTGGACAAAAATATCAGTCTGAGATATTGAGAAGATGCATAATAATAAACAGTTCAGAATCGACCATTCTGTGTTTTTTCTAATAATGATGTAGAAAGATAATATTTGGAAGCAATGTGGGGAAAGGAAAGTGGGATTTTCAACAGTCCAGTATTAATCATGTATCTTCTTCTTGGTATTCTTAGAGAAAGAATCAAATAGAACTTTCAAGTACACAAATGGGAAAGTCTGAATAATGATTACTCCTCTTGTAAGTGGATATATACATGTACAGTATAACAATCACATAAACCAACTATTCCAATCCTAACAATTGTCTGGAAGTTACCCATTCTTGTCAATGAGACCTAACAAATCAATCCAGGGTATGAATAGGGGAATAAAATTTCATGTTCTCTCAGAAGGCGGTAGAACAGAAATTTCCTATTGACAGTAGGTACCCACTATCACAGATGACCCAGGACTGCTCTGAAGGGCTGGCCTTTCTCTGTTTCCATGGAGATGAGGAGCATTGCCATAAGGTGACAACTCCCTTTGGACACTGTACATTGTCTATCCACATGAGCCTGGATGGCGTCTTGTCTGAAGATGTTGGTTTCAAGGTCCCGTTGTCTGCACAGCCCAGTTGACGGCACACCACCCCCACAGTGGCTGGAGACATATTGCTGCTGCCAACACTTCCCCATGTGCCATTGTAAAACACTTCCAGGTGACCTGAACAGTTCTCCTTCGAGACTTCATTGGTCAGCCTCAGAGACATGAACTCTGGGGGAAAAGAAGAATAGGTGGTTTCACAACTTCTCTGAAGAAAACCCCCTTTCTCTAATGTAAGGATTGCTGTAACAGATACAATGTGTCAACTCCTAGTAATTTGTCAGCATCCTCTGGATAAACCAACCAGTAGATCTTAGTAGAGTGCAGTGTTAGCTTCTACAGACCAGCCAGCTTTTTAATCTGGAGCTTTGTACTCAGGTATTTCTTTTGAAGACTGTCAGTGCTCTGGGAAACGTGTGAGATTCAAAACCTCCTCCAAGCTCTTGTCAGTTAAAGAATTTGGATTTTTCTCCCCAAGTTACTGTAATTTTAACCCAGGAGGTCTTATCCAATTCTTGTTTGTTTTGCTTGTTTGCTTGTCTTTTTATGTGCATTGGTGTTTTGCTATGGGTGTTGGGTCCCCAGGAACTGAAGTTACAGACAGTTGTGAGCTGCCATGTGAGTGTTAGGAACTGAATCTGGGTCCTCTGGAAGAGGGGTCACGGCTCCCAACCACTGAATCATCTCTCCAGCCCCTCTTGTTTGTTTGTAATTGACTGACACATAAACTATTTCAGGAATATGGTGGGAAGTCTCAGAGCCTGTACATTCCATTCTATGTTCAAGCCAGGGCTTAGGCATCTGCATCATCTCAAACTCTTAGTGTCGGTATGGGGTTTGAGACAATGTCTTTGATACTGAATATTTAGTGAGATGCAGGTGCTAAAGCCAACACTTTGTGCATGTTATATCTTAAGAGGAAATATTTCCTTTTTTTGACACACTGCTTTTCTGCAGATGCCCGCTAGCAGATTTCTGTCATTAAATAGGGGTCAGTTGCTTCTGATGTAGACTTCTTTCATTTCATTACTTTACTGAGTCATTCACTATTTTCCTTAACACACTACAACTGGGGGCATTTTTCTGGTTCATAAAAGCCTCTGAAGCTTGTTATGTGTACAAAGAGAGAGCAATGGCTTTTTATGGTAATAGTTGCCCTGCTGGCAAATAAAACTCATGTACCTGCTTTTAAAATTTATTTAAATAATGTAATTATTTCTTTTCTTTGAAATACTATGTAGAATGTTTCTTATTCTTTTTAGTCTGCCTTATTCATATGTAACTATCAAGTGAGTCATTGCCGCTAATATCCAGCTCTAACATTGATCTAGCATTTTTGTGATATTCAGACCTGTTTCTGTGTTTTGCTCTTTACTGTATACTGGCCAACACATGAGGTTCTAACAGCATGTCAAGCAAATGCTTTGGGGCTTCTGACTTTGGAAATCACTGAACAGACTACTCTGAGTCTATTTCAGGTACATATTCACTATCATTTGCTCCTTAGTCATTTTAAATCCAAATGTGACCAGGAGCTATGTGCAGAACTTACCAGAGCAAATGACACCAGCATCCTCCTTGTGCCTGCAGTTATGGCGCCCCCAGCCGTGTGAGTGGCACTGCCAAATATGAGATTCTTTCCCACTGCAGTTGATCTCATCTAACCAGATATTCCCTGTTCCTTCCTTAAAGTAAGCAGAACCAGTGGCATTAATAGCCACACCACAGTCCAGCTGCTTGCACACCACACTGGCATCAACCATATCCCAGCTGTCATCACAGATGGTGCCCCAGAGGCCCTCATGATAGACTTCGACTCTCCCAGCACAGCGGCCGCCTCCATCTACCAAACGAAGTTGGCCACTTTCTGGAAAGAGAAGTGAAGATAACAATAACATGCATTTTAAAGGAGTCAGACCATTTGCATAGGCTGATCACAAATCCTTACCTATGCAGGGAACATCACTTTTGTTTGGAACGGTAGAGCTTGTTGTCTGGACTGAAGATGATGAACTACACGGCTGCAGTACCTGGGATTGGTTTCCTGAAAACATCAACATTGTCAGGCATATAAGATCAAATGGTTATGGTGAAGAATGTGGCCGAGATGGAGAGTCTTACAGATGGTTTGAAGATGACCATAGCTTTAGGAAAAGGGAGGAAGGTGGACAGATCACAGAGAAAGGGGCAGATTAATGGGCACCTGGAGGTGAAGGAAGCAGGTGCTTTGAGAAAGCATAGGGTACAGTAAGCCAGTGCTTCTCAACCTGTGGGTCATGACCCCCCTGGGGGAGGAGGGATCAAGAAACCCTTTCACTGGGGTCACACATCAGGTATCCTGCATATCAGACATTTGCATTATGATTTTTAACAGTAGCAAAGTTGTAGTTATGAAGTATCAGTGCAATAATTCTATGGTTGGGAGGTCACCATAACACGAGGAACTGTATTGAAGGGTTGCATCGTTAGGAAAGTTGAGAACCGCTGCAGTAAGCACTAGGTAGCAATGAGGTTGATGAAAATCAAGTTCACTTTCTTTCTAGTAAGACAGACGGAGCTACTGCTCTAGCACACATCTCATGAGCCTCCAGACAGACCATTTCCCTTCCGTTTGCTTCATCCCTGCCTCAGGCTCATCTGATTCGAAAGCACATCACTGAGCAGGGGCTTGTGATTGGCTCTGCCCTTCGTTCTCTCACCTGAGCATATTACCGAAGCCACTCGCCCTTCGGAACAAGTCGGTGCACCCAGAGCAGTCACGAGGCAGTCCCCCACGTGCTGCTCAGTCCCCGTGCAGTGGAACATGTGTCTCCAGACCTGACCAGCTCCTTTCCCAAAGTGTGCTCCCTCTGGGGTAGACAGAGCGACTCCACATTTAAGCTGCTGACATAAGACATGGGCGTCTTCTATGTCCCAGTGAGAGTTGCAGAGGGGCCCCCAGGCTCCCAGCACCTTGATCTCCACTCTTCCCTCGCAGGAGGACTTGCCACCTGCCAGGCGGATTTCTGTGTATCCTGAAAGGAGATGGGGCTTTAGAAAAGACATTCGTGACTCCTCTCTCCTTCACAGCACAGGATCTAATTGAAGACATTTCTTGCATCTTACGTGAGCAGACTAGGCTGACATCCCTGCTGTGGCTGCAAGTTCCTTCTAGAGGGGGCGCCACTGAGCACAGTGAAAGATGGGACTCATCTCCCGTGCACTGGAATTCTTCAGCCCAGATCTGTCCGCTTCCTTCTCCGAAATGTGCTCCCCCTAGGATGGAGACGACTGTTCCACACTGTAATTCCCTGCATATCACACTGGCAGTTTCCAGAGACAAGTCGAAATCACAGACAGAGCCCCACACGTTGCCATGTTTCACTTCCACACGACCGGAGCATGGTATTTCCCCTCCAACCAATCTGGGTTCCCTGTGACCTGAAAAATAATAGTGTTTCTGTGAGGGGTGCAATTTCCACGTTTTCACTCATGGTGGGACTAGGTGCATGGTGGGCTCTCGGCGATTTTCCTGGATTTTCTGTCTAGACCGAGCATGCCAAATTGAGGATCTCACATTTCTCAATGTACCTGTCCTCCTAAGAAAATTCTAGAGTTTGGCTTGAAAACTAAGATCAGAACTGTTCTTTTCTTCTAGCGAGTCACTTGCATTCATTTGTAGTGCACAGTTGAGTTTGTTCACTGACGGTCAGCCCTGTCAGCCCTCCCCTTGTTGCAGCCTGAAGTCTATGCCAACCTTGTCAACAACGACCCAAACGCTTTCAACGTATTTCCATTTTGAACACTGAACACCAGACGTTCAGGGGAATGCACTACACTTGCTGTCTGGGACTCTCCTGTCCTCTTGCCATTCCTTTCTGACAGGGGCTTTATCACATGCCTCATAGTCAATGCTGTACACAAATGATCAATGATTTTTGAATTGGAGAGTCCAGACTCCTTGTTGAGTTGAGAAGATATCACTGGCTACTATGTGCTTGGTCGTCTTAGATAGCCCCTAATCTTTAAGACATCAAGTCAAACCAGGTTCTCTGTTGGCATCATGTTTCGCCAGTGAACTTGTGGTGGTGGCTGCATCCTAGGGGTGCGGCTTCAGATACGTAGACATGACCCCCTATAAGGAAGCAGAGGTGTTGGCTTCATCTCTTGGGCAGTAGTCAGAACTGCAGAAGGGCAGAGATTGCATCTTCAGGAGCAGGAAAACCGAAGCGATTATTTACTATTTATTGTGTAAGTGCTTCCCTAATAAATACCTGTTAATCATTTATTGTGGATAGTGTGTACTCATTTAAACCCTGCCTTCAAGTTTTCTTGTAGTGTCTGCTGTGTTCATGTGTAGCCATTCCAAATGAAATGTAACACAACCAGAGAAAAGCAGAGCCAAACCCAAAGTGCTTTCTTTCTTGATGAAAACATGTTATTAGTGCTAACAAATCCCTTCTGTACACAATCCCTCTGTTACCCAGTTCTCAAACATTTGAATCTAAGTCCAAAGGGAAACTTTTCCACACAAATAAGATACTTGGGGACTCAATTTTTTTCTGTCTTGATTTTGTGAATCTGCTAACATGTGTCCATCTACACCAAAGGTGTTTTTTTTTTTTTTTTTTTTTTTTTTTTTTTAGATCACTTACTCTTTATACATGGTCAAAATAATGGAGTCTTAGTTTTTTTTTGTTTTTTTGTTTTTTTGTTTTTTTTTTTTTTAAGGGACTTTTCTTCCCAACAAATGTATGACTGCATTGATTTTTATTTGAGTTATTAAATAAAATCTGGTCCTTGGATTTGGTTCTTTTGATTGACAGTTAAGTTTTCATCTGCCAGAGAAACTAACCCGGCACGTATTCTTCCTTTAAAAAGCTGAATAAAGAACAAGTGTAAAAACAGTTGGTTAGGACTCCCTCCTTTTGTTCAGTAACAAAGTATATGATATACACAGAGAAGGATAAATAACTGTCATTTGAAATACCCTGAATGTCTTGTCCCTCAGCTGAGTTAGTCATAAAATGCAGCCAGATCAGAAGATGAAATGGTTCTCCATCACAGAAGCAGCAAGCCTACCATAGCCTTCTGCTCTTTTTGCTTTCATTCAGCCTTAAGGTTTCCTTAAGGTGGCCTTAAGTCAGAGACCAACAACGGACAAACAGAGGCTGGCATCAGTGCCTAGCAATGTTTGTAAATGTGCCTTTTGACAACAGATTAAGGCAGCTAGATTAGAAGCCTGTGAAGCTTGGGAGGCATTCCCTGGCTAACTTTGAGAATCGCTGCTATAAGCCTCAAGTGCTGAGGTTACAAGTGTGCTTTTTATGTGTGCTGTCAATCTGAACTCAGGTCCTTCTGAGTGTGTAGTAAGTGCTTTATCTTCTAAGCTATCTCCCCAGAAACCCTGTGTACATTTTCAGCTGTAGTCTGTCATTCGTAGCCTGTCAATATATGACATATGCATGATACAAACGCATAAAGATGTGTGTCAAATACATTATTCCTTTCAGAAAAATAGTGCAATCAGTTTTATTTTTAAAGTAAATCTCAATTATGTGATTAGTACAGGCAATGCACCTGCACATCCTGATTCAAAAGGTTGAAAAAAGCATGGAAAGTAAGTCATCTCTGGGCAATGGTGGCATAAGCCTTTAAGTCTTACCTGAGCAGGTAACTTGGGCTTCTTCAAAGTGGTCACAGGAAAGGCCGCCCCATTGCCAGTTTCTGCATTGCCAGAGAGAAGTTTCATTTCCACTACAAGTGCCAGGAAAGAGCCATATATCTGTTGCCTTACTTTTGGAGTAGATTTTAGAACTTGTCTGGAGGGCAGACCCACATCCAAGCTGTCTACAGACCACATTAGCATCTCCTAGGGTCCAGCTTCGGCTACATATCTTCCCCTTTAGCCTTTGAATCTCTACCTCCACAGTTCCAGAGCAGAGGCTGCCTCCACCTACAAGTCTCAGTTCCAGATCCGATCCATCTGCAGAAAAAGTGTAAGCACAGGCTGAAGGAACCCGGGAAAACACATCATCCTTCCCTCCTTCCCAGATACCAAGACACTGGAAACCATGACTTACCTACCTCCTATTGTTTGCTTGCTTGTTTCTTGGCATTGCATGGACTGAACCTAGTCCCTTACATAAAGTGAACAACGGTTGTATGCCTGATGCCTCTTTTACATTTTTTTGGTTTAACTTTGGAGTTGGAGTTTCAGTAAGTTACCCAAAATGTGTTTGAATTTGCCATCCTCTGCCCTAGCCTCTCTCCCGAGTGGTATGGATTACAGGAATGTGCCAGCATACCCAATTTTGGATTACTTATTTCCTGAGGCATTAATAAACAAATGTATATTGTGAATTCTATTGTAAATGGTACATAGTTCTAAAGACTAAAAATGCTATACACACACAACACACACACATACACACACACATGCACACACACAACACACACATATACACACACATACACACACATACACACACACATACACACACACATACACACACACACACACACACACACACACACACACACACACACCATCATTATAGTCCCTTAAATGCTCTTTGAGCTCCACATAGGTTTATAATGTAAGGTGTGGGTCTAAACATTATTCCTAGTAATACAGAAAATGGAGTCAAATGTCTGTCCTATAAAGAATTGTGAGACTCTTTTCAGCTGTGAAGGAATTCCCAACAATGAATTAACTATGTCCACTCCTCATAACTTATACTTATTTCTATTTCTAATGAATATATACTCTTCTCTCTTTGATTTGCTTTTAACTTACCAGAACATGTCACACCAGCATCTTCTCTGTGATTACAGTAATGCTTTCCCCATTCCTGGTGCTTACAATCCCAAAGAGCTGATTCATCTCCTTTGCACGCTAGGCCGTCAAGCCAAATTGGTCCAGATCCCTCACTGGCGTTAACTCTACCAATGGCAGTGACAGTAGTTGGACATCCCAGCTGCTTACACACCACAGAAGCGTCATGAGCATCCCAACTATCATCACACACAGTCCCCCATTCTTGTTGGAATCTCACTTCCAGTCTTCCTGAACATTTGGACACCCCATCGGCCAGTCTCAGGCTCAGATCTGCTCCCTCTATAATAACAACAAACAAGTCAGTGAAAGGGGAATAAGGGTAACATGATTAAAAATAGCTCTAGCTAAGTTAAAGAAAGGGGTGGAGACATGGACAAAGGCCATCACTCTACAGCTAGAAGAAGTGCACAAGGCAAGGACTTCTTAGCACACTGTACTGATTTCGGGAAGGGTCTTGGAGCTTCGTCCAGAGTCAGTTTTGTGCCTGTTTGGTCACTATAACCGATGCTACAATTGTTCACTCTATCTTGTTAAAATTCAGCTGCCCGTGTTTAGGTTTTTTACCTCGTACTCCAGTTTGTGTACACATTTGGCATCTGCTTTCACTGTTATCCCCATGGTCTGTCTCCATCACCCTGCTGTGCTGTGCACCTGGCTCTTTTGTGAGTACCTGTGGCGGTCTGGATGAGACTGTTCTCCCTGAGGGTTAGGTGTTTGAACACTTGGTCCCCAGTGAGTAGCACTGTTTGGGAGGCTTGGGGGGTGTGGTCTTTCTGGAGGGAAGTGCGCCACTGGGTGAAGCTTTTGAGGTTTTAAAAACACGGCACTGCTCCCAGTTCCCATTCTGTATTGTGTTTGCACTTTAAGATGTGGGTTCTCGGCGTGCTGCTCGCTCCAGCCACAGGTCTGCTCCCTGCCATGCTTCCTCACTGCGATGGACCCTTAAGCCCAAATAAACCATGCCTTGACCATCGTGTTGTACCACTGCAATAGACAAGTAACTAATAGGATACTTCTTAGTTTAAGGGCAGAGAAGTGGGGGGAAATCAACACCCCATAAAGAACCATCCTTAATTGTACAGCCTATCCTGTGATAAACATAAGCCAACAGCCTGGGCCCCTGTGTCGAGTACTGTTGTCACCAGGCAGAGCAGTGTGTGCTGTGGATAGCCATAGCCTTTGGGGGACACTGACATGTTGGCACTTTCATTTTTATGAAGGAGTTCTGTGGATTTGAGCTAATGGTTTGGCAAGGAGCAGGTTGAGGTGGCTAAAAGCGATGATGATGGAGGCTGATGAGAAGGGTAGTTTCTTTTTGAACCAGCCTCAGAAAGACAAATAGTGACTGCTGTGGTTCATAGATTTTTACATAGATACATAAAGTTATGTATTTGTGATATTTCTATCTCTATTATCTCTCTTTATCTCTATCATATATTATGTATGTATGTATGTATGTATGTATGTATGTATGTATGTATGTATGTATGTATCTATCTATCCTACCTAGAAATGACATGAAAGTAGAAATAGAACAGTCTAAGGCCAGAGAGTACTAACAGGAGGGAGAGCAACAAGGAAAGGATAAGGGTTATGAGGGGGAGTGGGCACAGCATATAATATTCACATGTACAAAAGCTTTAAGCAATTCACTGCTAGCCCCTTTAGCCCCTCTGCTCCTTCCCTCTTTACCCCTTCCTTCTTCAATCCTCCTCTCTTCACCAGTCCACCTCAATACCCCCTGCCTCTCTTCAACTCATCTTCAATCCCCATCAAGATTTTCTTAAACACTCTCTTATGATGAAACTAAATTACATTATATATCATTTTTTACTGAAACTGTTTAATTGCTTATTTTGAATTTTTCACATGTATATGCATTATGCCTAAGCTTATGGATATGCACCACACATGTTGGGTACCCAAGGAGATCAGGGGCAGGGGCCAGATCTTGTGGAACTGGAGTGACAGGCAGTTGTGAGTCATCATATGTGTGCTGAGAACTGAATCCCAGTCCTCTGGAGGAACAGTAAGGACTCTCTTAATCAACAATCAGTCTCTTCAGCACCTCTCTGGCTATTTCAATTATTTCAATTTCCTGATTTCAGTTAGTGAATCCACAAATGGTAGAGCTGGGACATTGAATGAGGCAGTAACGAGGTGATGGAGGCTGGCTGGACTTCATTATGTTCTCAAGAACTCAGGCTTACAATCCTAGTACACTTTATTTTGTTTGTCACAGAGAACAGGAAACCTGGAGTTGTCCTCACCTAAGCAGATCACTCCAACATCCTCAGCATGATCACAGTTGTGTTTTCCCCATGCTCCGTGTTTGCAATCCCAGAGAGCTGACTCATTTCCATCGCATACAAGATCATCAAGCCAGATTGGTCCAGAACCAGCTCCAAATTTAGCCGAGCCAGAGAAACTAATGGCACTTCCACATCCAAGTTGTTTGCAAATCACAGTAGCATGATCTTTGCTGAAGTTGTCATCACACACTGTTCCCCACTTTCCCTGGAACTTCACTTCTACTCTTCCTAAACACCGATTGGCCCAATTGCTCACCAGTTTCATCTCCAAATTGGATCCATCTAGAGAAAAGACCAATGTTAAAAAGAAAAGTCCTTTCATAAGCAATACATCATTTGGAGTTTCCTGGATACTTGGAATTTGATGCCATTCTTAAAAAATAGTGTTTGGCTTTTAGATATTGCCCACCTCCAAATATTGGAGAATTTTGACCTGCTAAAATCTAATGAACAATAAAGATTTCCTCTACATCTACTTTCCAAGGAAATCATATTATAGGTCAAAATACACTTTGGTATAGAAGAGATCAATATGACTTATTATTCACACACACACACACACACACACACAGAGAGAGAGAGAGAGAGAGAGAGAGAGATAGAGAGAGTGAGAGAAAAAGAGAGAGAGAGAGAGAGAGCAGAAAAAAGGAAATTGGCCCTCTAATAAAGTTGCTGAAAGTGAGAAAATGGTCGTTTACTAAATGCTTAGATTCCTTATTTTAATCCCTCCATAGTAAAAAAATTCTGAGAATGAACAGTTGATGCTAAATTTTAAATTGAAAAAATAATAAAATCAAAGATTAAAGTACCCAAATAAAAGTAACAGTTTGTAAAACATTATGAGCTTAAAATTATGGAAAAATAATTTATTTTAATTTTGTGAATCAAAGTTTTTTTCTCCTCAAGGCATTTACTATCACTTTCAGCAAAAAAGAGGGTGTTTTGGTTTTGGTTTTTACAATGAAACTTATTTCTCATGCTATGAGTTTCCATGAGGATTAAATTACATGAAGAAGGGACTTTGGTTGAAAACTGGGAACACTGGAGACGTTGAAGTTGATCGAAATGTTTAGAAGCAGTTTCTTAAACAAGACATTAAATTTTATGAGCTAGAAGCTCCAACCAAAGACCCCAACTTACCAAGGCTTGTTTTTATTATGGGCAATTAGCAGTAATAATTAATAAGAATAAGAGGCCACAAATAAAGTACACATAAGTGCATCACATGACATAGTCTTCAGTCCTTACACATAGCCCACTTCATGGATCAGCATCCTGAGACTCAGTAGCTGCACATAGCACTGGTCACCTACAAAAACCATGAAACCAAGATGTGTGCAGCACAGAAGTTGGGGGAGTGGCCTGTCACCAGTTTTCTGTTGATTAGTGTGCCACCATCTCCCTAGAGGTGGACTCTGCAGAGTAAGTAGGACTTAGGGTGAAGGATTTCACACATGCAGAGAGCAGATCACTATGAAACCAGCGAGCACTCAAACATCTATTGGTTCCTTTTCTCTTATTAGATTATGGTTGCACCTTTAAGTTTATAAACTTCAAAAAACAAGTTTAATTTCATTCTTCACTATGTAAGAAAATAAGAGCAGAGGGTATTACACTGAAGCCATAACTGAATATCAGCTCTTTATACAGGTAAGAGCCTCGAAAGATTTCTTGGGGTTTTTGAAATTTGTTGTAAATGCTATTTTTGTTTTACCATCATGAAAATTAATTATTAAAAAACGAGGAGGAGGAAGAGATGAAGGTGGCTGAGTCAGCATGGTGATGAAAGGTGGGGGTCCATGAAAAAACTAACATGTTTAGCACTTATTATATACCAGTGTGCAAAGAGCTCTGCAAGTGTCTTATTATTGAGTTATCAGATGCTTAGAAAGATTAAATATTTTGTATGAAATTGCTGCAGCAGTGAGTAGTTGTGCTAGAATTTGATCCAGCATTTTTTCCCTGAGAGATGGACAGTTAAAGTGGAGCCAGAAATATGTGTGTGGGGTTTGCTTTGACACATCCTTACCTGAGCAGGTCACTCCAACGTCTTGCTCATGGGTACAGTTATGCTTTCCCCACCCCTCATGTTTGCAGTCCCAAAGAGCTGACTCATTCCCTGTACAAGAAACCTTATCCATCCAGATGTCTCCAGAGCCAGCACTGGAGTTACTCCATCCAAGGGCTTTAATGGAAGTTGGGCATCCTAGTTGCTGGCAAACCACAGACACCTCATTTATGTCCCAGCCGTTCTTGCACACTGTTCCCCACTTCTCACGGATCTTAAGTTCCACTCTCCCACTACAGTTGTTTTCACCATCAGTTAATCTCAGTTCCTTTTGCATTCCTCCTGCAATATTCAACACAGCAAATGATCGTCAAAAAAGTTCAGAGAGCAGGATGAGTTTTTAGATTACTTACATATGATTTAGAGCCAGACTTGAGACCCATCCTGACCCTACTGTGGTAAATAGGAGAATGCTATTTCATAGTGTCTAGGTAGAATTATTAGTATCACAGGCTTCAAGCAGAACAATGGCAAAACTGAGAGAGCTAATAGCACAGTAATATATGGGATTTTAATTGTATGACCAGACATTCTTAACAACAATGATTTATACCTTCTAAACCAAGATGCACAATGTGCTACAGGATGAACTACATATGTTTATTCCTATCATAAACTCAATAGAAATAAGGTTGATAGTGAACATGTGGGGATAGAAAAACAGCCTGAAGGGAATTAAATAACCATTGTACACATTTATATAGAATTTTACAAAGTAGTTGAAATCTACTAAAACTAGTTTTTTGAAACAGAAATCTAGAGAATTATTTTCCTTTCTCTCTTGATTCCTCAGATTACCTCTGATGCTCTATTCCACCCTGCCCCTGTTATTTTGGCTTAACTGAGGAACCAAGTCTGGCTTCCTGCAATACATTTTTAACTTCCTGCAATACATTTTTAAATGTTAGAATTTAGGTTTTGGATTTATTGAAGTGTTTTCAGAATTCCCTTTTCCCCAGTAACTTTGTGCTTTCTTCTCTTCTTCTCTTTCCACGCACTGCTTTCAATCTTTTTTGTAACATGGAGTTGTTTTGTGTGAGGGAAGTCCATGCTAATTATTTTCTGTCTCCTGCTTAGCATATTATTGTGTGCTTTTAATATCTGGTTCTTCAACTCCACAGAGCATGGGTTTTTAGATGCTACTTAACATACAGGGAATTGCAATTTTTGTTTGACAATTCATATCAGAGTAGCCAGAAGTGAATTTGATGAAATACTCACCAGGAGAATTAGTGACAGCACATACAGTGAGAAGTGAGACCATAGCCATAATGAAGGGACATAAACGGACAAATCCTTTACAACCTATGAAACAAAGGACAGAAGAAAAGCTTACTAAAGAGAGATTTTTTTGAGAAGTAAAGGATTTGGGGTCTGATGAAGACCAAACCGATAAGAAGAAAAACCCTTCTTTCTTGGCCAACAGGAAAGATACAGACCCAGAACTTATATGTAGCCGAGGAGTGGAGATTTGTGAGAACCCTGGGTGTGGGAGCAAATTTTCAAGGCAGGTCTTAAAGCTGCCTAGCCAACAGATGCATGCGTGGAACTGGATGTGGAGTGCGTTCTCTGTGTGCTGCAGGTCAGGTTCCTGAGCTTCCTGTCCTCTACCTTCTCAGCGTCAATTGTTCATACCTCCATCCCCATGTCTACTTGGTCCACACAGTAAGTCTCATGAAAGGATGGATGGTATTTCTCATGTCACGACTGTCCAACCAACAGTACTTGTTAAATAGCATCCTCAACAGTGTGACAGATATCTACCTTGCATCACAAATTCCCAAAAGTCAACCTTCTCATCACCACACACTGCAATTACACACATGTAAAACTGAGGAATGGTTTTAGCTGGCACACGCACGTCATTGAATTCTCCAAACTTTTAGTCAGTATTGATGCCTATACTTTATCTTTCCCGACAACTCTTGTTTTCATACTCAGGTCAGTTCTACTCACTTCAGATCCTGACTTGATTTTTCACCTCAGCAACTTTACAAAATCAATACAAACACTGCTTCCTTCTTTAAAATTTTCATTTGGGGTCTATGACCGATGGGAAACACTTCCATAGGATCTGAATGCCCCTTTCTGTTCCTTGCTCTCCTATGCCAATCACATCAATTTGCTGTCAGAACATCTCTAAATTCCAGTAAAGGTAAATATAAATATAAATATAAATGAGATACATTTACCGGGAGATCCAGCATCTTCAGGAAGAACTATTCCGAGCCTGCCCATCCCAAAGCTTAATGATTTTGATGGCTCTTTTGTCTTCTTGTGCTATTACATAGAAATGTTCTCCATAGAAAGTGGATGACCACTGATGGAAATAATCGTCTCGTTCATAAAATAATCGTCTTGTTCTTAAGGGCTCCAAGCTCCAGAATGAGGAAGGAGTCAATGGCAAAGGGGAACTCTTTTATTGCCTTCACCCTCCCCTCGGCCCCTCCAGGACATAAAACGACCAAAGAAAAATATAACACTTTCCATAGATTTACAAAAACTAGAGAGTGCATTTTTGCTAATGAGATACTTTAATTAATTGATTGATTAATTCTTACTTATGTTATATGTGTTTGCCTACTTGTATATATATGTGCCACATATGTGTGGGTATCCTCAGAGTCTAGAAGAAGTACATTGGAATCCTGGAGCCTGGAGTTACAGGAGGTTGTGAACCATCTTTCCAGATTCTATTTTTAATTTTTGAAGTTTATTACCTTTATTCAGTGTTGTGTTCTATCACAGAGCCTTGAAGATACCAGACAATGGTCCACTATTGAGCTATTCCTTCATCCCTAGAATTGGGTTTTTGACTAATATATTAAACACATACAAAAAAGTAGTAATGGTGACAGAATAAAACCATGTGAAACACACACAAAACATGATAATTTGTCATTATTTATACTTTTGACATTATTTCCAGAGCTTAATATGTCTGTTGGGTGATCACCTGAGTGTAGTACATAGGCAGCCTGTGTACTTCCTGTCTAATGGATAGAGCACACCAATGATTGGTCATGAGTAGTAATGGCTCCATAAAGGAAGAGTCAAGGATTTCCAGTGTAGCACTCAGACTGGCCTGGGACTCACTGTTGGGGCTCGGCAGTCTGTGCACCCCACCTCTGGGTGGGATACCTATGGCCACGTAATCACTACGTCAGGCCTTTACCTGGCTGCAGGACCAGGTTACACATGCACAAGCTCCCCTTTTAAAGCAAGCGCACCAAGCGCACCTTTCTCTCTTGCCCCTCTCTCTTGCTTCTCTCTCTCTCTCCCCGCTTTCGGTTGGCCACCAGCTACCCCCCTCTTTCCTCTCCCCTCTCTCAATAAACTCTGCGTGGGCGCTGAATCTCGTGTTTGTGTTTCATAGGCCATAGCAGCTGCATCACAGCAGCTGTATCAAAAGAACAACATTGGTGCCGTGACTCGGTCAGGCTCTCCTTAAGGACTCCGTGGCTGTCTGCTAGTGGGCGGCTAGCCAGAGACACTTGGGGACCCTGATTTTGAACCAGAGGCCTGCTTCCATCCACCGGTTCACTGGAAATACCATCCCACACCGGCTTCAATTTGGTGAAGTACTCTTTTTCATTGTAACTCGTTTCCCTAGGGTCTGGGACATTTCTCACTGGCGAGTTAAGATTCCGGCTTCAAGCCTTCCTGCCTTCGGACTGCTGAGTCCTTATAGGGCCAAAAATGATTGGCCAGTTTTACTTCACCCATGGGAAATAAACCAGCCTACCCTACAAAATAAGTCAAATTGGCCAAAATTACTGCCAGCGAACAGGTAAATGGAAGGAGTTTTTTCTATCTCTCTGCTAAACAATCTCTTTCCCTAAACTTGTTTTCGTTCTCTTCCCGCCGCTCTAAAACTCTCCTGCCCGCCACAGCTGCAGCCTGTCTCAGGGCAGTGGGCTGGGCTGAAGCAGCATCTGCTCAAGATACTCTGAGAGTTTTTCATTTTTCCCTATGAATGAGGTTTTCGGATTTTGTGCTGGGCCTAGCACCACTCATGCTGACTGGTGCATTCGTTTCTCAGACCCACGAGGGGTCTCTCGGGTTTTATATCCTAGCACTGCCCTTAGACTGGTACATACTTTTCCCAGACCTACGGTGGTCTCTTTGGAAGTTGTACCCCTTGGACTCCGGTGTCCTTGTAGTTTCACAAAGCCGTCTGCCTCACTCATGGAGAGAAAAAGCCAACAAAATTATATCTCAAAACTTTGTAATTTCTGCCAGCTGTTGGGAATGTATTTATGGAAGCCGCCATCTTGACCATGTGGCCTGCTAAGCCCTCCCCCCCTCCGTGGTTCTTTAATCTGCTACACCAGACACCTGGGCAGAGAGACAGTCAAGCCAGCTTCTGCCACCAACAGAACCTGTAATTCATTTACCTTTTGCCTTTTATTCTTTGTCTCTAACTTCTTTTTTCACTGACTATGTTGTATCTATACATGTAATTTAATTTTAACTTTATACAAAAATAAGCTAAACTCTACAACTTAAATTCAACTATACTAAGTCAAATATTTCTAAATTATTATGTGTTTTTAAATGATGGTAAACATTTAAGGTTATAAAGGTCTATTTCAAGCTAACAAAATATTTATGCCACCCAGTCCTTCCTCTAAGCTGTTTATAAAGGTTAAGCCTCCATTATCAAAGGGAGATTTTCTCTACCTCTTTGTCCTTTGCAAGTGTATGTCTAACCTACTAAGTTAAAACCAGTTAGAGTCAGGCTGGATGGCTCTGAGTATAACATCTCTCCACAGCCTCTCAGCTTGGATCCAGTTTTCCAGACAGATTAATTACAGTGATAAAGCCTTACCTAGCCACCTATATGCTTAAGGCAGGTAACTAAAGACAAATTTTGTGTACTAAGGTATACTAAACAGACAGCCCTCAAATGCTCAGAGATCTAGAGAATATGGCATTTAAAATGTTTCATTAAAAAGCTTTTATAACAGAGAGACAGGCCAGCAGCTAGCACCACCCATTTCCTCCAAGAAGATTGATGGACACCGAAGAAGCTCCACCCACGAAAGTGGCAACGCTAGCCACTGAGCAATCCTGTCTTTCATCTCAACTGCTGCAAAGGGCTGTAAGGACCGTGGAAAAGGGCAGTGGAATCGACTTTCTCCACGTTGCTTGGGCCAACGGTAGGTAAGTCTTCCAAAAGCTCCTAATCCACAGGTTGTGTGCCATCAGCAGAAGGCAGATGTCCTTAAAGCTTCTAACCTCAACAACTGTGGAGGACCTGGGAGTGGCTGTCCATGCTGCCAGCTAGTGAGTCTCTGTTACTCTCTAATCATTGAGGTAGAATTTTATCCTTCTCAAGAACTCTGATGCTTTTGACGACTGGTAGTTTTGTCAGCTTAAAGCAGCAGTCACGGTTCCAATTATTACAAAACATATTTCAGAAATGGATATTTTAAGATTGCTACTGTTTATAGTCTTAACATTAATCAATAAAGTTTTAATGAGCTACTAATTCAATCCTGACAGAGTACTAAACACCATACTATGCCACTATACGATCATAACTGTAACTATTAGCTCAAAATTAAGGTGCTTTTCATTGTGTAAAAATCTGTCAGTTGTATTTGTTAATTCTTTCAGCCAAACCATTTCTAACATGAGTATGCTGCTAAAGTGTCTTAATATTTATGTTTTCACAAACTCAAAGGATTCTTGTAAGTTCCAGGGAGCCAAATTGGACCCATTCAAACAGGTCAGATTCACTCCAAATAAATATTACTCTACTTCTTCCTGGCCTCGGGACTTCCTTCCCTTGTCCTGGGACCCTCTTGGGAACTCCTCCCCCACCTTACATCTCTCCTATTAAGACCTAAAAAGAAAAACCTAACCTTGTCCTCTGCTCTGCTAACATCTCGCCAGGTCTCAGAGAGACACCAGAGTTCCATACAGTCAGGACTGCGATGAAACAACCAGCTACCAGGACGTGGCAGCACCCCAGCTTTCTTGGATCCCCCAAAAGACGATCAACGCCCCAAGTCAGCAGGAAGCAGTCTTTTGAGAACTCAATGCCCTTATTCCCTGACCTGCCACACCCAACCCCCACCTTTTTAATAGCAACAAGAGGTGGGAATGTTAGAAACCTGCAGTCTCACCCTGTTGGGCCATGCCCAACCCCCACCTTTTTAATAGCAATAAGAGGTGGGAATGTTGGGGCTCGGCAGTCTGTGCACCCCGCCTCTGGGCGGGACGCCTATGGCCACGTAATCACTACATCAGGCCTTACCTAGCCTTTACCTGGCTGCAGAACCGGGTTACACATGCACAAGCTCCCCTTTTAAAGCAAGCGCACCAAGCGCACCTCTCTCTCTTGCCCCTCTCTCTTGCTTCTCTCTCTCTCTCCCCGCTTTTGGTTGGCCACCAGCTACCTCCCTCTTTCCTCTCCCCTCTCTCAATAAACTCTGCGTGGGCGCTGAATCTTATGTTTGTGTTTCTTAGGCCATAGCAGCTGCATCACAGCAGCTGTATCAAAAGAACAACACTCACTATGTATCCCAAGCTGACCTTGGACTTGAGGCAATCCTCCTGCCTCAGCTTCTCTGGTGCTGGGACTACAGGCACATGCCACCATGCCCAGTTTTTCATTCACTAATTTTGTTTACAAATTTAAATCAGTAGAAGCTGCTGACTTCTACCTTTTTCACAAAATGCCCCCAGGAAAGGACAAGACCAAAGAAGTTGTATGCTTTGCAACCCTTGAGACCATCATGATTGGCACTGGAGACCCTGGTCAGTGGATAAGGGATCCATTCTAACTTCTCCATTCCTGTGAACCATTGTTTCCATTGCTTAAAAGCTTGCCTTCATTGTAAAACCTTATGGGAGTCTATTACATCAAAGATGTTAAAAACATGAATGGCAACCATACAAATCTCCATACATACTAAAGCCAAAGAAAAAGGCCTTGCCAGGACATCTTAGTCCCTGCTGAACTGTGGCATTGGAAATAACCCATTACATGTTTACTGAGAATAACCCAGGATGGATCTTTAGAATATAGATTCAGTAGAACTTTGATATCTCATGATAGTTTCTACATAATGGTTTAACTGGATGCATCCTTTCCCACACCTTTCCCATTCCAGTACAACAAATAAGTCTCCATCTTGCCTTAGGCCTTAACCTGCTCTTTACACATTTTCAGTCTTAACCCATAAAGCTGGTGACCGAATGGAGGCCACTCTCCTCTGAGACTGATTGACCACAGTTGCTCTCCAGAACATCTCAACTGTTTTTTTTTTAATACATACTTTTTGAATATAAACTACTCCAAGCAGTCATGCATATCTATGCCCCATTCTGATGACAATTGTAGCTGGTTTGTGGCTTTGTTGACTTATGATTTAGAGCCCCACATTGGTTTAAGTAGGTCCCTCTTGAAAATAATATCCTAGACCTACAACCTAGCTGGCATCACACTGGTACCAGATATCACTATTGGATGATGACAATTCCTTATGCAACATCACCCTAGCCAAAGATGTTGTACTTGAAAATGTTTTGCCTTCTATGTCAGAGATGACTTTATTCAGATACTATAGCTGTCATTCATAATCTCTTCTAACATACATGTTGAACACAAAATACCCCACCCATCCTTTGATAATAGGATTCTACTACATTTTGTAATCCAATTTATTTTATTTCCTGACCATAATTCTTATTTTCTGATAAAACATATACTTTATGTTTCCATGCTTAAAGATGAACCTGATAGTTTACTAAAATTAATGGAGATTATGGATGTCCAGGGAGTCCCTTCTTCACATCAGTCGGTACGTGAGTTCTGAGGGAAAGAAGCCTAACCTTCAGTCTCTGCTGACTCAGTTTCCCTTCAGCTTTCCAGTCACAATCTCCACAGCCATGAGCTCACCTTGAGGAGGAGAAAAAAAGAAATCAAGCTATCCCCAAGAGACCAGAATAAGGTGACAATGACCAACACAAAAGCATTGAGAATAAATTATCAGCTTAATGATTCAAAAATAACTGCTTATGCAAAGCTCAGTGATCTTCAAGAAATCACAAGCAACTCAGAACTTTATCAGAGAAATTTAATAGAGGCTGATATGGCTTTTTAGAAGTCAGACAGACTTGTGATGTCTGTAACTCAGCTTCTCCAGTAATGGGATTGTTCCATCCCCAGCCAAGTGTTCTCTTTCCTTTTTTCATTTTTAGGTTCTACCAATTGCTGGATAAACAGTGCCTCTGGCTGTTTACCTTTCTGTTCTGTCCACAAGACAGAAGTCCACAAGAATGGCATGTAGACCTGGTTATCCTGTGTGGTAGAATGTCAGCACTCCTTTGTTTCAAGATTGTCAACTCTTATTTCTTGAACATTTTTGAAATATCTTCACCCCTGTATTTAATTTTCTCATGGAAAACATGTCACAGCAATATCTTTAGCCTTAGTATATTAGATATTGACCTTTATCAATATTATATTATATTAGTATATTAGATAATAACCTTTATGGTTATTTCCCTTTAATATTCTAGCTTAAATGTTGAATTTAAGTTTAGGCTGCACATTTGCAAATCCAGCTATTTACATAGAATCCATAAAATAGGGATATCGACACACGCAATACATGCTTATTACAGATAAATTCTTGGTTATTGTCTGCTTCTTGACAGAGAGCTGGCTTTGATTCCTGACAGGTTTTGCCTGATTCTAGCAATTGGACTTCTGCTTTGTCCATGTGTCTTATGACAGTTATTGTCAAGTGCCAGTTTCAGGGATTGTCCTACCATGTGATATGCTTGAATTTCATTTGCTGTCTTGATTGTCTTTCCATATCAATGCCTGCTTTAAGATAGGAGAACTTACCTTCCAACAATTATTTGTAGATAAAGAACATAAAGTGACAAGAAAGATAGTGAAAATAAACATGATATGATATGTTCAAAATTCTGTCAACAGTGACTGTGGCTGCGGTGTGGAAAAGTGCAAATGTTCAAATGTAGACATAATATCACCAATCAAGCAATTTATATAGAGTTCAGTGATAAATGGGATGTGGTGGAGATGAGGGGATGTATTTGAAAAATAGCTTCATCAATGTTTGATTGTTATAGGAAATAAATTATTAAATAAACAAAATATATTCATGTGTCAATAATGACCCATATGTTGTACCACTAAATTTTAAGCCAATTCAGTTATTTGTACTTGAAATACAAGTACAGAATATGTAGACGATGCAAAATATATCTTGATAATATCAAAGGCACCAATTAATGGTCATTCAACATTATTGATGAAGAGAAGAGAATTGAGGAATTTAGAACGAATAACTGATTGGTCTTAGAGATAGCCTATGTCAATAAAAAGGGGAGCATGTGAGAGTCAGAGGTCTGTTTGAGTCATCCAACAGGCATCAAAGACCAATTTTCTCTCTTTTGCTCCTGCCTGGGAGCATCTGCCATGCATGCTCATGGCCTGGGCCCCAGGCAGGACAACTGTGGCTTGGGTAAGATGGCCGGCAGTTTCTCCTACATCCACCCATCTGTTGAGTAAGAGCGTGCCAGCAATTCCCCTTCCTGTGGTCCTTGGAAATACTCTATCTCATGTCTCTACAGTATGTAACCAATACCCTGTTCCTGGCATTTCACATGTTGTACTATGCTAACTTCCTTTGTGTCTCGCTTGATCAGCATACCTGAACCTTTGAAGCCAGCTCTCCTCCTCACCAGGGTTTTCTTAGAGAGTGGCTATCTTAATAAGACACTAGGCACAGGGTTGCTAATCATCACAGGAACACCTCCCAGTTCAAAGGGTTTCCCTGTGTGAAACAGACCTGGATAGGGCTCAGAGAGCCATTAAGTCTGCCTGTTAGGATGGAGACATATTTAGTGTAAGCATACTGTAGGGATCCATAGCCATATCCCCGAGAGCCTTAATAGGACATCTGATGGGAGATGTTATTCTGTATATATGTTTCTCATACTTGTTAATAAAGCCCTGAGGCCAATAGAAAACTATATAGGTGGGGCTAGGAGACTAGTAGAAGGAAAGAGGAAGTGGGAAGGAGGGGTCGAGATGTAGCCCGGGAAGAAGCAGGAAGCCTGCCGCGCGGCTCCCCGATAAGACGACCACGTGGAAATACTTAGATAAGTAGAAATGGGTTAATGATTAAGGCAGAGCTAGCCCATTAACAATAATGGTAACTGGCCAACAGGATTGTTTC
The DNA here is from genome assembly GCA_030556225.1 of Cricetiscus sungorus. Classification (NCBI taxonomy): domain Eukaryota; kingdom Metazoa; phylum Chordata; class Mammalia; order Rodentia; family Cricetidae; genus Cricetiscus; species Cricetiscus sungorus. Next base: position 33,851,327 of record JANBXA010000735.1, on the reverse strand, counting down.
AAATACAGAGTCTCTGAGTGTTATTTGGGGCTGGCGCGGCTGTGGGCCCAGACTGGTGGGTTGGTGGGCTGGCGGAAACATACACGCTACAGATGGCGCCCAACGTGGCTATAAGAACTTTCACTTAAAACTAATAAGAGCTTAAGAAATGTTTTAGAAACAAAGGAACAGAGACTAGCAAGACTTCTTAGTAGCAGCATTTTCTCCGTTGGATTTGTTTTGTTGTAGACAGAGATTTGCATGGCTCCTTTAAGAGAGGTTTCCAAAATTAGCATAAGCGGCAAAAACCGCCTTGCTTTTAAAGAGCTCTGCTAACAATTCATTGGTGTGTACAAGAGCTGCAATGAAGGTTTACACTGTGTTTTAAAAAATACGCTGGCTTGGGAGAGAAAAAGAAACGGGATACAATGGTTTAAAAAGAAAAAAGGAATTAAATGGATGGATGTAATGGCACACGCCATTAATCCCAGCACTTGGCAGACAGAGGCAAGCAGATCTCTGTGATTTCAAAGCAAACCTGGAATGCAATGAATTCCAGGTCAGTTAAAAGTTACACAGAGAAACCCTGTCTCAAAATATGTAAAAATAGAAGTAGAAGAAATAGAATAATAAAAAAGCCACGTAAAGATGGAAAACACAGAGAAATTTTGGATACTATACGTGCTTCTGTTGTCTTTAAATTATTTGATTGCTGAGAAAACAACTACTAATAAAAGAAATGCTGCTAGATTAATTCAATTTATATATTTTAAAAATGCTTTGACTCAAAAATTCAAGCCTAAGGACAAGTTACTGGGGAAAAGGATTTCTATTTTTATTTCCACAGAAAATGAAAAGCTATGGATTCTTTCCAGACTTATGTGGTTTGATCAAGCCAGACCCCCTGAAACAACTCCCCAGGTGATCCAACATTCAAAGCAGTTGAGACAAAGCCTTGCAGACTACTGCCAAGATTTCTGTGTCTTCTTTGGACCCCCATGACAGCGCCCTCTACCAGCAGGAAGTAGTTTGGAAAGAATGACGCCCAAATTCCCAAATATTGTTTATAAATGTTTGTTTTCATTTATATGGGCTTGGTTATAAATGGTTAATGACACAAGCAATCCTTGTAAAGGTAAAAAAGGGAATTAAGGTATAGATATGAATACTTTGCTTTGGAATGGATTTTCTTTTATTGATACAATTTAAGGTCAATTTTGTGATATGTATATTTCTCCTCTTGTTTAGGTATTGTGTTTATATAGCTCATTTAGAATGTAATGTATACTTTAACACAGATTATAGATAATTACCTATGATAATGAGAACTTATAGTTAAGTTAGTTAGGATTTCTTGATATACATAGATGTATTTGAAATGGATAGGCATCCTTCAAACCTTTCAAAGACCTACAGAATATGGCATTTAAAATGGTTTAGGGTTTTTCTTGACAGTGAGGCACAACTGCTCCTGGTAACACCACCTACAGAAGAAAGGAAGATGGACATCGAAGAAACACATTATGGAGTTTGCTTCTAATATGGCAAGACTAGCCATTTGAGCAAGGTACTTCTCTTGTCTAGACTGTTTGACTTTATGTTGTAGAAACTGGACATGCAGGACCCACAAAAAGGTGACTGCTGATTCAAGATGGACATTGCTACAGGATTCCTGCTTCATGGAAGAGGCTGCCAAACAGCCAGTTTGCAGGACACAGAGAAAAATGACTGACAAACTGTCAATACAGGTGGACAGTTTAAAGTTTCCTGCTTTGTTGAGGAGTCTGGACACACACTATGGCCTATGGGCTGAAGATGGAACATTACAGAAGAACTTTGGGTGACTGACCAGGCAGTCAGAAATGAATTGTCTCTGTCATTTCTAGAGTTTATATACTATCCTTCTGTGGTCTTTGATGGAGTTGAAGACAGGTAGTTATGATTATAGATTTCCTTAGTTAGGATTAAAGATAAGTTACATATAGGACTTTAGACTCACAAAGATAGGATAGATGATATTTTCTTTAAGTCTTACAAAATGTTAATGGACTAAATATTGTTAACTGTGATTCTTATTTGGTAACTGTTGAATGGTATATTTTGCTATGTTAAGGTTAAATCCCTTCTTTTACTTTAGACAGAAAAGAGGATATGATGGGAGATGTTATTCTGTATATATGTTTCTCATACTTGTTAATAAAGCCCTGAGGCCAATAGAAAACTATATAGGTGGGGCTAGGAGACTAGTAGAAGGAAAGAGGAAGTGGGAAGGAGGGGTCGAGATGTAGCCCGGGAAGAAGCAGGAAGCCTGCCGCGCGGCTCCCCGATAAGACGACCACGTGGAAATACTTAGATAAGTAGAAATGGGTTAATGATTAAGGCAGAGCTAGCCCATTAACAATAATGGTAACTGGCCAACAGGATTGTTTCAAATACAGAGTCTCTGAGTGTTATTTGGGGCTGGCGCGGCTGTGGGCCCACGTGGCCCCAGGACAGGGAGGCCGGCAGGGAGACCTGCCGTAACACAACATGCTACAGACATCATTAGAATTTAGATACTCCGCTGGGAGAGAATAGTCAGATATATAAGATTCAGAAGGATCCAGCCCCAAATTCAAGAAAATAAACAGAAACAAAAGAAAGACAATAGTCAATGTGTTGAATGATCTTGATATATTGAATAAAATCAAGACAGAGTTCTGCTATTGATTTTTAAATATACTTCCTATGAACTATGTGATGAGAGCAGAATGGCAGATTGAAGGCACAGGCAGGGACCCAGTTCACTACTTAATGTGATTTCTGTCTGCTTATTTGTGTCATTTTCCCCAGTAGCACTCACTACCCAAAAGAGAAACAGAGCTTTCCATCACACAACTTTCCCATTTTTGCTCAACAATTTATCATTCTTATTCACTCCAATTACACTGAAACATTGATAAGAATTGACTACTTCTCATTTTCTAATCTACCAGTATTTATTTTAGACAGGACTTCTCTCTGCTATCTCCTCTCCTCTATCCCTTCAGGCGTATTCTAACAGGAATGGTGTCTGTGGCAAGTTGTTATACTCTTCACTAACCCACACAATTTCCAGGACCAGAGACAGTAAGAGTCTGAACAAAGAGAGAAGTTTGAGTAAAAGGAAAATCAGTGTTCCTAGGTAGTTGGATGTATCTTAAAGCAATGCTAAACGTTAGCCTGCCCCAAATTAGAAATTTAAGACAAGGAAAATCATTGTTTCTTAATACTTCTTTTTATTTATTCTTTGGCAGATGTCAACAATAAATTGTGATGATATCCACTCCTACCCACCTACCCCCAATGCCAATGCTGTCAAGACAGCCCCTCCCCTTACACCTGCCCCTTTCTCTTTTTTCCTTCTCTCTCTCTCTCTCTCTCTCTCTCTCTCTCTCTCTCTCTCTCTCTCTCTAACCCGTTGAGTCTAGTTAGTTTTGTCTGTCGGAATGTTGATTGATCTTGCATAGGTTACCACAGCTTCAATGAGTTCATGGGTGTGTGCGATGATCATGTTATGAGAGCTGGGGATTTGAACTCAGGTCCTTATTCATGTGTGCTAAGCACTCTTATCTACTGATCCACCACCCCTGCCTTGCTTTTGTGTTTCTTTGAGATGGGAATGTAATCCAAGCTGGCTGTGAACTATATACAGAGCAAAGGATGGTGGCCTTGAATTCCTGATTCTTCTGTCTCCATATCCAGAATGCTGGTTTTGTTATAGCCATGAACATATTGCTTTATCTCTATGAAAGCATAATTTTAATCACTTTGAGTGAAATTACTTTCAAGTATTGGAACTCACCTAAACCTGAATTTATCTAAAATATTAAATTATATTAATATGTAAGTATAAAGTGTAATTGATATGTTGTTCTAAATATAGTTTAAATATTACTTTTTGTGTACACCTTTTATGTGTATGTGTTGATATGGCTAGTTGGTATAAGTATAAAACTATCTGAACTATAAAATCTTATAAGAAAAATCTAATATAACAATTCTGAAGTAAAAATATAAATATTTCATAAATGCTAACATGTCAGCTCAATATATAGTAATAATTTGACAGATATTTATTTATTAAATAGGTAGTTAAAATCCATGAAACCCTCAAAAGTTAGGCAAAAAAGCCACAAATCTTTTAGAAAAGGATATGTTAGAAGACAATAAGACTCTAGCATGAAAGTCCCTAAAGAGAACCATAAAGGATGTAAACACAAATAAACATCTAGAATATAAATGCTAGAAGTTTTATAAAATTATCAAAACAATATTTATATAAAACTAAAACTCATTCAATATAGCAATAGTTGTTTTAGCTTGATAATTAATATTAAGTTCTGAATAAAATTTTAATTAATAAAAGAATATATGTTAATTTCCAACTCTTCTTTTAAAGATATTATATATATAGATATACATATATGTCTATATATATATATATATATATATCCCCTCAAATAAATTTTTCTCTAGAATAATGTTCAAATATGTATGAAGGGAACAAAATTTGCTTTAGAGAGGTATTCATCTATTTATTATTCAGATTAGTTAATAAGATTTAGTTAATTTATGCTAGCAACTGTGAGAAACATAAAATGTAAGAAGGATTCCTGCCACCAAAAGGTTGAATATCTTATTTGGAACTTGAATGATCATAAATAATATCATAAGATATTGTTATTTTCCTTAGAATTCAAAACAAATTCTAGTTCAGTAATGGTATAGAACCCCATTTTAAACAATCCCAGGAACTAATAAATGATATAAAAAGAATAATAATGATAATCAACTCAGATATGTTTAAACTAAGAGCTTTACAAATTACCATGAGACTCCTCTGAAGTAGTGGAATTTCAACACATTTTCTAACAGTTTTATGAGCTACATGTTGACTTTAGAAATGAGGTTATTCCATAGCCCAACATGCACACTGCAAATGTTTAATTTTCCATCTGTATATTTGTGGCATGGTTTTGATATGTAGCCCAGGCTGATCTCAAACTCACCACACTCTTGCCCTAGCTCCCTGAATGCTGGAATATACAAGTCTATGCTAATGACCCAGCTCTAGTCAATCTGGTTTTAATTTAGGGACTGGAGATTTAAGATGAATGAAGAAAAGAGCTGGATATAAAAATACATCATCAAAAGAGTAGATCCAGTAAGTGGGGAAAGAATTACAGAAGGGCGAAAGCAGATGGACACAGATGGTCAGATGAGGGACCACTTAGACTAGGGTAGAGAGCAGCTTTGAACTTTAAAACAGAAATGAGATGTGAATAAAGAAACCCATTTGCAGTAATGATGTAAAGTGTTACAACAGATGGCACACATATTGGTTTAGCAAAGCATGATGGGGCTGTAATTGTTCAAGAAGGCCGATTGCCAGTGTGGACAGACAATGCAGGAGGAAGCCATTTCAAAGATCATCTTCCTCCCTAAAAATGATTAAGTCTAGAAAACAGTTCTAAAAATTGCTCTCCCCTGCATGAGCTCTCCCTCTCTCTCTCCCTCTCCCTCTCCCTCTCCCTCTCCCTCTCCCTCTCCCTCTCCCTCTCCCTCTCCCTCTCCCTCTCCCTCTCCCTCTCCCTCTCCCTCTCCCTCTCCCTCTCCCTCTCCCTCTCCCTCTCCCTCTCCCTCTCCCTCTCCCTCTCCCTCTCCCTCTCCCTCTCCCTCTCCCTCTCCTCCCTCTCTCCCAACCCTGCCCTTTCAGACAACCTCCAACAAAGAAGATGCCAAAAAACCTAGTTTCACATTCCAAGTCCCTGCCTAAGCATTCCAGCTTTTGACCATACTTAGACAAAACCCAGCTCGTGGTGGACATGTCACCACCCCTTGCCTACAGGCTATATCATCTCCTTGCTTTAGTCTGGGCATGTGACTTCTCCATCTTCCATCTCTGGGACTGGAGAGCCCACCCAGGAGTTGCTTTGTGCAAATAACTTTTTCAATTTGGCTTGATCTGGCTTGTTTTCTGGCCGAGAAACCTATTATCAGGACACAGAAAACCTATTGGAAAGTATTAGAATTTTTCTTGAAAATTTTAAGAAAAATTCAACTTCTGCAAGGGGCAGCACTTTCAGGTAGGAGCAAGGTGACTCCAGTTGCCCAAGAAGGCTGTGGGGAAGCAGCCACTGTCAAGAGGAAGCCTGACCATGGGGTGCCCAGCCTCCCAGGGAGACACAGCTGAAGCGGGGGAAAACCCTGCCGTGCCTAGCACCTCTTAGGCTTTCTACTCAGCAGCTGCAGAAGCGCAAGCGCTACAGATTCCTCAGTCCCCTTCTGCAGCCTTCAGCAGTTTGATTGGGAGAAGGCAGGAAGAAGCCCAGGGAAGAGGGAGAGAGCAACGGAACAGGGAGGCACCCCCAGACGGCCCAATGGGATGGGGAGTCACCTATCAGCCTTTGACACTATCTGTGAAATTAAAATTTCAGGACATCTTCCCACCCCCCCCACCCCCCAGCAAAAACTACAACAAAACACCAGAGTTTTAATTTGTAAAGAAAAGAGCCTTTTGGCTGTGGTGATGCATGCAAGTGGCAATCTCTGTGAGTTGGAGGTCAGCCTGGTCTATAAAGCCAGCTCCAGGATAACCAGGACCGTTACACAGAGAAACCCTGTGTCTCAAAACAGACTACAGACAGACAGACAGAAAGAGAGAAAGAAAGAAAGAAAGAAAGAAAGAAAGAAAGAAAGAAAGAAAGAACCAAAACGTAATCTCAAGAACAGAGATTAAAAAAAAAAAAGAAGTATGGGCGAAGGGAAGGGAGCTAAGGCTACTGTGGAACTCGGGTCAGCCTATGTACTGGTCCTTGTAGAGGATCCCTTCCTCTCTCTGGGGTGTGGTTTTGGGCCCGCTTTCAATCCCCCCCCCTGCCCTTTAGGTCGCTAATAATGTGCTTCCTGCAGAGAGGAACGCTGATGCTAAAGTAAGTTAAATGTCTTTCTGAATTCCGTGCTATGTAGAATGGAAGCACGTCATTTTTGATTGCACCATTTTCGATTCCGTTTAAACATGCCAGGTCAGCGTTAGAAAACTGTGAATAAAGATATTTGGAACTTGAATGAGGCTAGTTGCACAATGGATTTCTGCCATGAAGACCACAAGCCCAGACAGAGGATAGACACGTTTGATTAGACTGAAGAGGTCAGGAAGAAGGGAAAACCCACACTCCAGCAATAGAGATCCTTGAAGGACCAGTACTAACGGGCAACCATAACTGCGCGGGGTGCAGAGATCACTGTGCTACGGATGCCTTAGGAGTGAGGACAAAGCTGAAACGCAAACAACAGCTTCTCTATCTTCCTTGTCTTCAGGCTTCCGCAACGTGGCCAGGAGAAGGCTGCTCTGGAGGAAGAAGACCGCTTTATGAAATAATATTTTCTATAGTGAGAGGGACAATACATTAGATCACAAGACATTTAATGTTAAACTGAATTCCCAGAGCAGCACACGAACTTCATGCATATCCTTAAGTTTTTCCCTTATATTTGGTCAGCATAGAGATGAGTGTTTTTACAAAATGCTTTTCTTTTCAGGATATTTTGAGGATAATGTCCTTCCTCTTTTAAAAAGCAGCTGAGATTTGCAAAACCAGGAAATAACACATTCAGTCACTTGCTGTAAAGCTCAGCTTAAAAATGAGTACAAAATGTTCACAACACAGATTATGCTCACGTGTTTACTATTACGTGTGCAAGCCAAAGATATTTAAAAATTCGTTCATAGATATACATTCTAAGGAAACAATTAGGCTTTAAAACAAGTATGTGTCAAAGAAAAGATTTTTTTCCTATAAAATTTAGGATGGTCATTTAGTGGAATATTATTAAAAATATATGGAAGGGTAAAGGGAAGAGGGTAAAGATGGCCACTCTGGGGCTCAGGATCTTAAATCATTGCTTTAGAGAGGGAAGAAGGTGCAGCCTGGAACCTTTAGACAAGAGGGAGCAGTTTCATGCACCATCTTTGCTTGGTAAGTGTAACTCTCACCCTTAGCAAGGAAGTTTCCCTTTGTAGCAGATATAGCCCATCACAGAAAACCACAACTAGTCAAAATACAGAGAACAACTTATCATGGGGTGTCCAGCCCGAGTGGAAACATCTTCAACACAACTCTTGCTCCTTGGGTTCAGAGAACATCGTAGAAGAAGGAGGCAGAAAACCAAGAAGTGAGAGCATGTCCCTTAGAAACGACAGAGAAGCTACACTCATAGTACCGGACCAATATGGTAGACTAACCAAGACCTGAAAAGTGACAAAACAATGACAGAATTAAGAGATGAAATAAGGTAGAAGGGGGAATCTCACTGGGCCCCACCTCTAGACAAAGGACCACAGGCAGCTAATGACTACTAGAGAGGGAGAATTTCTCTTCCCAGGGATGAGGTCATTAACTGGTTATCCAATACCAACTGGTCAGCCCTGAAATCATGTACATACAAGCAACACTAAATGGACTCAGCAGTTTGTATATATGTGTGTATATAAGTCCATGTAATAAAGAAGGCAAAGCTATGAGTTTGAGAGGCAGTAAGGGGCATTATGGGAGGGGTTGGTGGGGAAGGACACTGGAGGGATTGGAGGGAAGAAAGGAAAGGGGAAAATGATGTAACTGTACTTTAATTACAATAGAAAAATCACTAAGGAGAAAAGAGTGAGTCATATATGTAAGGGTTGTACTCATTCTGTCATAGATACACGATCAGCCAGAGAACTGCACCCCTGGCAATTATTACATTTGTTACAATAAGGATTTTCATTAGATATTTAACATCAGGATTTGCTGTATGGCATTGATCTTTATTAAGTTCAAAATAAAGATTTATTTTCAAACTAAAAACAGGACAGTGAGGTGTGTGTGGTTCAGAGACTGAGCTTGTGCCTAACATGTGACAGGTCTTAAACGTGAAAAAATGAGGTAATGTTTTGAATTTAAATCCATGTTATTTCATAAGGAAAGAAGGTTACAAAAATTATAATCATATCTTACAAATAGCCACAATATTGTAATACACTATTAAAATACCAGTGCAAATGAAGAAAGGCAATCTCACATGTTTTAAAAAGTTTGAAATGATAAAATGAAAACTGAATTTTATTTTATGAGTAGCTCTTACCATGCATTTTATTTTTATGTTACAAGTAAAGAAATATCATCTTAAAGTAGCTTTTGACCCCTTCATTACTGGTATTCATTTATCAGTCATTATCAGATATTTAAAGAATATCCAGTAAATGTTATTTCCCAGAATAGATAACATAAATTTGTGCATGAGAAAAATCCATAACCCAAATCAGTAACCACACCCAAGTGTGGCATGAGTTGTTTTCTTTTTAAAAAGACAGAAATTATAGTTTAATACATTATTTATCCCTACTCTTTCCTCTCCCAAAAACCTTCCCATGTACCTCCTCCCCTGGTCTCTTTCAAACTCATGGAATACATAAAAACATTTGGCTCAGACTGTAAAATATTGCTTGTATGTGTGTTTTCAGGGCTCACCATATGGTACCAGATAACCAATTGGTTGTGCTCTTCTTTGGAGAAGACTATTTTTTCCATTCTCAGCATTCCTTAGCTTCCCATTGTTCTTTGTTTATGGTTGAGTCCTTGTGAGTTTTCTCCCCATGTTATCATGTCTATTGGTGTCATTCTTGTTTAGGTCCTATTTAGGCAGTCATGCTGGTGACACTTTACAGGATGTAGCTTCTGACAATTCTAGTGGAGACACTCTTACAGCAAACTTGCTGCTCTTCTGGCTCTTACAATCTTGCAGTCTCCTTTTCTGCAATTTTTCCTGAACCTTAGTTGCAAGTATTGGGTTATAGGTGTATTCCTAGGCAATAAAAATCACAAATCTGCATTTTGATTGTTTGTTGTTTTCTGTAATGGTCTCTGTTTCAAAGAGATGTTTCCTTCATGAAGAGTGAAGACTAGACTTCTTTATATCTGTAGATATAAAGACAAATATTTAGAATGTAATTATGGATTATGCTGGTGTAGTAAAGTGTTAGTTGTAGTCTTGCAAGACCCCTAACTTCACTAGCCCCTAAGTAGTTGGCTAGGTTTACAGTACTCTGCATGATTTACCTCTTGTTGAGTGAGTTTTAAATCCAATTAGAGTGTTGTTGGTTACTGCCAAGGCATGTGTGCCACTACTGCATTCCCAGGTTACCCTGCTATGCTGATTGTTGTTATTGTTCATAGGTGTCATAGCTAAGTGGAACTGTGGGTTGCTTCCCTCCTTTGGAAGCTTGCATGGCCCTTCTGATACCATGAAAGCTCGTCCTCAGAGAGGAGAGTATTTTCAGCAATAGGGACTTAACTTCCACTCTAGGGGTATGGGCAAGCAAGGGTAATGGCTATAGTCTATAATGGTTTGTAAGTCTCTTGAATGGTCCTAATCAATGACTCAAAGGAGGCCTTCTCATGTTTGGTTTTTGATGGCACTGTGTGTAGACAGTTCCAGGCATAGAAAATTATCTCCATACTGAGTTAAATATAAAATCATGGTTATTCAGAACAGGGAGGAAATATTTTAGACATTGTGATGGCCCAAACCTAGACATATCTGGGAAGAAATCTCAGTTGAGTAATTGCCTCCATCAGTTGGGCCTGTAGGCAAATCTGTGGGGCCATTTTCTTGATTAATTTAATGAGTGGCCTTTACCATACATTTTATTTTCATGTCAAAAGTAAAGAAGTATCTTCTTAAAGTAGCCTGTGAATTAACCAATTCATTGGTTAATTGATGTAGAAAGATCTGAAAGGTCTAGCTCACTGTGAGTTGTACCATTCCTGGGCAGGAATAAGAATGCAGAAGAACAACACAGCCAGCCTATTCATTTTATCATATCTGTCATTTATCTGGTAATGAGATATGAAATGAGCTGAGAATTGAGAGATTAAGCAAAATCTAGATATTCAATAAAACATTCACTTGCACAAATTTTGTATATTCAGGTCTTTGACTTAAATAACTTTAGTTAACTTTGTGAAGATAAGGTAATTACCTAAAATGTTGTGGACTGTCTCCATATTCTTATCTGGTTGAGTATAAAGTTGTCAGGTGTTTTGTGTTGCATGGGCAATCAAAGAAAGACGGTCACTCCAAGATGAATTTTAGGCTCTCTGGCAGCAGTTTCCATGAACTGAGCCTTGAACAGCTTTGCAAAGGCTTATTTATTGATTGTTACACAAATTTGTTTTGGGGTAAAACAAGTTCCAAATACTAAAGCCTGATCTAATCTGTATGTTTGTTGGAAGGACAGCATAACAACCTTGCAACTCTAGGTCTTATTGTGCATTGTTTGCAGAATCCAATAATTCAAGATATCCAGGTGTGCCAGGACCATCTTGCCCATCTTGCGTGTTCCAGGACCATCTTGCCCATTTTGCGTGTTCCAGGACCATCTTGCATGTGCCAGGACCGTCTTGCGACCAAAGTCATGCAAAGGCTGTATATCTGCTTCAGAAAAACAACTCTATAGAAAACAGAAAACAATCATTGTTTTCCACTACGATTTCTTCAAGATCAAAGTACTCCCAGAAAGCAACTATTCATTCTGATGTTTACTCTAGACACAGTGAAAACATTTCATACTAATGTTTACCTTAGATACAATGACTCTACTAATTTTTCCTCTACATTTTCCCCTTTTGTTTAAGCTATTCTAATTATATTGAAGATTATGTAGCCACACAATAAAGACAGCCTTTCTCTATCATGTTGTTTCACATTCTTATGTAGATAAACCAGAATACACTTCAAAGCCAGTGGAGTTATCACAGCAAAAAACAAGTATAACAAGTGCTAGGATAACAAATCACAGGATTAAAAGAAGCTATGGTAACTGCAAAGCTTGCCATCGTATCCATCCCAGATACATCAGGCAATTTATTTGAAAAAGTTTCCTTAATTTCTTGTTGCAAATCATAAATCACTTGGGAAGAATTATTTTTAACCTTTTCTCAATCGCACTTGCTTTTGTTAAACCTTAATACAATAACACGTAATATTTCAATCACATTTTAGTTTAATTTTTTTCCTTCAAAGTCTCTTTCTCCCAAAAGTAGCACAGCTTGTCTCAAGTCAGTTGTTTCATTCACTATCTTCCATTGAGCTCAAAGTTCTGCAGAATGCTGATGCCAATCTCTAACAAATTCAGCCATTTGAATTTCTTTATGAAGGGCCAATCCCACTGTTGCAGTAGTAGGAGTCAATGCAATAATTCCCATAGCCACGGCAATAATCAATATCCTTTCAGTGAGTTTCTGGATAGAATCAACAGGTGAGTCTTGCCACAGCCTTGACAGCTTCACCAGCATCCAGACTGCTGACCTTGCTCTAAAAATATATAAACTTTCAGAAGTGACATCCAATAATATACTTGCATTAACACAGGCACGAAGAGTACAGTGTTCACAGGTGATACTATAGTTATTAGGGGGCCATTGTATAGGCCCTTTCAATAGTATATTAGGTAATGGTATACATACTACAAAGATGTGGCTTTGATTTAATCTAAAGGACAAAGTATACTTACCATCATTAACATTTAAGTTTCCTTTCCAAAGTTTAAGAGGGCATACGGCACTTGTCAATTTCCACAAATTAGTCTGCACTGAATTGGAAGATTGTAGCATAGTACCTGACATCCCAACCCCATGCCATTTGCATAGGTTCATTAACAGCAGAGCTAATTTCCACAGTTCTATTCAAACTATCAAGCTGCCATCTCGACTCTGAGTGAGGATACTTCCCTTGAGGAAAGCTGTAAGAGCTCCAATCAATGATGAATCCATGGGAGATAGATATTAATAAACACTCGAGTTTTCTCACCTTTACCTTGTTGCCAATGTACCCAGTAGGACTCCTTGATTGTAACCCATGTCTCACAAAATGGCAGATTTATAGAACTAGTAGCATTAGTCTCCTGCCCTTTAAAACCAGATGTATGAAGCATATAAAATTTATTATGAAAATCCTGGTTAGTATTATGATTAACTGCAGATAACCAAATTTGAAAAGTTATATTTAGACAGTGAGTTCCATTACCCATGCAACTAGGAATTCCTTGTACGCCCACCGTACAATTTATAATCTCCTTACCCTCTTCCTCAAGCTTAGCAGATCCTCTATGGTTATAAGGAGGTTATAGCCAAGAGGATTCATTGACCACAACAGGAATATCCATATCTCCACAACTTACCCCTTTGTTAACTGGAGGATTGGGAATATAATAAGCCCAGTAAAGATGCTTGGTCCCCATTCCCTGTACAGTCACCACAGACAGCAAAGCCATAGCAAGGAACAGTGTTGTAGCATTCAAAAGTCCCCTAGCCAGCAGACCTATTGCTTCTTCTTCTTCTTCAGTCAATTTCCTAAGCTGTCCCTGTGTAGGAGAATCTGTCATCTGCTTCAGGGTTTCTTTCTCCCCAGAGTTGTCTTGTTAGGAGTTACCCATATCAGAAGCTAGGCATCTGAGAGATTTCTCTCGCTCATATCTAAATTTTATTCATTTCAATGGTACCCACAACTTCTCCCGGGCCCCATCATAACACCTTCCTTAATTTGCATGGTGATGTCAAATGTCCTTGTACTACATAGGCTGACACAAGTCAGCAGTTTATGCCTTGCAGCAGCTGTGGTCCTTGCTTCATTAGAATTTTAAAAATTTAAAGTTATAAAGCATTATGTAATCTATCTCTGGGAGTCCTCATATCCCCTTTTGTTTTTATAAGCATCTCTTTTAGAGTGAGATTAGATCTTCCAACTATTGCTTGTCCTGTTATACTGTATTATATGATACTCCTGTCTTACTGTAATTGTTTCATAATGCCGTATCTTTTAGGCATCCTTTAGAGTACTTATGGTATTCTTATTTTTAATCTTCCCATTTATTTTTTTATCCATTTTACATATCAACCAAAGTTTCCCCTCACTCCTCTCCTCCAGCTCCCCACCTCCCCCCACACCTGCCCCCACCCACTCCTCAGAAGGGTGAGGTCTCCCATGGGGAGAAGGAAGGGCTTCGTCCTATGGTACTCTTTAATAGTTTGCTCTCTGTTCAACTTCATAAGTAAGTGCCTGTATCTACACTTAGTAGAAACCCTGAAAAACTCCCATTGTATTGTCTCTTGTTTGAAAGTCTCTCTGAGGATGATATCAAACTGATCAGGGGCATGGAACGAATTGAATGTAACCACAGCTTCTGCAAAGAACAGAAATGAATTACAAATATCCAAGTATTCCATAAATTGAACATGTATAAAATCATGAATGGGACTTAACTGTATCCATGCTACAGCAAAGACATTTCTTCTGGAAACTAGAGTGTCAGAAGTAGTGCTAATCAGAATTTGAAAATATGTTGAGGTAAGCACACACACACACACACACACACACACACACACACACACACACACTGCCTGCCTGAATGAACAATAAGAATAAGCATTGTATATGTGAGCTATGTCAGCATGAAGCAACTCTCAAGAATGGGGGAGGGGCAGAGCATTTGATTTAGCTGGTTTGTCATCCTAAATAGGTTACAGATTCTTTAACTCTTAATGAGATATAAACAATCATGGAAGTAAGGTGACATAATAGCAGGAGCTGGGATGCAAGTTTTGTGAGGTTTAAAAACTTTGAGCATTAGAACCATTATAGCAAAACCAAAACATTCATTGCAGAAAACACAAAAGATAGTAGACAGCATGGGAAAACTAGAGAGGGGTAAACCTGAGCATTTGGTTACACTATTGAAGAGGACAGAAAGGTCTATAGAGGCCCAAATTAATGAGATAGCCCTCATTAATCAATTAAGCTCTTCTGCAAGAATACGTTATAATAAGTGGGGTAAAATAAGAAGCTGAATATGTACTAAAATGCTACAAGTTTTCTAAGTGTGGAAAAATACATTAAATATGTGAACTGAAAGGAAACCTCTTACTTTGGGAAATAAATATTGAATATATATGCATATACAATTTGGATATCTTTTGAGTATAAAGGGAAAATTCTGGAAGGAAAACACCCATGCATTAAGGAATAGATACCCACAATCTAAATTATCAAAACTACTGCAGCCCCAGACTTATTTTTCACAGTATCAACAAGTGAGGATAGAGGTGGGGGTTGCTCAGTGGAAATGCTTCTGACCTGAACCCTTATTCAAACTGTTAGTTATGTACAAGAATGCTACAACAGCTAGATATGTGAACTTTCTGAGAATGCACCCCCACATGGTGCCGGGCATTGCTCTGTAATGAAATCAGGGAACAGGGAAGACGCCCTGGGAGATGAGAGAAGGGGAACCTGTGTCAGCAAGACCAAGGCGAGTACTGTTAGCATCAGCAAGGCTGAGCATGAGAAGAAATGCTGAGGCTTGCTTAGGAGAATCTGTGGTGGATTTTCACCTCTTGCATGCTCCTCTTCCTTCCCCAGGCCTCTCTCCCTGGCCTCTGTTTCTCCCTCGGTGAGGGGAGGAGAAAGAAGGCATGAAGGGGAAGCATGCCTTGAAGGAATGGGGAAATAAAGCCTGTGACCTTTTCCTAAAAAGGTCAGAGAAATACTGCTTTATGCCATGGAGGACTCCAGGGTTTGGGGAAGGCTTGTGTGATGCTGTGAAAAAAATACATGCTAAGCACTCAAATGTGAGTGTGGAAGCCAAAAGTTTTATTATTTTTATATTCCATACTGTGTCTAAATAGTTACTGCTTTAGCGTTTGTTTTTATTTAAACATTGGACATCCCCCCTCCCCTGCGCCGCTGTGTCTACACATCATAGTTGGTGGTTCTGCCTGTAAGACAGTCTGCAGGCATAGTTCTTGAGGTCTTGTCTGGTTTCAGTATCTCCATCTGCATGAGTGAGTGTGTGAGTGTGAGAGGGAGGGAGGGGGAAGAGAGTGGAGGGAGGGAGGGGAGAAAGGAGGGAGGGAAAGAGAAGGAGGTATGAAGAGGGGTGGTGTGCACAGCTATGGAGAGAAAGCTCCCTTTAACACGCATGTGTTTGTAACTGACTTCTCCCCAGGATTCCGTTCCTTTCCCATATGCTCTCTGTGTCATTGTCTTGTGTTTCTCATATGTGACATTCTCTGATCTTCTGCACCACTCCCAGCTTCTCTCACAGAAATCATGATGTTGTGCCTAAATTCTGAACCTCAAAATCACCAAGAGACTTGATCTGATGCAAAAAGCAAAGAGTCTTTTAATTAATTAACGAGTTGACTGTATTAACTCGGGTCCTGCACCTGTCTGACACAGCAGGTGGAGGGAGAAGGACCCAGAGAGACTGTGGGGCAGGGAATATATGGGGTAGAGCAAAAGGAGTGTCTGGGGTGGGCATCAGTCTCAGGATCCGTGCACATCCAGGCTTGGGCAACCTGTCCTCAGTTATGAATCAACTGCACCTGCAGGAACGATTGCTATGCTCAGAGTCTCCTCCCCCGCAAAAGCGCTGTGCTCTGCACTCCACTGTTCCATGAAGCACATCCAGAGCCCACCAGCTAACTTCTGATTGGTTCCTTGCCAGCTAACTTCTGATTGGTTCCTTGTATCTTTCTTTCTAGTGACTTTCTTTCTAGTTCAGGCAAGGTCGGGAGCTCAGCACATGGGGCTGCTGAGTCAGGGGCTACCTCTTGTGTGTCTTTTCTGCACCCTGTCATGGCTGCCAAAGCAGGGGGCGGGATGAGGGTCTGGGCCCTTCAGAAAGGACACATCATTTGGACACAGTGCTGTTCCTGAGGGATTAGATACCAGAGGTAGTGACAATTGGTAGAAAGTCAGTATGAGTCTACCAATGTTATGAAAATGAAATAGGTCATGTGCAGGTACACACAAGTGTGGCTATGGGATGTGCAGATACACACAAATGTGGCGACGAGATTATGTGACGGTTCTTAAAAGATCTTTTCAGTTTTTTTTTTAAACAATACACATTTAATGAAGCACGGGGCAATATCCAAATTATTACTACACCTACTTTATTTTTCATGAGTCTTATTCTTTGCAAGGAAGAGGCATTGAGTGAAGACTCTCAAGAAATGTATCAGGAAGAAAGGCATCATCTGGAATAAGATATGTATGAGACAGCCACAGAATGAGAAGTAGACTGTGATCATATACAACCATGGGCTATAACGGGAATGAGACAGATTATAAATACAGATCCAATGACATTATATATTCATGTGTATAAATGTATGCATACTATAGGAATTTAATGCACACGAACACTTCTTTAAATAAGTACAAATTATAGACTTGTTTGGTCTTAAAGCTTAAGAAATGGTTTAAAAACAATGGAGTCTGGGCCATACTTGATATTGTAAATCTCACAGAGGCTATGTAAATAAACATCAACCTGAACCACACCACTGGGCCAGAAAAACTTATACCAAAGTACAAACAAAAAGCAAGATCAAAGCTGATGGACAAATATCAGTGTCTGTACCTCCCCATATGCACAGGAACAAACTGATGGATGGGAGAAGCAAGGGATTTCCATCGGTGAGTGACTGTTGCTGGCCACTGATGGAAAACCATAGTGGGACATTAAGGAGACCATCCACAGCTTGTCCATTAGCATGACCTTTCTAATACACCCTCCAGCATTGTCACAGACTTCCTTATAAATGCGCACAGCTGTTCACTGCTGTGGTGAAACAGAAGAGAAGTTTTGGTAAGCTTTTTACTTTTTGCTTTAATCAACTTAATTTCATTATCCCCTGTCCTGGAGAGCAAATGTTGTAACTAGAAGTGTCATGGGGTAAGTTTCCTTTCTGAAAGATTCAGGGGAGGAGCCTTCCCGTCTCCCACTCCTTTCTGTTGATGACTGGTAACTCTTCACTTGCCTTGGCTCTTGATTGATCTCTGCCTCTGTCTTCATGTGGTCATCATCCCTGTGTCTCTTGTGTGTGTGCGTGTGTGTGTGCGCGCACAAATGCACGCATAAGTGTCAAGGCACATGAAAAGAGGCCAGTAGATAACTTTGGGTGTTGGTCTTCACCTTTCACCTTGTTTGAGATAAGGTCTTTTATTGTTGTTGTTGGCTGCCACCAAACATACTAGTCTAACTGATCCCCAGCTTCTTCTCTTTCAACCTCCCATCTCACAGTAGGAGTACTGTTATAGCATCTCACAGTAGCACTAGTGAAGAAGCAAGCAAATTTCTTCCATGTTGGGTGCTATATGAGTCAAGACAACTAATGGTAAATAATATGCAATAAGGAATCACTCATTCTGTGTAATGCTGTATTTTTATGGGAAGTAAAGTTTTACTAATTTAATCATGCCATAGATTTTGCTACCACATGAAGTAACAAAATTTGGGCTCATTGCCCATCTGCGTTTTTATTGTAAATAGTACCAAAACTTTTATCCATGCCTGGTGCCATCTGAAAGAGGAGCATGAGTTACTGTCCTCCACATATGAGGCCCATGGTAACTCAGCGGACCCCTTCCCTGAGCTGGCAGCTGACTCTAAGGAGAATGGTGTCAGGGTGACAGACTTACACTGATGTCACCCACCAGCTCCTGGCCCTTTCAATAGAATCTCTCTTCCCAACCTTGTCTGCATAGAGTCAGGACATCTTTTCAGGTGTGTGGGGTAATGTTACCAAGAAACACTGAGTGAGGAATTTGCACATTGAACCAATGTTTGGATCTACCTCGAATTCTGTAACTAGTGTGGGATGCTGGGTCATAAGTTGCAGAAGATGGGTGCAAATTAGTTATTCCGGCCAGGAAGGTAAACACACCCTGAACCACCCCAGCAAGCTCTGACTTGCCTCTCATGGCCCAAAATACAATATCTCAACCACTCCTGGTTTGATTTTTAATTTGTATTCTGCCTTCTGTAACAAGAAATAAGATACAAATAAAACCTCTAATTGCTTTAGATCCTACCTCAGTCTCAACACTACTCAGCCTCTTTTTCTTGATATCTACTTGAAATGTATATGTAAATTATGAAATTTGATAAATACTGAATACACATGTGCAGGGACAGGGCCAGTTTGAGTGTCGGCTAATGACTTGAAGGCAGTACACACCTCAGTGGTGTATTTCTCGTCTCGTTCAGTGGGTTCACCTGCAGGAAGTCAAGAAAGGACTGTCACAACTGAACTCAAACCTACTATCAACATCCTTCCCCTCTGTCAGAATCCACCCCAGCCCAGAACAGAAGTAAAAGTATTTGCTAGAGGCCAGGGGTAGCTTTCCCATCCAGAAGTGGCAGGGAGAGAATATCAGACAAGACTGAAGCGTCTCCTAAGAAACAGGTGCCCTCGATGAGTTGTGTAAGGTGAGTGGGTGCACCGCACCTGCTTGGCTCCACCAACCACACAGGTGACACTCATGCCCGTGTAACACGCTTGCAAGAGTTTCCAGCTTCTCTCACAATCAATAGAACTTTTACTTGGTAAAGTTTTAAGTGTGTTTGTGGGGTTTTAAATTCATTTCCATGTAGTTTGGAAAAGAAAGCTGAGAAAATGGTCTTAAGGGAATTCAGATGGTCAGTTTTCAGTGCTAAACGTGGGAGGTGTCTAGTTTGCTTGTGTTTTTGTTACTGTCTTTTGGGGGATTGGTGGTGCTGAGGACTGAATCTGGACCCTTGTCATGGTAGGTGTATATCTAGACTGGGCTGGGGCTGTGTCTTTGTTCTCTTTCTTTGTTCTGTTCTTCCTTTATTTCTGTTTATTTTATTTATTGTTTGTATTTTGAGATAGAGTCTTCTGTAGGCTAGCCTGGCTTCAAGCTTACTATGTAGGCAGGATTGGCCTTGAACTTCTGATCCTCCCACCTTCTCCACCTCCTCAGTTGTTAAGATTATGTGCCCCACAGCAGGCAAGCCCTGTATTTTTTTCCCCTAGCCTTTATTTTCAGAGCAACTTCATGTTCACAGAAAACTTGAGCTGGAAGCAGGTTCCTATAACCCTAGCCTTCCCAGCTGTCATTGCCAGGGTGTACAATCACCATGATCGCCTACAGTGACATGGCATCGCTCAGCCCATGCTTGGTCCTGGAGCTCACTCTCAGAATGTACTTAAAGAGCTTTCCAACCACGACAGTACCATATAGTAAGAAAAACTCACCCAAGCACAGTGGCCAACAAAACAAGCTCCATTTAAGGCACTCAGAGACGTGAGACTGGAAGTTTTAATGAGAGTCTGCATCTGTTGTCTCTATAAAATTACCAATAAGCCAGTGTGCGTTGGTTCCCATACATTACCACATCTTTCCTCTCCTGGGACGTCGTTCTTCAGTGCTGAGGGCGGAAGCTGGGTCCCCATATGTTAGACAAGGCCTCTGCACTGTGCTACATCCCCAGAACCCCGCTCAAATGCTGCCTTCGGTCTCTTCCTCTTTGGAGTTTTGAAGCAAGACACCACTTTGGAGCTTAGGCAAGCCTCTATCTCATGGTTGATCTGCCTCAGGCTCCTTAGTTCTGGGATACAGACATGCACTACCGCACCACCTTCCAAAGGCTATGTTAAAAGGCAGTAGGTCTGAGGGGTGCGATATCCCAATGAATTCAGCTCATTATTTTTCCCATTATTAATCAAGAGGGGTGCATCTGTAGTTGTTTTTTGGTTTATCATGGTAACTTTTGGAGAATGATGAAATAGAGGGTGATTGTGATAAGCAGTTGATGTAGGCCTAAGCCTTACACTGTTCTTTCTAGCATGCAGTAGAAAAGAAAGTCAGGTCCAGATTGTCACAAGGTAGCAGTTCCGAAGGACCCCCCCTGAGTGAATCAACAGGAGTCTAACTTTGAGGGGCCGGGTGCGATGAGTCCTAAGCATCAGTAGTTTAAACATAAGCTGTATTGCTGAATGACAAGGCTACCTTTTTTTCAATTGCCCCCAAAAGCACCAATAGGTCTCATGTGTTCACATTCCTCTATCAGCCCAGAGTCTGTTGTGAAACACAGTGCCTGAAGGTTCATAAAGAGAATGCTGACTAGCTTGGTCAGATGTAATGATTAGGAGAGATAATTAGGCATTCTGGCTTTCAAACATTACACTAAAAGGAAACTTTACTGTCTGACTTTGCTGTTCCACTCTTATCTATTAAAGAGAAATGAAATATATGTACCCATAAGTGCTTTATATAAAAAAAAAATTGTTGCACAATAACAACCAGCCTGGCAAGATATGTCCACTGGCCTAGTAGTGGCACGGATGCTATGGGAGCAACCCACCACTTTTCTGATTGCTAAATGGGTGTAGTATTAAATGGCCCTCTAAATACTCACCTTTATGCCTATAGATGAAGGCGTCTCTCAACCCTCACCAGCGAAGCATCTATTTGCAGTAGACGACAGTCGAGACCGAGACCCACAACTGGTTTAAGTGAGGAGAGTCGGAGAATGTGGACTGCTCAACCCTATCGAGGACATCTGCATTACACTCGCTGTCCCCAAAGCCAGGGATGATCACAGGAGAGGCAGCAGGAAGACCGTAAGGCAAACTCTGTGGAGGATGCTCCAAAGCAGGGTTTTCTAGACACGGCTGGGCATGCACATGTAAATGCACAGCGGCTACAACGCATGCGCGGGATCCCCAAGTGCCAGTGGATGGCCCTGTATTCATGCACACACTGTGGTTTCTAAAGAGTGCATGAGGTTGGGGGTGGGTGAGGAGTGATGAGGGCGAGGATATGGGACAATCTTAAGGGACAGTGTGATGGGTGGATTTGATCAACATATTTTATTTATCATGAAATGCTCAAACAATGAAACATTTTAAAACCTTACAATTTTTCTAGCAGCTATTCAGAAGAAGAAATCTAGATGTGGTGTTTTAACTTCATAGCAAACAAATGTATCTGGAGTAACTAACTGGTAAGATGACTTACTTGGTATGCTGTTTGCAAAATTCTGTATTTTTTTGTTGTTTGTTTTTTGTTTTTTATCATCACTGTTGGTGGCTGGTCTGTGTTTTGCGATGGTGTCTTTTCATACACCTAGCTGTGCCTGAACTCACATCCTTCCTCATCACCCTGGAAAACACTGGAAGTAGAGAAACACCACTGTACCCAATTTATAAAGTTCCCCCTTTTATTTTATAATTGTTCAAAGAATAATTTACCCCATTTATGCAGTGTGAAGAGTGGACACAGGGTTATTCTGTGACACTATATTACAGGTAAGAACTTCACGTTTGGTGTGAAAGCAGGAGTACGTTTGTTTCTCGAAAGGGTGCCAAAAGAGAAGGTGCTAGAAGGGCGACAGATTTAAACACTGGCTGACAGGTACAGAAGGGTGTACTTGCTCGTGCCAGGCCTTCTACAGAAAATACCCACGAGCCATCCCAACTCAAACCATTTAGGAAAACATCTGTCTTGAGATTGTGTCAGATCCCACGGGTGGAGGGCTGGGTTTACGAAACTGTTCCATTTCTTCCCATCGAAAGCCCGAGGTAGTGGCGGGTGCTTTCTGCTGACCAGCAGTGAAGCACCTCACACAACTCAAGCAAACACTTAAGGATATCCCAAAGGTTTAGAGAAACAGCCACGTGGAGGTGGTCATAGCACGGGAGAGATGGTGGCGCTTCCGTGCCTCCTGGGTAGGCTCACGTGTCCAGCCACCTGGAAGTTCTCAGATGTGTGGCAGGACTTTGTATGGAGGCTTCATTGTGTGTGCACGCATGATGACTACACCACTAACCACCAGTTTATCACAGCTTTCTCTCCTACTCAGGACTGCCTTTAATCACATGGTTATTAATTAACCAACTGCGTCCTGGGGCTAGGGGTCCTCCGTCCAATATAAACATTAAGCCAATAAGTTTCTATGCAAGATTCACTTGGATGCAACCGTTGTGCTCTTTAGCCACACTTGTTTTAATAGTTTATTTATTTTTGAGACAGAACCTATGTAGTCCAGGCTGGCTTGGGGCTGGAGATTGCCTTTCTCAATCACCCTTGCCCGAGCACGTGTAAGATCCTGGGCTTGATCCTGAGTCAGGGGTAAGAGTAGGGAAGATAGACAGGTATAAGGAAAGGGGAGAAAAGCCAGGCTGGAGCCCCCCCCCCACCGACCTATCGGCATTCCTCCACCAGATGGAGCTGTGCCTCCGCTGGTGTAGGGAGGCAGGCCTGCCGGAACCTAAGCCAGAAGCAGCTCAGATTTCTCCCCACCCCCTTAGGGCCGGCTTGAACTCCCCGGATCCTCCTGCCTCTGGAGGAGGACATGTGCCACCACACCTGACTCCTTAGGAGAGAGTCAAGTCCTCCTAGAGGTTTGGATACCTGTATGAGCTACGGCTGAGATCGTGTCAGAACAACCTAGAAGGCATGAAGGATCCACGTCCTGCAGCCCCTCCCACACTCCCAGACTGGGGCTGTCCCGTGGCTCTTCCTGACAAGGCAAGCCCAGGTGCCCCGCCCAGGTGCCCCGCCCAGGTGCCCCGCCCAGGTGCCCCGCTGAGCTGCTCCACTGGGTGCCAGTCTCCTCGCAGCACCTGCACCTGACACAGCCGCTGCAAACTGCTGGGTGAACTAGGAGCCCCCAGTGGCCAGCTGAGCAGGGTCTGGGTCCTGCTGGCTGGGCATGCCGGGGTCATCTGAGGCAAAGCGTGTCCTTAGTGGGGCTGATTATCAGTGACTTTGTCCTCTTCCCCGCTTCCTGACTTCGCCACTTATCTGCAGGATTGGTTTGCAGTTTTCACTGGCTGACACTCAGGAATTGTTGACATAGTTAACAAGACTAACAGAACTAATGGAAGCTCGGGTATATTTGTCAAGTTTAATGCATCTTTCCAATCCCAACACTTAGGAAACAACTTGTTCTATTTCCCCTCAAAGTTCGCTTTTTCTCATTTGTCATGTCTATGTGCATTAGTCACACCAGGCGCTGACGCTCTCTGCACGCCTTTTGGGAACTTTTTTCTACATTTAACTATATTCAATACTCACTGCAGTTTGCTTTGCTGTAGTTTCCCTCAAATCTCTCTCTGCTGTGTTTTCTGGTGGCCTTGATCAGTGTGCCCAGAGTGCTTCTGGCCTCAAGTGGCTTCCTTCTTCTTATATCCATTTCAATTCCTTTCCCCCAGCATACCCTAAGTTGTCCAATGTATTAGAGTGTTGAAATGTTTTTATCTACTATTTCTTTAATGGCAGGTGGGAACCCAGGGTTTGTGCAAGCTGAGCAAGCACTCTACCTACCTCTGAGCTGAGACACCGGCCCTCTTTGCATTTCTCAATCTTGACAATACTCTCATATCCCTTGAAGCAACTTAATCTGCAGAGACATTGGGAAGCCTACACTGGCCCATCGCTGGTTTTAGCAGTCTAGCTTGTGATGTTTCTTAGGGAAGTAATTCCTTTTTCGCAGTTGGTCTTGTTACTTATGTCAAAAATTCCAGGATGTTGGGAGCCTGGACTGGCTGTCTTCTGTAAGCAGACAAGGCCTCAAGGGGAGGAACTGGGCCACGAATCCTTCAATCTACAACTTGTCCGGCCTGCAGAGTGTCCTGGGACCAGAGCCTAGCCGAATCCTCATCAAAGTGACCAGAGAGACTTCATCCAACAAATGAGGGGAGCAGATGCAGAGTCCCACAGCCAAGCATTAGGAGAGCTCAGGGAGTCCTGAAGGGGAGGGGAGGAAGGGTCAGAGGAACCAGAGGGGTCAGGGACACCTGGAGAACACCGCCTACAGAATCAAAATTGTCCCAGACTCATGGGGGCTCACAGAGATCAGGGAGCCTGTAGGGGTCTGTCCTGGGCCCTTGCACATATGTTACTGCTGAGTAGCTTGGTATCCTTGTGAGCTTCTGCAGTGGGCGCAGGGGTGGTCGCTGACTCCTTGGTCTACTTATGGGACTCATTTCCTCCTATTAGGTGGCCTCATCCAGCCTTGATTTGTACCTGTTCGTATATTATGCCTCGGGGGTCTGCTCTTTTCTGAGGGGAGATGGAGGGAGGGTGGAGCTGGGGAGAGGAGGAGTATATGAGGTGCTGGAGGGAGGGGAAACTGTGGTTGGGATGTAATATAAGAGAAGAATTCTTTTTAAACATTTCTGGGTCCTGCCAGTGAGGGCTTCCTGCCTGCATGTCCTTTAGTTG
Source organism: Cricetiscus sungorus (assembly GCA_030556225.1). NCBI lineage: Eukaryota > Metazoa > Chordata > Mammalia > Rodentia > Cricetidae > Cricetiscus > Cricetiscus sungorus. The sequence goes on along the minus strand of JANBXA010000735.1, from coordinate 33,826,247 downwards.
TCCCTGCTTCTCAATTCACATGCCACTTCCACTGTTTGGGCTCTGAAGGACACACAGCCTTGGCTCTGGCTCTCTGGAACAGCTGGCATAAGGAGGCTGCTGAATGCAGATTCTAGGTTACCGGGTTCTGAGGGAAAAGGAGGATGATCCAGCCTGGGCAGATTCAAGGTACACCAAGTTCAACTTCAGGGAAGATTTAAAGACAAACAACAAAGGGAGGATAGGTAAAGTGGCCACACCGAGACACTCCTCTTATCCCTTACTAAATGACAGGGTATCTTTTTTCTTCAGTGCTGGTGGCTAGCCCAGGGCTTTGTGCCTGCTAAGCAATATGGGACTGCGCCATCTCTGTGAGATGGTGCATTAATTCTAAGCATTTTATATGAACAATGATAGCAATTCTGATATTAATGCTAAATGTAGTTAATGTTTATTTGCTTTCATCAAAATGTGACTTCTTGTTCTTTATAACAGGGACTACTCAAAGCAGGACAAACAAACAAAATGTTGAATAACTCCACAGTAAAATTACTTTCTGTTTCATTTTGAGTTTTCAGTCCTGGAGATAGAATCCAGGGCCTGTACCAGCTAGGCAGACATTCTGCCACCAACTGAACCCAGAACTTTCCCAGGCTCTTTTCAAAGCTTTGTTAGGTAGGAAGTAGTCTTTATTCTATAGCTATTTTGTCCCCATGACAAGACAGGACACTGGGCACTTTTTGTAGTAATTTGTTGATTGTTCTTGCCCTGGGTGGTCTCTAAGGACTGTAGTTTCTATAGTGTAATAGAATAAGTGGAATGTATTAGGAAACAAAGCAAAACAAACAAACAAGCAAACACAACAGAGACTCTGGATGTCCTTGATTGAGAAGGCCAGCCCCTTGGCAGCTCTGCCAGGAAGGCCAGGCAGATGGAGATGCCCTTCAGTGTGCCCTCCTTCACAGCCTGGGGCAGCTAGGGCACAAACCCAGCACTCTGCCAGAGCTGCACCCAGCCGCATGTCCAGAGCTGCTGTGCATGAGAAGGTCACGTAGCCAAGCTCCACCTGCACCCATAGGGAGCTCTGTAGCATCCACGGTTCTCCTGTCTGGAAGACATGGTTCAAACCTTGATATATAAATCATTGAGGTACTTCAGTACTGTTTTTGTATTTTGTAAATACTAATCATCAATGTTTTGTTTGACCTCATAGAAGAAGTCCACAGAAGAAGGAAAACTGGTGTTGTCCATACATGTATTGCCAAGCTCTGTCTACATGCCCTATTTATAAATAAGGAGTTAAAGTTTGGCATTGTTTTGATACCAATTCCAGACTTTGTAGGCAGGAAGTACGGTAAGTTGGTATTTACTGAGCTGCTCTTCAGTGATTTTCCCCCACCCTGGCTTCTGGATCAGCATCAGCTCTTCAAATGCTGGCTGGGTAGATAGACCCCCAATTTGAAAACAGCAATATTTTTTGTTCTCAGTTTAAAGCCATATTTGATTTGGACAACATAGATTCTAGGGAATATGCCCTTATACATAAGTGATTCCTTCTCCTTTAAACTCTTTGGGTGGAAAAAGTGTTCTTGAAGCTTGGTGTTGATTATCTAGGCATGTAGTTCCAACTCCAACTTCTGTAGTATTCCTGGAGTGCAGAAGCAGGAACAGTACTGACACCACTGCCTCCCCATCCCCAGTTAGCAAATGTTTATACCCCTTTCACAGACTGGCAACCAAGTAAAGAGTAGCTGGAGCTCTTGCGCTGCGGTGACACGCCGGGCCCTGTGCCTAACTCTGTGCTTTCAGAAAAGGGGTAGACTAGTTCTTGTAGGTGGACTTTTCTGTCCTGCCAACCAGTTCCCACAGAGACTTACTATGAATTATAAATGCTCAGCCAATAGCTCAGGCTTATTACTAGCAAACTCTTACATTTTAAGTTAACCCTTTTTTCTTATCTATGCTCTGCCACATGGCTTGGTACCTTTTTTTCAATAAGACAAGTTCATCTCATTCTCTTCACCTGTCCTTGAGATTCTGAGACTCTTCCTCTTCTTTGTGACCTGTTTTTGTCTGCAAAGTCCCATCTAAACTCTTCCTGTCCAGCTACTGGCTAGTCATCTTCTTTATTAACCCAGTCACAGTGACATATATTCACACAGTGTAAAGGAATATTCCACAGGCCCCTTGAAAACTAGGGGTGTGAGCAGGACTAAACAAGCTAGAGAAAACATCAAAAGTATCAAAAGAAGATGGAAGAAGGGGAAGGGAGCAAAAGGAGAGAGAGAACATGTGGCTGCACAGGGTTCCAGAACGTAGGGGGCTAAGACAATGCTCTATAGTCTCATAACCAGAGCGAGCAGAGCCTCCCTCTATAGGGAATAGTCAGTGCACACAGAGCTGGAAGGAATCTGGAACAGTGCTTCTAAACCTTCGCTTTCTGTGGGAAACTTTGACCCCTAGAAAGGAAGAAGTCGTTTACCCCGGTTTCACTGGAGACAGGCTAGACTGTAAGAAAGTGTTGCCTGACTTTAATCTACATAATTCCAAATAATCTGTTCTATCAGCAAGTCCTCTAAACTGCATCCTCTTCAATTTTAAAGCAAGGTTTGTGGAGCTGGCCCATAACTCACTGGAAAGCTAAGGATGAACTTGAACTTGTGGTTCTCATGCCTGAGCATTTGAGTGTTGGGGCTACAGTTGTGAACCACTGTGCCTGGTTGATGCAAGGCTGAACACTGGACTCGGGGCCTTGTGCATGCTAAGCAAGCACTCTACCAACTGAATTACACCCCCCCCCCGCCCTAAACTTCAACTTCCAAGTCTGTAAAGTGATAGTCATTCTTAAGGTGTTTATGTAACATGGAGGCTACATACATCTGTCACCTGCACGTCTACTGTCAAGGAAACATAGAAAACAATCCAGTTTTCATGATTTTTCTGTATCTACTGTTGCTCTCACTTTAGTAGAAGCACATTTGAGGTTCCTCTGTGCCCTTCTGCATTTTAAATCTGCTTCCTTCTCTGAGCATCTTTTTCTGCTGAATTAACATTACTCTATACCATGATCTCAAAGTGTCATGAGTTATGTCCTTCCTTGGACACTGAGAAATGTACATCCTGTGCTGAAAGTAAACATCCTGTTGTGTTTGTCCACAGAAAGTCTAGGTGTAGGTCTCTGTTCTAGCCCTGTTCGGTTTACACAGCTACTTCCTGGCAGCTAGTTACAGCGGCTGTGGCAGGCTGTGGCAGGCTGTGGCAGGCTGTGGCAGGCTGTGGCAGGCGGCACAATTACACAGTAACAGCAAGGCTCCACACACAAGAATAAAGGAAGATACATAATTCATGGATTTTAAAAATCTAACTTAATAGCTTTTTTATGATTTATTTATTTTTATTTTATATGCATTGGCATTTTGCCTGTGTGTGTCTGGGTGAGGGTATCAGATCCCCAGGAAATGGAGTTACAGACAGTTGTGAGCTGCCATATGAGTGTTGGGAATTGAACCCAGGTCCTCTGTAAGAGCAGTCACAGCTCTTAACCACTGAGCAGCTAACTTAATAGTTTTCATTCACAGAAAAATACCTTTAGAAGCAGATATTTAAGTTTCTAGGAAGCCAATTTCTTAGAGGCAGATTTTGGCCAGTTCACGGTACATGGGGATACATGAAATGCTGAATAAGGCGATATTGGAAATAAGCAGACCTAACTGGAAACATGTATTTCCCACCAACTAATTGGTGTGTGTTACCAAAATTCCTAGGCTTGACCTTTTGGGGTCTATGCTAAGTGGGCCGTATGTAAATTGGTGTGTATGTAACAGAAAAGGAAACCTCAGATGAGGCAGGGGACACAGGCTTGGGAGGGCCACAGTATGCAACCTGTAGGCCCTGATTTAAAGGCTCATGCAGTGATGTGGAGGGCTAGAGTAAGAAGTGGGTTCCCCCAAAGCAGGGCCTGCACATCCATGAGGCACAGAAAGGCAGAGAGCAGACTTAGAAAGTCTCCCCTGGGGTAGAAGTTTCTAGCAAACAGAAGTGGAGCATGACATCTGATGTAAACGGCGGAAGCAAACTCAGACGTCTTAACTGCGCCTTGGACTGGGCCTCCCAGCGGAGTGTCCCTGCTGCAAACCGATGCAAGCGGCTCTGCCTCAGGGCCCGCCGCTTCTCTGCTGCCGAGAAAACTTTTAATTGCTTTATTTTCTTACTCTCACGTTCTCTCCTTCCCAAGAGCAAATGAAAATTATAGTCTTTGAAGTTTGTGCCCTGTGCCTCTCCACCTGCCTCCAATTAGAATGAAAACTTTGCATGACAGATATGTTTGGAATATTCCGAAGCTCTTGGGGAGGCACTGCCTTCAGCAGAAAGCCTTCAGAGAGCTCGGGTGGGGAATTCGGCCTCTTCCCCATCTGTGGCCCTGCCTTAATTCAGGTTGCTGCCTGGAGGCCCTTGCTGAGGGGGGTCAAGAGGTCACAAAGTACCAGGGAAAGTCAGAAACTTTCCAAAGCCAAGGACTCCTCTAGAAAGTTCAGTCAGGCTGTGGTCAGTCAGCAGAAAATAAAAACTAAACTAAGCCAGGCACATGCAGTTCAGACTGTTGACGTATCCAGTTAGTGACTAGCTCCAAATGGAAAAGTGTTTATAAACAAACTATCCAGTCAAACCGTCCTGAAGCACAGGAGTCCAAACGTCAGCTGTCTTCCCCTGAACAAGAAGAAAATTCATTTTCTCTCAATCACCTGAAACATAAACTGATGGATAAGGTTAGTGATCAGTATTAGTAATTTTCTACCTAAAACTAGCAACCCCCCAACCCCCCAACCCCCGCCAGCAGATATCAATTTCAAATAGCTTCTCAACTGGGGGATGGGACCGTGTACCACATCCTTCTCTCGATGCTGCCCCATCTGGCTTGAACCTGTACAGGCCTTGTGCATGCTCCCACAGTCTCTGAGTTCACACAGGCATCAGTCCTGTTGTGTCTGGAAGACGCTCTTTTCCCTGGGACTCATCCATCACTTCTGGCTCTCATAATCTTTCTGCCTCCTCTCCCACATAAATCCTTGAGCCTCAAGGGGACAGGTTTGATGACAGCAACCCATTTAGGGCTGGGTGCTATAAAAGACAAACACCTAATAAATGGATCTGATGTACAGCTTATGGAAACTGTTGAAGTGGACCCATGCAAAGGCAGGCAGAGCCCCGGGAAGAGAACATATCCAGCAGAAAACCCAAACCACAGGTGTGGCCACACCTGTTCTTTGGTACTAGAAACCCAGGCGGGGACAGACTCATGACTGTCCCACACACTCAGGACAATAATGGGTAGAAATTTTTCAAAAGAAGAATTCCATGTGAGGGCTGGGCAAAACTGGAGGAAGGGCTTGACACCACTGGTGACTGAATGGAAGCTCAACCCATGATCTATGTGTTTACATTCTCTGGGATACTGCACACCCACAGCTCGTGTTTCCAGATTTAAACTGGTGTCACAAACTACACCTCCCTATCAGAACACTTGGTTCCATAAGACTTCATTCACAACGTGGTAGGGAATTTGAAAGCATACCACCAAGAAAAAATATAATGTTTATCTATTTTGTTATTCTTGTCTTTTGTTTTTTTAATTTAATATTAATTTAATTTTTTGTTTTGTTTTGTTCTGTTCTGTTTTTATTTTTCCAGTCAGGGTTTCTCTGCTTGTCCTGGAACTCACTCTATAAACCAGGCTGGCCTTGAACTCACAGAGATCTGCCTGCCTCTGCCTCTCTAGTGTTGGAATTACAGGTATGAGCCATCAATGCTTGGCTTTTATTTTTATTTTTAATCTTTACTCTTGCATAAATATATTTTTCTTTGATTTTATTCTTATAATAAGTTGTAACAAAAACTAGCACATCAAAGTTGGACAAGACAACAAACAGAAGGAAAAGGGCCCAAGAGAAGTTAGAAGAATCAGAGACCCACTGGTTCACATACTCAAGGATCCCATAAGAACACTAACCAGAAGCCATCATATACATGGGAGTATCTGGTGCAGACCTGAAACAAGAATTAAAGAGAGGGGATTAGGAAATTAAACACAAGGGAAGGAAGTATGGGGACATTGTCAAAGCACATCACATGATGTATGCATAAGACAACATCTCCTAAACCCAGCACTCTGCTTAATGAATGTGTGCTAGTTAGTAGGAGAAAGCAAGAGCTGTCCTCTAAATGTACTACTCACATATTAATGCAGGAAGGGCTAATCCCAAACTGTCAATCATTAAGAGAAAAGATGTATGTATTACACTTTCCCAGAGTACCTTCTAAAACATCTGTTCTCAGCCTAAGGGGTTTGACAATCGGTGGCCTTAGAAATGTCCCCCCACCATGAGTATTTTTTTGTTGCGACTTCTTAACTGTAATTTTGATATTGAGTAGCGTCTCAGTTCCTAAGACCATCAGAAATATGTGTTTTCTGGTTGTCTCGACCCACAGGCTGAGAACCACTGTTCTAGAATGAGTGCCTAGGGAACTACAAAATTTTATGTGTGTTTTTCAATTTTGATGACTTCAGGAAGATGTAGAAAAATTATGACTGGGAAAATAAATACTTCTTATTATGGCAAATACATAGAGTCACTGTAGACAAATACAACTGATCACAGTGGCAAATAGTATTTATAAACAGTGACAACTTTGCTGAATCCACTAGCAAAATCCTATAGATACTTTCCTCTTCTACAAACTTCACTTGATTCATAGCTTTGTTTTCTGGATTTTATTATATTATCAAAGTACAAAGCTTGATGGGAGATGTCATTCTGTAAAAAATGTTTCTCTTATTGGATAATGAATAAAGCACTATTGACAAACAGAAAGGCAAGATAGGCAGGACTAGGAGACAAGGAAGATTCTGGGAGATGTAGTAAAGAGGAGTCAAAATGTAGGAACTTGAGAGAAAAAGTCCATGTGGAAACACTTAGATGAATAGAAATGGGTTAATATTTAAGACAGAGTTAGCCAAAAAAAAAAGAAAGAAAGAAAAAGAAAAAGAAAGATGCTAGTAACAGGCCAACAGCTTTATATGTAATACAGCATCTCTGTGTGTTATTTGGGGCTGACCCAGCTCTGGGACCAGGCTGGTGAGAAATTGCTCATAACACAAAGCTCTTTTGGGAGGAATGAAACACAGAGTTTTTTTTTTTTAATCCAGACTCTTGGAAAACCATGTCAGGGTGTACATATACACATGGGGGGAGGAGACAGGCTTTTCTTGGACATTCATGACCCAGAATATAGGAAGTCACAAATTTGTGTGACTCTAATGTTGACTAAGTAGTGTCTTCAACCACAGGAGGGCACCATTGCTTGAAGAACAAAATTTGGCATTATGAATAATAGAAAAGTGTTTTTCCTGTATTTGCAGTGTGTCCTCTTCCTCATCATTTCTATTTTATTCAATTACATGGTGATTATAGATGTTAAAACATTGTGGGGACACTGAATATATTCAGCAAGTACTTATTCAGTAAATTCACTGAATTCAAAATGATTTAGAACTGAATGTGTTGGACCAAAGTTAAGCATTAGTTTGACTCATGAAATTTTGATTCCTTATTCTTGCACCCTTACCCAGGTAGGAAACACACACACACACACACACACACACACACACACACACACACACACACACACACACGGCAAGGCAAGAAGAGTTCTCTCACACTTAAGGCCTGTTGACCATGTGAGCAAGATATGACCTCTAGTACAGGGTGCTCTCATTGTTTAAGTAAGGAAGTCTAGGTTAACTCAGCAGTAAAACAGCATTTTCTATTAGTATTAGAATATTTAAAATAAGCAATTATTTCTAAAGCTAGAAAATATCATGAAAGTTAGGTGTAGACATATAGTAATTAAAGGTATATAAATCAATATTTCATGTTTGAAAAATAATGGCGGCATCGACATCATTTTAGCTGATTATATTGTATTTTGAAGGATTGTTTTTACAAAAATGTAGTACTATATGGCAGCATCTTAAAAACTGTTTGCTGTAGAAATGTATCAAAGAGTAACCACAGCAACACTCCCTTTTAATGTCATCAGTAGTATTATGTCAAACAGACCAATGTCTCTCCTAAAGAACAAATAATTTTATAACCTTTTAAAAATGTCAATACCCACAACATTGTCAGTAGCATTAGCAGCCTTTCATTTAAGCTTCAAGGTTTGTTTAACCCAAGAGAGTACCGTGTCGCATTGATTTTCTCAACCTTTGTTCTCTTACTTATTAAATGGAAAAGAAAAAAAAAAACAAAAAACAAAAACAAAACTCTTTTCACATTTGTGGTATGGACTGCATGTCGACCATTGCTGCTTGACAAATTTCCAGCGTTTCAACCTTGCAAACCATACTTCCTCAGCACCTTTTTATTTCATTTTTAATGATTCTCTATTAATGCCATTCCCTTTGGGAAATTTTAAGTAGGCTTTGGAAAAGGATGAAAATACGTACAATGGTAGCCTTTCTAAACAAAATGATCTTTGGGGGGAAAAAAATCCCTGCTACTCTGGAACCAGGGATTCCATTGTGCCCTCCTAATTACACCAAGAACAGGGAAGTTAGAGATTTATTAGACACACCTGATTTCAAGGATGAAAGGCTCTTCAGATTCAGAGCCTGAGGCCATTAAGGGCACAAGTTCAGTTAATAAATACAGAGAAATCAGAACGGTACAATACAATGGGAAAAGAGATGCATATAGTAAGACTAAGAAACAGTGGTATAGTATCTGCTCCCCAGAAGTTCTTTCCTGAGGTCAGGCATTTGGGTAAGGATTTCCATTCCCTGGAGAACTTGAAGAAAGTTTGCTAAAAAGGGATACAGTCTTATCTCTGGCAAGAACTTGTGGCTCTCCCATTAATATATGACTGGTGCCTATAGTCAAGGCTAGCTTCCTAAATCAGTGATTTCAAGCCACACCACAGCTCACATGTCCCTTGTCTTCCTGTTTAATCTTCTGTGCAACTGTAGAGTATAAAAGATATAGTCTTTTTCAAATAAACAAATGGCAGCCATCCTGATTCACCTTCAAATCCTGTTGTGTGTCCTGTCCCTTGTCCACCTACCCCTGTCCTCACCCCATACATCCTCTTAGGTACCTGAACCCACCTGATGAGTCAGGTCTCCAGCACACATGTGTCTTGGCTTTTTATTTTTCTTCTGAGGTATGTGTGGTGGTGTAATATCTGAAATGGAACCAGTAGCTTTTAAAGAGTTAAGAGAACTCTGGTGCAGAACTAAACAACAGCACAGATTCTCTCTAATGAAGGCATATTTGCTCACTTTTTGAACTGTTCAAGAGGAGGAGATGATATTCCAGGATTTCCTGCTGATCGTCTAACTGCTTATTGAGTAAACACATTTATTTAGGATGTTACTTTCTATCCTACCCTCGTAAACTTTTTGTGTTGATTGTGTTATCACTGTTTAACTTAGATACTATGTGTTGTACACAGCTAACCAAAGATGATTTGTTGTTGTTGTTGTATGTTTGATCAGGTAAAATATACAGTAAGTGTTTTGTAGTTTTTCTAGGTTTATTTCTTTATTGCTGTAGCCAGGATTTTCAGGGGGCCTTCCCTGATAGAATCTAAGCCATATAAACCTAGAATGAGTCCATAGCCTCTCATTTCCTGTGGAAATAAAAGCATAACCTCTTTCCCAAAGCAACATATCTTTTGACTTCCATTTTGAAGTTAAGTCATACAGGGTGGTTTAACCCAGCAATTTCCAATGTGTTTTAGCAACTCTTGTTCCTTCATCAGCAATCAGAAATTTTAAAGACAACACAAAGTCATGAACTCCCCATGTATTTTCCTTCTTTTCATGGCTTTTTCCCTTTATGTTACTTTATTCTTAGTTTAAAGACTATTATTTTTACTATTTTTTTCTATGACTGTTTATACCATTTCTCTTTTCTCTCACAAGTATATGTACATTTTTAAACATACTGTAACCCATTTAGAGTTTTTCCCCCCAATATGGATATGTCTTTACTGAACATCTATATTGTTCTTTGATCACATGAGATGAATCTTAAAACTATGTTAGTCCCAGGCAGGGCTCAGCTTAGTGCTTTGTATTGCTGTGTGACATTGTTGGCTGGGTCCTTCCTTCTCAGAGCTCTTTCTCTGGCTCTCCCACCTGTCCCTCCTGCTCAGCTAATGACCATTTATCTTTTTGTTAAACTAATCAGAAGTTGCCTTGCCAAAAACACATCTTCAGAGTGTACAAAAAGATTATTCCACAACACATGTTGGAGGAAGTGTGTCACTGTGGAGGTGGGCTTTGAGGTCTCACATATGCTCAAGCTGTACCCAGTGAGGCAAACGATTTCCTCTTGCCTTCAAGCCAAGATGTAGGACACTTGGCTTCTTCTCCAGCACCATCTTTGCTTTCACACCATCATGTTTTGCCACTGTGGTAATGGACTTGTAGAGCCCAGGACAACTTAGTCCACACCTGCCATGGCCTGCTCAATAAAGTCCAACAAGAGAGTAGGCCTGAAGTTTTAGTTTACCCTGAGGCAACACCTGACTCCACAAACTGTGACCATCCAGCACCACCCAGGAATAGACCATCCAAGGGCAAAATACCTAACATTTTAATCGTTGTAGATAGTGTCACCAGATGTCCCTTAGCCCAGAACACACCCACCCCCTTTCACCAAGACCCTCCCTACACAAATGTCAGCCAATCGGGGGTCCTGAACCTTTGAAATCCCTCACCCCAACCTCTTCTATGATAAAAGTTCCACCCCAACCGAGCTCGAGGCTCTCTGATCATGCCAATGTGTTGGACAGACAGAGAGTCCAAGTTGGAACTTGAATTAAAGCCCTTTCCTTTTCCATACAGGTTTTAGTTTCCTTGTTGGATTTTGGGGGACTCTGTGACTTGGGCAGAACAGACTAAACCTCTGAAAATGGAAACTACCCCAATTAAATATTTTTCCTTTATAAGAGCTGCTGTGGTCATGGTGTTTCTTCATAGCAGAAGTAACCCTAAGAAAGACAGTGTCAGAAAAACACATGTTATATGTTTTCTCTCATTTGTGCTTTGTAGATTTTATATAGACTCCTAAAATCTGTACAAATGTATGATATGAAAGTAGAATCAAATCTTGCCAGGAGAACTAGAGAACTAATAGAATGGGAAAGAAAAAAAGGGGGGAGGGGCTTGGGGAAGAATATGTTCAATGGGGAATATATATATATATATATATATATACATATATATATATATTTGAAGATGTTTTAAAAATACAAAAAATGCATTGGCTCCTGTATCTAACTTGGTGATAAGCAGCAATGAAAATATAAAGTACACTGCCTTGAATGTGACTTCCAAGTGATATTTACAGGATTTCCCACTAAGTTAGACATTGACTTCTCGAATGACCAATTTATGCTTTACCAAACACTTTTATTAGGAATGCAGATGTATTTATATCAAGAGACTTAGATGCTGAAGTTATTTATAGAGATAATCATATGCTTTTTGTTTCCAATAAAATAAAATTTAAGGAACATTACAAATTGAGTGATGCTACTCATTATTACATCCTATAATGTAGCAGATAGAGACAAAATATTGGTGAAGAATGCCAGTGAACAGTCTTGAAATAGAACACATTTGTCTGTATGATGAGGAAGCAAAGAAAATTCTAAAGAGGAAACCAGTGTTTATACTGTTGTGAAATTGTAGAATTTCTAAGAGAAAGTATAAATGGCAATCTGATTATTCATCATGTCATTGTAAATGAAAACAGAATGAAATGACATTTCATAACCTCAATGTTACAAAGTTAAAAGCATGACAATGACTAAGTATTTTGTACAAATTACAGCTTCTAGACACTGTGTTGAGGCCCCCAATTATTCAAATGTAATTTAGAAAATAATTTAGTAGTTTCTGACAAATCAATATCCCTTGCTACAATGCTTATAAGTTGAAATTCTAGATAACCCATATGCATATACACCAGTAGACTACCCAAGAATCAAAGAAACTTTGCCATAGGAAAACAGAAAAGTTTCCCAATATCTATAATATCTATCATGAAGAGAATTCGGTGCTTATCGATGTAATTTTACATAGCAAGATTCAACATTTAGCAATGGAAAAGACTAAATATGGCTGTGTTATAAATAGACCACTTCATGCATACACTCCTAAAGCAGGCCCAGGAAAGGCAGTGAGTCATAGAACATATACAGTCTATCATGTTTATATAAGACTGAAAAGTGACAAAGTTTTATAGTGTATAATTTTGGAATAGAAATCTATATTCAAGACAGGGCAGGGAAATTAACACAATGAGACTTCCTTTTGGAGAACTGTAATGAAAGGAACATGCTCTAATAAACATGATGGCTTCAACTAGTCTAGTATTTCTTAAGCAAATTGGTTCAAAAGATTGCTTATATAATAAAAAGTTTTTAAAGATTTTATGACATTATTCCCAAACATATTTTATAAGTCACAATCAAATAATAAATTTGTACAGTTTTTGAAGGATTGTTTTTGATGGATATTCTTCTCTAACCATGCTGCGATTTCCAGTGTGCTCATTTACAACACACTTGAATGTCTGAACATTTAATTAGCCACATATATTTGATGAACAGCTACTTAATCATTTGGATAAGCTCCAACCAGCATCTTAAAACTCCTGCCATCCATCTGGAACTTCTCCTGAAGCATTGTATTCCTTTGGTCAGGGCTGTGCTAAGTTTGCAACATCATGGCCTTTGGCTCCAAGAGAGAAACCAGCTCCAGCAAACAGGGATTTCTTCCCACTAGCTTGTGTCAGTCTGACTTCTAGCTTTGCAGAGTGGAATCTCTTCCTCTTTAAAGTGGGAAATCCCCATGAATGTGTAGTTTCAGACACTTTTCAACATAAGTGTTTCCATGCCCATCAAGTAATACATTTTGATCAAACTTTATTTTATTTGTACCAAAGCAGGTTACAATGGAATCTTCTCTGCTATTCTTATGGCTAAACAGAAGCAACTCCCTTGAATATGATATGTTTTTTTAAAAGTGAAATTCAAAATAGACTGAGAATACCTTAAATGTTTCTTGCTCTTAGTGATACTGTGTCCAATATTACATTGTAAAAATATCCTCTTACATTAAAAAAAAATGTGAATGACATGTAAGCAAGTCTTGTTCTAAAACATAGACAAAACTATTTTGATCATGTAACAATTTTTAAGCATCTATTTATTTAAAACAATGGCTGCCACTTTCAAGTGGAGGCTCCTCCCACTATTGACTCTTCCCACTGTTGACTGACTCCTCCCACTTTGCAACCACCAGCTGGAGTTTGCCCTCTGCATGATCTGGCAATCATGTTTAAAGGAATTTCTTGGCTAGATAAAAGCAAATACCTGAAAATCTACATGATCCAGGATGCATGACTCCAGCTGTCTGTGTCCTTTTAAATCACTGGTCTTATGCCTCATATCTTGGTCCACATCTACCTTCAGACACATTCCCTCCTTTAAAATAGAAGTCAACGAATGCAAATGATATCAGCTTTCACTAGATGAAATGTGAAATACAATACGAACTTCCCAAATCCATTAGGAAACAGCACTCCATGAAGGCTGTTTGCACTTCCAGTAAACTATCTATCCAGTGTTGTGACAGACAGTCTCAGGGTACAATTCACCTCGGTTTTGCCTGAGACTCTTAAGTTTTCACCCATGTTATTTCTCCTGAGCTTAAAGAAGGGCACAAACACAGCTGAGACTCTGAAACATACAATGTGTTGTCTTGTTTGTGACACCCTTCAGAAGGGAGAAACACAGACCCTGAGCTTTCTGCACCAGAACTATTAATTACTTTAAAATTTAATCTGAATTGAATTTAAGGAGTCACCTTGCATAAGACTAACAGAAAGGAAGCACATTTTAAAACATCTGTTACTTTTTTCCACACATTTTTTTTTCTCATTCTCACTGTTACATGATGTTGAAAACTGAGAAAACTGTGATTAAAAGAAATGGCACATCAAAAGTCCTGGCCAGCTGGCAACTGTCTAATCCCTAGTGGCTTTGCTCGCTGTGACTCATCCCCAAGGGTGACAGTGACACCTGATGAAAGGGCAGGCGCCATTGCTTAGCAAACGCGTTGACTTCACACCACTCTTTTGTATCTTGACTTCTGCATGCTTCATCTCACACACGTCACAATGAATCCCTTTGCCTTACGAAGGAAGTTTTCTTAAAGAACTTTGTTCTTGATTGGTCACATGATCCCAGTAAGATCACATAGCACTTGGAAAGAAATATACAGACCAATAAGCCAGCACCAGAGGCCAGGATTGAAAGAATTTCCACAGCCACCATGGTTTTGCCTTTGGAGCTCAGGTAAGTGGGTATGAAAGAAATCCACACACTACAGAAGACCAGCATGCTGAATGTGATTGTTTTTGCCTCATTGAAGCTGTCTGGTAGCCTCCTTGCCAGAAAAGCAATAAGCAAGCTCAGAACTGCCAGAAAGCCCAAGTACTCCAGGACACAGGAGAAAGCAAGGGTGGAACCCTCATTACACCACAGGATGATCTGCCCAAACTCTGACTGCACGTCAGTGTCAGGGAAAGGAGGGTTATGTCCCCAGCCAGACTGCACAGATACACACTTGGATGAAGGAACCACTGCAGATGATAGCATGGGAAAGTCGAGTCACCATCCACATTTGTAACTTGCTCTCTGGTTTGATGGCTTTGAATGCCACAACCACAATGAAAGTTTTTGCTAAGATAGCTGAGACTGCAACAGAAAACACAACTCCAAAAAGCATTTGTCTCAAGACACAGGTGACTGTTCCAGGTTGGCCAATGAATATCAATGAGCAAGAGAAACAGAGCATTAGAGAAATGAGCAGAACGTAACTGAGGTTTCTGTTATTTGCTCTGACTATGGGGGTGTCCTGATAGCAGATAAATAATCCCAAAATCAGGGCTGAGAAGGCAGATAAACTAATGGTCAGAGAGACCAAAACAGCCCCCAGAGTATCTTCATGGGACAAAAATGTCATAATTTTAGGGAGACACTGATATTGCTCCTCATTAGGATACTGATCTTCGGGGCACTTGATGCATTGATCCACATCTGAAAGGGAAGCAGATTGATGTATTACACTCCACCAGTCACTTCCCAAATGTATGTATGGGAAGTGTACCTCGAGCAGAACCATTGCTGAACTCTGAAGGGAAGGTATTGTGGAATAATCTTTTCTCTACACTGTGAAGATGTGTCTTTCCTAAGGCCCCTTCTTATTTGGTTTAATAAAAAGCTAAATGTCCATTTGCTAGGCAGGATGTATAGGCGTGCCAGCCAGACACAGAGGATGCTGGAAAGAGGAAAGGCTGAGTCACCAGCCATAAGGAGAGGAAGCAGCATGAGGGGTGCAGAATAAACATAACTGGGACACAAAGAAAGAACATAGATTTAAAGATATGGGTTGATTTAATTTTTAAGAAATAGTTAGGAACAAGCCTAAGCTATCTGCTGATCTTTTATAAGAAGTCTCCATGTGGTTATTTGGGAGCTGGCAGGCTACAGGAATGTTCCTGGTTACATTCACTGGACCATAATATTAAAGAAAATAGATGAATAAGTTAATCTTTCTTTCGTGAGAGAAAAATACACATACAGTTGAATCCATAAAATATACAGAAAGTGAGTGGAATTATATGAAAAGGTCAGAAACCTGGAAGTTATGTTGAGGGAAATCAGACAATATGAAAACTGTATTTTGTTATATATATAAAAGGAAGAGAAAACACATTTTGAACCTTTTTTTCTTTCTTCTTTTTTTCCTTTTCTTAATTAAAAAAATCTTTCTTTTTATTGCTTGAGAAGTTCATATATGCATTCACTGTGCTTTGATCAAATCCGTCACCCATTTCTTCCCCCTCCAATTCCTTCTCTATTCCCTCCCACCACTTTTCTCTCCCAACTTCACTTGCTCTTAAAACAAACAAACAAACAAGCAAACAAACAAACAAACAAACAAAAAACACTGAGTTCTCTTAGTGCTGCTTTCATGCCCAAGGGTATAGGGCCATAGGGCCATCTTCCAGAACATGGGCAGCCTGTCAGGGACCATGTATCTGAAAAACACCGACTCTTTCTTTCCGGCAGCCATCAAATGGCAATAGCTCCACGGGTAGGGGTGGGACTTCCTGAGCTCCACCCCATCCGTGGTGGGATTTTGTCTGGCTTGATCAGATGCATGTCTCCGAAGGTTCCTGTGCTCAAGGGCCCTGTCATGTCTGCCAAGTATTGCTTCACCACAGATATCCCCAACCTCTTGTTCTTACAACCTTTCTGCCTTGTCCTCTACTGTGATCTCTGGGGCTCTTATCCCTGGGGGCTCTTGGACGTGACTATGGAAGGCCAAAAAATTAAAACTTCTTGTTTTCTGGCATCTGTGTTTAGGAACTGTAGTATTTTCTTTTGTTTCTTTGATTTTGCCAAAGGATGCTTAGAAATGGTACTGAGGTCAATACATTTTAGAGGTGAATATTTTCTACTTATAACAAAAAACAATGCTTGTTTGAGTGAGTTCTTTAAAATGTTTTCATTGAATTTTCATTAGAAATTTATTAAAGTAAAAGTATTTTTTCACTTAATTGTTAATGTATATTTACATCATTTGAGTTTTCTGCAATTTTACTGGAAAATTTAGTAATTTTCTTTTCATAGTATCTTTTTGAAAAAAGATACAAGTAGAGGTAAGTCTGAATACTGAAAACAAATGCAGTGACATGGGAAGTCTTATTCACTAAGACACTAAGTGTCTGAAGGACACTTGCACGGGACCCTTCTTTACTTAGAAAAATAATTACAGCAAGGCACAATATCACACACCAGTAATTCCAGCATTCAGGAAACAGAAACAGGAGGATTGTACCTTGATCTAGTCTACATAGCGTATGCCATGCCAGACAGAGCTGAACAGTGAGGCCTTGTCTCAAAAAGGAAGGAAAGAAAGAAAACAATTGCATATTCAACTATGAGTTTATATGTCACAAAAAATCTTAAAATACCAGTAAAATATAGAACATTCTATACTGCTAACTTGTCTGTCAAAAAATGGTTCAATCCAGTTCTTTTCTATTTGTTTTCAGGGCTAATTTTTTTATGATTATTATCTAAAGTTAATGTGCTTGGATATCAGCTCTGCACACTTCTCCTTTTGATTTTGAAGACTATATCCTTTAACATAAGCAGCTAGATACAGGTGGTTTGAGGAAAAAGGGAACAAGGAAAGAAAGCTGGCTGGTCTACTTCCAGAGCAATGTTCTAAGGGGCCTGCCAGTGAGTATTAGCAGCCACTGAAAAGATGATGGACCATAGAATCTATTTTAAAGGTGTATGGTGACCTGGTTGAATTTAGTCCAAGTAATGAAACATAGTGATAACTACATAATCTGTGGATGCAGCCGTGTAGAGTACATGCCTGGCATCTATGAGAATGTAGGTTCAAAACCCAGCACATAAATGTGCTAAATGCTTGATGATGATAGAAATATTTTCCTCAAAATTGTTTAGTACCACAGGATCATGTCACCCAATTAAACTCCTGATTTGTAATTTGCAAACTTCTTTTTAAAAATTAATGTTTTTAGGCATAGTACAAAAATTACTGCTCCAGATTATGCAAAGCATAAGTGTTGAGGTACAAGGATAACATTACACTTGGTAAATATTAGATTACAGAGGAAAAACAATGCAGCCATATGGACTTATAAATAGCAAGCCTTATGTTGACTCAGGAAATACTGAGAGAAAAAGTCCTAATATTACCTACAACTACAGGAACTTAAAAATGATGATATCCTTAGAAATTATGAAGGTGAATATATTTTTTTGCTTTTTATCAAAGTCAAATTATTATGTGGCACAAAGTCTAATTGTTCTTAATAATAATAACCTGGAGTCAGAAATAGGAAGGGGGAAATGCTGAAAGATCAGAGAAGCAGAGCAGCCAGCCAGTTCTTACCTCTACAGAATCCTCAGACTGAACGGTGATCCTGTCACTAGGAATCCTCAGACTGAATGCATGAGCTCCTATCTCCTCCCTCCTTATATTCCTCTCTGCCCAGCCATATCACTCCTGTCTTCACCTCTCTAATGCTGGGATTAAAGTTGTGTGACTCCCAAGTACCAGGATTAAAGGTGTGAGCCACCACTGCCTGGCCTCTCTGGCTAACAAGTGTGGCTAGTTCCGCATTGTTAAATCACAAGCGAAATATCACCACAGTATCGTTTTTCTAAGACAATGGGGGTATTTGGTGTTGATGAGAATACAGAAAATGGGCTTGGTGGTGCTTGTCTATCATTCCAGTACCAGAGAAGCAGTCAGTCTGGCCGTCAGTGACTCTGCCACAAAGAGCAAAGAGCCTTATTTTAAACATTCTTCACATAGGTAAAGATTTCATTCGAAAGAGTAAAATGGGCACAGCAACACGCCTGCTTAGAAATAGATGTCAGACGCGAAGTTTGGGCACCAAAAACTGGTAGGGAACACTGCTGATGTGCCTGGAGAGGCTTTGCAATTAGAGTCATTCAGAGGAAGATGTGAGGTCAGCTGGTAGCCAGCCAGTGAGGTGGGAGGAGCATCTTCTGAGGTCACTCAGTGCTTGGCTCTACAGTGGTCCCAAACTAGCTTAAAATACCAGGGAATACATTTGCAATGAAAACTCCCAAAAGGATCAAAGTAATTTGAAAGAAGAGTATAAAATCACAGAGCAAATATTCAATTAGTCATTACATGAGTAGTTATGGAGGCTTTACTATTAACCATAGGAAGTGTCTCAAACAATGGTCACGAGGTCCCAGGAAAGAGCAGTGTGGCTGCCATCAGTGTCACTCCCCTGCAGTATTTTTAGCAGTACCAAGTTGTGCCGAGTATCCATCTTGTCTCAGCTATCTCTGGGTTGTGTGATCACAATAATTGATGTAGTTTCTCTGAAGTTCAGTTCCCTCACTAGTCAACTGTTGATTATCCTTAGTCATCTTTCGTAAGCACGAAATAAGGTCTGGCTTTTACAATGCACGTCATGGTTTGGGGTAAACAGGGGGCACTAACTTCACCCATTACTACTACAGCAGTAACAGAGACATCAGTGAAAGCTGGAGTGGAAAGAAAAGAAACTGATCTCAGCGCACATGCGCGAGGACAAAGCTGGGCCAGATGCTAGAGCACACCCCTGTAGTCATCCAGGAGGCTGGGGCAGGAGCACCGCTCACTGGAGCCCAGGAGTTTGGGACCAATCTGGGCAGCATAGCAAGGCTCAATTTCAAACAAAAACAACAGTAACGAAATGACTGGGCCAAAATCAATTTGGGGTTTTCTTTGTTTGGTTGGTTGGTTGATTGGTTTTTCAAGACAAGGTTTCTCTGTATATTCCTGGCCACCCAGGCTGACCTTGAAGTCAGAGATTTGCTCGCCTCTGCCTCCCAAATGCTGGGATTAATATTCATCTCCTCTCTGTTCATAACATCACTGAAATGCTCAGGGTGAGCAGTTCCAATAAGGGAAATGGATGTGCATATAGGTTTTAAGTTCAAGTTCAGAAACACCTATTTTTAGAGACCATTTTTGTCCCCAGGTCTTTCTTATTTCTCTTTCACCTCCACTAAAGCCTTGCCCTCTGTCTGGAAAGCTGCCTCAGTTGTCTCTTCTTACCAGGTAAGCCAAGGGTCTGTTTGATCATTACAAGGAAATCTAAAGAATGAATCCAAAAAGAATCAGTAATTCTTACAATGTGTCTGCGGTCAGAAAGTTCTGGTGTTTGGCATTGGTAAGAATAAAGTGAGGTCCCGCTTGGCCTAATGACATTCAGTAGCTCCCTTAAACTCTGTCCTCTGAGGAGCTCTGACTCCAAAGATACTCACTTCATCGTAGTATTCACCACATGTTATCAGTGTATCACTTAGGGAAAAATGGTGAGCCCTGCCAGATTCAAAGACGAACTCACCAACCTTCACTTGAGCTTTGGTACCATTCTGCAGAGACTGGTAATTAAAGATGTCAAGCTTGGTTGTCAAGACTTGCTTATTTACAGTGTTCTCCTCATCAGTGTTTCTTCCAAGTTGGCCCTTTTTTAAGAATGGGTGCAGCTAAAAGTGAAAAATATCTTTCAGAATTTGAGCTATAAAGGCGTAGAAATGCAATTGAACCCGGTTACCCCCCTTTCTCTAGATATATGTTCCAGCGGCTTTCATTTTTGTTCCATATGCCAAACACTTACCAGAAGTGGGCCTGCATGCTTTGTCTATATTAACAATTATGTGCTATTGACTAACGCTATCGCCACTTAACCAATTTGAAAACCGAACTTTCCTAAATCACACAGCTAGTCGGTGATGAAGCAAGAACACTGGGCACCCGCTTATAATTTTTCAAGAAAAAAAAAATAGAACCATTTGAAGGAGATGTCTTAAACTCTTTGCATAACAGCATTTCAAGAAAAATTCATTTTCTTTCACGAGTTTAATTACTTAAGAAAAGTTCCAATTAAACAAAACATTTAGTTTTTTAAAAGTAAAAGTTGCATTTAAGGAGGAAGGGTGAAAGCAGAGCACATTTGATACAAAAATGGAAGGCATAGCCCAGCGTTGGGGGGTGCATGCCTTTAATTTCAGCACTCACGGGGGAAGGGGGGCAGAGGCAGGTGGATCTCTGTGAGTTCGAGACCAGCCTGGTCTACAGAGCAAGTTCCAGGACAGGCTCCAAAGACATAGAGAAACACTGTCTCAAAAAAAGAAAAAACAGGAATTATGTTGGCAAGCTGTAAGGATGCATGGGGGTAGAAGGAGACAGGAAGTAGGGGCAGGTTAATCAAAACTGAAGACACATGAAGAAGTCACATGGAAAGTTGTAACTTTATAGGGTAATTGGAAAAAACATAATTTACAAAAGTTTCGACTGAAGTATTGCGGTTTATTTTTAAAATTCTTAATTGCAGATGTGGGAAATTCTCCTTTTTGTTAGGAATCTCCCATAGGGCCCTCAAACTATGACTGTCACTCAGAACTGTATAGTAAGACCTTATTGCTGAAGACACCACACACTCTGGCTTCAAGACACAGAAGCTAGGCTGGAACTAAGCTGAGAAATACGTTACTAGAACATTTGTTATGGAGCAAACATTTCCGAGCGTGACTGTACAAATGAGTGTGACCACATCATAATTAAGAAATACAAGCCTGTGAGACTGTACATGTGGTTTCCTCCTGACTGACACATTATTTTGTGGCAAAAACTATATTTATACGTGGAACAAATTCTTCAACTGCCTCAAAAATAACAATCTAGGACCATTTTTGAAAGAAATAATACAATTAGACACTTCCCATAAGATGCTTAATTTTGCAATAAGGTGTTGAGAAATTTAAGTATTTGTCCCTTATAGCTCTCTTCTCCCCACCCAGATGTAGAACTTCCATGCAAACAAGGTTGAGCAAACAAGGTTGTTTCAAAACTTTCCTATGCGCAGTGCAGGTGTGCCTTGACCCCAGGTGTGGGTGGTGCATGATTTCCTCCTATGCTTAGCACATCCCCTGGCTTGGGTATATAAGCCCATTGCTCTCTGTAATATAGCGGCAGCAGCTTCTTCTTCACTTCTGGTGGTGTCTGTTAAGTGTTTCAATCCCAACACCCTCCGCCAATCTCGGTCCCAGGCATGGCAATAAGGAAATATAGAGGATTAAAAGGACAGGATGAAAAAAGACGATTTCATGTTTATGATAATCAAAATAAGGAGGGGTAGGGCTAAGGATGGAGCTCAGGAGTAACACCTGACCAGCAAACACAAGGGCCTGGGTTCAATGCATAACACTGAGATACATGGATAGATGGTAGTCAGACAGACAGACAGACAGACAGACAGACAGACAGACAGACAGATGACAAATGCAACTTTGGGGAGAGCAGAATTTAGGTTAAACACTATCACAAAAGGCAAGAAATTTGAAATAATGATTGGGGGAAATTCATCAAGAGGATAAAGCAATTGTAACTATAATCAAGTATATAAACCAAATATTAACATATCTAAAAATCAGGACTAGGCTACAGCAACATATCATCTTCAGTTTCAGAAATGAATCTTTTAGACTGAAAATTAAAGGGAAATATTGAACTTGAAGTTCACAGTAGATTAAATGAACTTGACAAATATATACAGAACATTCTTTCCAAGAATCACAATATTCTTCCCATTTTAAAAGGTCCTTATTGCCCCTTGCCAAAGTCAGGCAAGGATATGATAAGAAAATCACAGACTAGTATTTCAAATGAACATATATGCAGTAATCAACAAAATGCTTTGCAATATCTTATTAAAATAGCACTATAACCAAATGCTTTGACTACAAAGATGGGCCAACACAAATAAATTATTGGATTTAATAAAGCTTAATAACAGAAAAAGTAAAAGAAAAAAATCACATGCTCCTCTCAACAGATGTAGAAAAACATTGGAAAAAAAATCAGGATACTTGCTTAATCAAAACTTTCAACATATTCAATAGAGAAGTTATTTGCTCAAATACATTAACTGCCATGTACAGTGAAGCCCATACTGTGTACTTAAAAAAAAAAAAACAGGCACTTCCTCACAAATGCTGCTGGGGAAACTGAATGGCTGCCAGTGGAATTCTACTAGACTTGTGTTGCCACACTACACAAAAATCAATTCCAAGGAGTTCAAACACCTTCACAAAGGCCTGAAACTAGTAAAACATGCAAAAAAGGAGGGGGGAGCTCTTAGAGATAAGCATAGGCTAACGCTCTCGGAAAAGAGCCCCAATCAATGAGGAACTACAGGAACTCATGTCTGCTGAGACCAGAAGAATTGTCTTGCCCAGGGATGTGCCCTAATTGGTTATTCAATATCAAGTGGCCATCCCTAAAAACATGTAGGCACAAGAAGTGCTAGATGGACTCAGCAGGTTGTATTTATAATATATGTTTGATTGTAATATATATGTGAACAACAATGATTAAAGAAAAAAAGTCTAGGATTTGAGAGGGAGTGGGGGAACGGGCATAGGAAAGAAAGAGAGGGAGAGAAAATTTATGTAATTATATTTCAATTAAAAATCAAATAAAATTTACAGACAAATTTAAAAAGAAAAGGCTAAAGATTGCTCCTTTAGGACAAATGCATACTGCTGAGCACATGAGCTGGTCTCCGATTCTTGTGCCTTCTCTTGGGCTCTTTCTTTCTGTTGGTTTGTCTTGTCCAACTCCAAAGTGATAGTTTTGCTTTCATTTTATTTTATACATAATAGAGAAGGATGCACACTCTCTCCATTTCTGGTGAACATCAGAGGGTCAGATTAAGAGAAAGGTACCAGGCATCCAAGCCAGAAGGAAAGAAGTAAATGGCTGGTTTGACAAATGGCATGACCTTATGCATAGTTGTGTGGAGAAAGTCCTTTGCCAAGAATAAGTAAGAAATAATAAATGAATTCAGTGAAGTTGTAGGACAAAAACTCACACACTGGCCATTCCAGAACAGGCAGTGGCTCTAGGAACTCAAGAAGTTGAGACAAGTTGGGATAGGCTAGGAGCTCTGGGAACCAACTGTTAACTCCCTTCCCCAGATGACAACATCTAGTGGTAGCAAAGGTGCCACAGAGTCCAAGAGCTCTCACTCACTCTCTTCCACACACCTGAGCCAAGAGGTGAACTGGGGGTTACACCATTCAGGACAACACAGTAATGCCAGAAATCCATTCCCAGAAGTAATTGTTCTAAACTCTACTGGGAGCAATACACATCCCAAATCCCATTTCAAATCCCATTCCAATTCCATGGAATTGCTGACTTCACATCATGCCGTGGGGCCAGCTATGACCTCAATGCTGCCAAAACCACACAGCAGAGAAGACAGCTTCTTCAACAAGTGCTGTTGGGGAGCGTGGAAAGCTACCTGTAGAATCTATCCTTCTCTCTCTCCCTGTGAGAAAATCAGCTCCAAGGGGCCCAAACACCTTCACATCAGTCTGGAACTAACAAAACACGTAAAAACAGGGAGACCACTTCTGGGGACAAGCATAGGCTAAAACTGTCTGAAAAGGACTCCAGTCATTCAGCAAATGGTGCTCAATAGTATCCATGACATATCTAACAGATCAACATCTAGAATACACAGAGAACGGATACAACTCAATAAATGATAAATGTGCTAACAAAATGGACAGTCCCCAAGGGATGAAAACAAATAGCCAATAAGCACATGACAAGGTTCAACATCTTTAACCACCAGGAAAATGCAAAGTCTAATTTCAATTCCATTTCTCAGCCCAAGGACTGATCATTAAGATCCTTTCCATTAGAGCTCAGAGAAGACTGTGGAAGAGAAGGCAGAAGGACTCTAACAGCCAGAGGCGAGGACACCAAGAAAGCAAGGCCCTTTAAATTAACATGAGCAAAGGTCATATGAACTCATAGAGAGTCAAGCAGCATGCACAGGGCCTGCACAGGTCCTCACAAAGGCCTTCCTGCTTATATTGTGGTTTCCAGTATAGTGTTCTTATGGGATTTCTGAGCATGCAATTGAGTTGGTCTCTGACTCTTGTGCCCTTTCTTGGGCTCTTTTCCTCCTGTTGTCTGACTTCAATGTGATAGTTTTTGTTTTATCTTATTAATTTTATTTTGTTATATTTAAGAAAGGAATGAATGAATGAATGAATGAATGAATGAATGAAAACCTAGCCATTAGGGTAAAGGTTAACAACTGAACTCTCACCTGTATCTGCTGAGAGAGGGCAAATCAGTTTTCCTAGAAGGAATGACACTGGGTATGTCAGCCACTCCAGGACAGAGCTCATGTTCAGGATAGTTAACCAACAAACAATGGACTCCACATGCGTTTTACTTGTGTACTTTTGTTTGGTTACAGTTTGATATTTTGTTTTGTTCTTTTCTTTTTGGGTGTGTTTTTATTTTGTTTTCTTGTTGTATTGGTTCTTGGTGTGTTTTCTAAGAAAGAACTTAGAGTCAAGTGGGGAGGGGGAAATACAATCAAAATATAGTTAAACTTAATAAAAAAGAAGCCATATATAATGAGAGCCATAGGCAGTGGATGGCTACAAGCAAACAGGACCTTCTGCCTCTGCAGGGTAGCTGTGCATATGAGCTCGTGGCAGTTTTGATAGCATACACAAGGCCTGGCAAGCCAAAGCCAGACCAGGGGAGCTGAGCGTTAAGTTCCACTGAGATGTCATTGGCAATGGTCAGCTGCAGGAAGGGAGGGCCAGTGCTCTCTGAGAGAGTAGCAGCCTCTGGGTTGTTGACTATGTTCCAGCACAAAGGCAACATACCCAAAATTATTGGGGCAACACAAATTGGTCTCCATGGGCTTTAAGAGGGGGGCATGTGGATTGGGGGGGTAGAGGAAGGGAGATCTGGGAGAAGTGGGGAATGAATATGATCAAAACACACTGTACAAAATTCTCAAAGACACACACACACACACACACACACACACACACACACACACACACACACACACACACACAACTATATATAGTGGTTTGAATGAGCAATGCCACCCTGATGGGTTCAGGTATTTGAATACTTGGTCCCTGATGATAGTGTTAATTTGGAAGGTTATGGAATTTTTAAGTGCTGAGAGCCTCTATCATTTATTTCAGAAGTAGCAATTAATATTCTAGGTGTCAGTCCACCAGAAATAACTCCCAATGGAGGAAATTTGCCTTGGAAGTTCTATAAGAAATACAGGCTCCAGAAGATCCATTGCTTCTGCCTGTAATTTTAAATGTGCTAACTGCATTCTTTTTTGTTTTGTTTTGTTTTGTTTTGTTTTTGTTTTTGTTTTAGATTTTTTTTTTTGAGACAAGGTTTCTCTATATTGCTTTGGAGCCCATCCTGGAACTAGCTCTTGTAGACCAGGCTAGCCTTGAACTCACAGAGATCCTCCTGCCTCTGCCCCCCAAGTTCTGGGACTAAAGGCATGTGCCACCAAAGCCTGGCTTCTAATTGCATTCTTTCCCTAACCTCTGTGTGTGTGTGTGTGTGTGTGTGTGTGTGTGTGTGTGTGTGTGTGTGTGATAAATACATTCCTGATCTACTAGGCACATATCTGTGGGAAGTCGAAAGAATGACTTTTCATTTGGCTGAGTAATCTTGATACATAGAATATATACTGGGTACCTTAAATTCTAGAAAAGGCCCCAGAGAAAGGAAATTCTTCTCACTTGGAGCTCAGTAGGAACAAAGCCACAGTTTGTCCCAGAGACTAAAAATATCAGGATTTTATACTATATAGCCCCTTTCTCTATTTATCCTTCCCAGATAGGCCCGGGCACCTTCACAGCCACACCCCCTCTGAGACGTAAAAGATAACAGGCACCCACTTTATCAGTCTTTATCTGTCTTCTTGGGCCTGAGAAATGGATGTCTGGTGTTCTTGCTATTGCCAGAGACTTGCTAGTTGCATCTGTATGGGTATATAAACTGGAAATCTTGTGGAACTAGGGAGAGACAACTCTTTTGAAGAATGAAGAGACATGAGAAGAATACATGTATGAGCTGATTTTTCACCCTCACATCGCTTTAGCCAGCTCTCTGTTCTTGCTGTAAGTGTCCTGTCTGAACCCTGAGGAGGCCCTGGGGCTGGTACTCAGAGGCCCTGATATTTAGGACATGGAGCATTGCTGGAGAAGTATGGCACTGGGATGGGCTTTAGAGATAGCAGCTGGCTATCTCTGATTTCTGCATGTGGTTGAAGATGCGATCTCTCTACTTATTCCAGCCACCCGCTGCTATACCTCCCCACCATTAAGGACTCTACCTCTGGAACCCAAGCCAACTCCTTTGTCTAATGTGTCTTTCCGTCATGGTGTTTTATCACAGCAGTGGAAAACCCATATAACAACAAGCGCTGCCTACAATATGGAGAAGAGAGAGCCCTTATACACTACTGATGGGGTCTAAATTAGTCCCAGCATTAGAGAAACCAGTAAGAAGGAAGAAAAGGACAAAACAAAATGGGTTTACCATATGATCCAGGCACATTACTTCTTGGTGTTTAACTTTAAGGACTTTTAAGTCAATGTATCAGGGTACTTGACATTAGGGTTTATTGCAACAATAGTGAATTTACAGACCCATCTTAGGTGTGTGTAGTGGTTTGAAGAAGCAGGTATTTCCATACCTGTGCCCCAGGTTTCAGAGGTGCAGCCTTGTTGGAGGAGGGGATGAGCTTTGGGAGAATATACAGAATTTTCAGCTTACTCTCTCTGCATTGTTTTGTGGCTGAAACATGGTCTCTCAAGCTTCCTGTTCCTGTCACCATGCCACATGCTTGCTACCATGCCTCCTTGTCATTGCAGACTCTTGTCTCTGGAAAGTCAGCCCCAAACTAAACCCCTTATCCTATAACTTATTTGGTCATGATGTTTTATCACAGCAACAGAAAAATACTTAATATATGTGTCTATCAATTAATGAATAGCTAATGAAAATTTGGCATATGCACAATGGAATTTTGCTGTTGTTGCTGTTTTGGTTTTTCAAGACAGGGTTTCTCTGTGTAATAGTTCTGGCTATCCTGGAACTCTGTAAACCAGGCTGGCTTGAACTCACAGAGATCTGCCTGCCTCTGCCTCCTGAGTGCTGGGATTAAAAACACGTACCACCACACTTGGCTCATACAATGGAATTTTATCCTACTACAAAGAAAAATTGGTGCAATTGTAAAATTATCATATTAAGCAAAGTCAGACTCAGGAAAGTCATGAATTGTGGATTTTTCTCTCATTTGTGGATTTTAGGGCTTTTATAGATGCATAAAATTACAGACACACACACACACACACACACACACACACACACACACACACACTGAAGACATAGAGGAAGAACTGTCTAAGGGAACAAAGATGACTAACAGGAGTGGTATATTAGTTACTGATTTGTTGCCATTGCTGTGATAAAACACCATGACCAAAAGCAACTTACAGAAGGAAGAATTTATTTGTGCTTATGGTTCCTGAGGGACTGGAGTCCTTCATGGTGAGGAGCATGGCAGCAGGCAGATGTGATGGCACGGGAAGTTGAATGCTCATCCCTTGACCACAGGAAGAGAAGGTAAACTGGAAGTAAGATGAAGATAGATATGTATGCATCGAAACACTCCTGCAGCAATGTACTTCCTCCAGAAAGACATGATTATCTAACTCTCCCCAAACAAATACTATTACAGAGGAGCCTGTTGTTCAAATCCTGAGCCTATGTGAGATATTTCTCATTCAAACCACCATAAATTGGGAGGACATAGAAAGGCAAGTAAAGGGATTAAGGGGACACATAGTCAAAGTATAGTATATACCTGAATGTAATTATCCTTATGAGACTCAATACTGAACATAATAAATATATACCAATAAAAACAAAAGTCCTAATTATTTATTCCACAATTAATTAGACGCATATTTAACCAAGTAGGTAAAATATGCCCGTGGTTACACCTGTAAGATGTTGATAAAAGAGATTAAGAGTTACAGAAAGGTAAGTACATCAAGAATTAGAATAGTTAACATTGTTTAAATGACACCATTACACAAAACATTTTACAGATTAGGGCAATCTATGTCAAAATTTATATGATATCTTTCTCATAGATTAAGTCCTAAAATTCCCATGGGGGATATCCACAGAGAAGTCAAATCCCTCAGGCAAAGTTGATGGAGAGGGACAAGGTTAGAAGCATTATGTTTCCTATTCCCAACAATTTTATGAATCTATAGCAATACAAACATGGCATAAAACACCCCCCACACACACACACCAGAGGAACTGAACAAAAAGTCCAGAAACAAACATAAACACACAAGACACCAAGAACACACAAGTGGAGAATTTAGTCTCTTCCCTGGATGCTGCTGTACATTAGGGAGGGTGTCTACGGGTAAATAATCACAGCTGGATCTTTTGTCTTATTCCATACACCAAATAAAGAAAGAACATAGCCAAATCCCTGGGATATAAAACTCCCGGAGTAAAACAGGGGGGTGTCCCTCAATGTCCTTAGTCTCGATGATGATATTTTCAAACCCAGCATCAAAAGCAGCCAATGAAAACTGTCAAACTACACCAGCATAAAAAGCTCTGCACAGCAACAAAAAATGACCAACAGCGTAACAGGGCAATTCACGGAATGAAGGAAAATCCAGAGGTGATTAATGAAATTATTTAGCAAAAAAGTTAAAACAGGGGAAAGTATAAAGTATCTGATAGACATTTCTTTCAAGAAAGGCATACATAAGGTAAGGAAGTGTACAGAAAGATATTTAGCATCACTGATCTCCAGGAGAAGAAAGGCAAATGCAGCCCATTATGAGATGTTCCACTTGGTATGTGTTAGGAGCCTGATGTCAAAATTCAAAACAAGCAAAAGATCTGTGATCTGAAGAGACTATCAGCCCTTTGCCCAGTAAATAAACTCCCTGTTGGGCAAGAAACGCTAAGTAAATTCAGAGAAAGGCATTATGTATGGAAGTGTAGGTACAAAACTATCAAATTTTGCCCATTGTTGGAAATGCAAATAGGTGTGGTAGAAGCTAAGCAGATACAGAGGGGGAAACACGTGGCAAGTGACGATGGGACATGAATTAGTGCCACTCCACTTAATCCAGCTTCATTTCAAAGAAGCTATTTGTGTTTTAGTTTGGTTTGGGGTTTGATTTTTAAGATGAGATCTACCAATGAAGTCCAGGCTGCAAACCCAGCCTTCCCATCTCAGCCTTCCACGTGCTGGACTACAGGCATGGACCGTAAATGCCCAGCCTTATAGAAGCCATGTGCTCGTTGTAGGATCTGTTTACCAAAGCAAAACAAGTTATTTGGATCACATGTACTTTAAATTCCTTAATATGGGCCATGTTTATATGTGTAAAAATCTCTTAATATTATAATTTCTTCACAGAACAATAAAAGCATATGTGACAATGTGGTGGCACACACCTTTATCGCCAGCACTCTGAAGCCAGAGGCAGGCAGAATTCTGTGAGTTTAAGGCAAGCTTGGTCTACTAAGCAAGTTCCTGGACAGACAGGGCTACACAGAAAAACCCTGCCTTGAAACAAAACAAGCAAGCAAACAAACAAAAACCCAAAAATTATATGTGACAATTAAAAGGTACAAAGTCACTGTTTGAATATGCTTAAGACACGATAATCATTTCTTCTAACATCATGCATGTATTGTTTTCTGATAAAAAAATGTTAATTTAAATTGAAATAAGATCCTTCAAAAATATATTTTTCTTAATTAAAAAAAAAATCCCCTTTTTCCAATTTGAGAATAACTATGAGAACATGAATCAAAGTACAGAACTTACAAGCCAGGGACCATTATGACAGGAAAACACAACACTAGCTATCGCTACCTTCCACAGTGGAGGACCCCGGGGGTGCATCTTTATCAAGTAAGTCTCTGTCCTTTCTGAGCAACAGCTCCTCATGCAGTGCCTGGGCAATGACATTCACAGCAGCATGGACTTTGCAGCTTGGGGGTGAGGTGTTCATATCCCAGACATGCAGAGCTCTTGAGGCCAAGGTGTCATTTTATTCACACAGGCTCATGTTTCTGACCCCATAACCACCCAAATATAGGCATTCAAAAAGTTTCGACCACACATCCTGGATAAAGATATCGTGAGGGTATTTCCCAGGTTGAACACCTCTGAGAAAATCCTTGAATCCCAGAATGTCATCCATGTGCTCAGAAAATGACAACCAAAGTATGTGTAACTTAGACTCTGTCCAAAGGGTAATATGGTGATATTCCAATCTGAAGTTGTGATCCAAACATTACCAAGAGGAGCGTTGCAAAAGATGTTATAGACAAACCTCAGAAGAGAGTACGTGTCACCAAACGCAACAGTGACATTTGTCAATGTGAACCTTTCCAGGAAACGTTGCCTGTCGGCTGTGTCCTTGGCGGGAAATCCTGGAACCTTTTTTGCAAATGCAACACGAAGTCTGTGGTTGGTCATCTCTTCTGTGATGCCCCTAAGGAACAGTTCTCCCCTCATATCATCTGGGACTACAAGGCCAACCCAGGCCCAATCGAAGCAGAGCAGCAGTTGAGTAATTCCCTGACACAGAGCTGCGGTGTTCATAGGAAACTGGTAAGGAGACTGGGGCTGGACTCTCGTCCCAAGGCTGGGGTCATAAGGAGCATAGCTCATCTAAATGGAAAGCAAAGTTAGTACTTACACAACACAGTGGTTTGTTCCCAAGTGGTTTAGTTTATATTATCTCTTAATATTTCTCTAGGAAAAAATAAGCAATTAAACAACTTTACTAAGAAATACCAATTTGTCATCTATAACCCATCACTTAATTCTTATTGCTTCTATCCTTCTCTCTACACCTTTTCAAAAGGATGTATTTATTTATCATATATGTAAGTTTTGTCTATCTGCATGTACAACCTTATGACAGAAGAGGGCACCAGATTCCACTACAGATGGTTGTGAGTTGCCCTGTGGTTTCTGGGAATTGAACTCAGGACCTCTGGGAGAGCAGCCAGTGTTCTTAACCCCTGAGCCATCTCTCTAGCCCTCTTAACACCTTTGAAAATATACTAAGCAAGGCTGATGAGTGTCTGTCTCCTACCCTTGGTTCCAGTAATACCAGTCATTGGCAAATCCATTTCTTCCTGTGCCCAACCTTGCCTTTTCCTGATAATGGAATTGGTGACACTTAAATGAAGCCCCCCCCCGGAGTCACAAATCCATAACTCTAACTAATTAACTTATAAAGAGGAATCTGTGAAGTATTTTAAAATCCACTAGTGAGCTCTGTATTTCTCTACAAGTTCCTATGTCTTTTGTTTTTCTGTAATGTTAAATCCATAGTCAACTGCCCTAAAATAAGCTTGCTTGGGGTAAAAGCCTGGCTATCTCCCCCAAGGCTGGCTGTAAAGTCACTCCTTACCCGGTGCCCTCTGGCCAACCCCATCACGTTGCTACCTTTCTTACCAGAAAGCTTGAGTGAGATGTCTACACTGCCATTCAGGGCATTTCCTCTTGAAAAAGAAAACTAGATCCTTAATTACCTAATCTGCTAAATCAAATGACTAATTATTAAAATTCATTTCACCTAATCTAACATTGGCATAAAATAATCCTTTTCTTAAAAATGTGCTTCTAATGAGTTCCAGGATTCTTTCTTTAATCGAGGAATGTATCCAGGGTTTGGCCAACACTGTCAACCTACCTTCCTGAATCTTCTCTATCTCTCCACACTGGTGATATCAGAATACCAGCAAGTCCCATGGGTCAGATCTGGATCTGATCCCTCTTTTAATACAAATTCCCTAAATGATACCTAAAATTACACGCCCACTTAGCTCACACCCTCACTCCATTCACCGACTTCTCTCCAAGTATCTGAATCTGAAAGTTTAGTGTACATTTCACTTACTGGATCCAAAATCATGATAATTGGATATAAGCACTCGATACATGTTAACTGGATGAGGGAGAAAGGTATGTGGGAAGGGAGAGGAAATAAGGCACAACAAAAATGAAATAAACTTTGAATACTTTGAGGAAGGAGACAGCATAAAGAAATACTCAATATTTAATAATTGCACAAAAGGAAGCAATTTTAATAAATGATATAAGATTGCCATCAAAACTCATGAAACTCGCTTATTTTTATATTTATTTAAACTTTTCTAAAAACCTGAAAGAATCACTTTTAAACCATAGATTTAAAAAATATGTGTTTGAAATGCAACAAAAATGCTTCCTTTCTTTAACATAGATAATACATTTGTTTGTAGGGAAAAAGAAACATTTTCAGAGGCCTGGGGAGATGGCTTAATTTCTACAGTGCACGCTGTGCAAAGGATGGAAGAGGCAGGTGGATCTCTGTGAGTTTGGGGGCAGCCTGATCTACATAGCAAGTTTCAAGGCAGCTAGAGGTATGTAGTAGAGACACCCAATCTTTAAAACACCAAAACCAAATCTCAGCTGGATGGGTGGGGTGGGGTGGGAGTAGGATGAGAGCAGGAGGGATCAGATGGGGAATATCGACTGGGAAACGTGGGGGGGAGGATCTGGGGAAAAGGTAGAACCCTAATGCAATGAAAACCCCAGGGATCTATGAGGATGACCCTAGCTAAGACCAGCAATAGGAGACACAGAGCCTGAACTGGCAGCTTCTGTAACCAGGCAAAACTTTCAGTGGAGGGACTGAGACATCAACCCAGCCCAACCTTCAACCTACAATCTGCCCTGCCTAAAAGATGTGCTGGGTTAAAGGTGGCACAGAAATTGTAGGAGTGGCCAACATCAACCATCTTGAGATCCATGCCACCAGAGGGAGCTCACCCCTAACATTGCATGCAAGCCAGGACCCAGAGGAGGGATAGCCTGGAGATCTAGGACAGAGCAAAACACAACTGGCAAAAGAAAAACAAAACAAAACAAACAAAAACCTCAATGAAATAATTCCTAATGATACTCTGTTATACTGGTGCCTAGCCCAACAGTCATCCCAATAGTCATCAAGAGGGGTCGTCCAGCCACTGAAGGAAACAGATGCAGACCCACAGCCAAACATTAGGCTGACCTTGAGGAATATTCCAGAAGAGGGGGAGAAAGGGTTGTAGGAGCCAGAGGGGTCAAGGAGATAACAAGAAACCCCACGGAATCAAGTAGCCTGGGCTGATAGGGGCTCACAGAGACTGAACCATCAACCTGGGAGCCAGCATGGTACCGACTTAGGCCCTCTGCACATATGTTACGGTTGTGTAGTTTGGTCTGCTTGTGGGACTCCTAACAGTGGTGGGAGCAGGGGCTGTCTCTGACTCCAGCCAGCTTTCAGAACCCTATTCCCCATACCAGGTTATCTTATCCAGCCTTATTATGAGGGGAAGTGCCTATCCTTACTGCAACCCGATGTGCCAGGTTTGGTTGATATTCATGGGAAGCCCGCCTTTTCCGGAACAGAAATGGAGGAGTGGTGGATTGGTGGGGGGACTGAGGGGGCGGTGAGAGAGGCACTGGGAGGGAAGGAGGGGGAGGAAACTGCAGTCGGTAAAAAATAATACTACTAAAATAAAATTAAAAAGATAATGAAAAAAAAAAAAAACCCAGCAATAGTCGCAAACAGATGAAAGGAGTCAACCATTCTAGAGCGTGATTACAATCACAAACACAACTCAAGCAAGAAGGTGGTGTAGGAAGTGTAGGACAGGAACCAACCCGAACCTGAATAGGAGTTAGCAGACGGGAATTCAGTGGAGAAAACTTAAAATGTGGAGAAAACTTAAGCAGAAAAAAATTGAAATTGTGGAAAAGAGCCAAATAAAATAGCTGGGTATTAAAATGGAAGCCAATCGAATGAAAACCACAATCGAACCACCTGGCAGTAGGTTAAAGAAGAGAAAACCTTGAACTTCATTAAAACAAAATAAAACAGGCCTGGCAGTGGTGGCACGTGCCTTTAATCCCAAAACTCGGGAGCAGAGGCAGGAAGACCTCCGAGTTTGAGGCCAGCCTGTTCTACAGAGTGAGTTCCAGAATAAGCTCCAGAGCTACAAAGAGAAACCCTGTCTCAAAAAAAAAAAAAAAAAAAAAACCAACAAAACAAGACAAACAAACAAATCCAACCCCCAAATCATTAAATCAATAAATGAGTTAATGAACTAAGCGGACAGTACTCAAAAACAAACACAAATATCAAAAACATAAAAAATAAAAAATAACAATGTTAAACTTCCTTAGCCATCAGGGAAATCCAAATTACAAATATGTTGAGCCTCAGTCACCTGAGTCACAATGGCTATTGCTAGGAAAGTACTTGGCAGGGGCAGGAGGGACAGCTCAGCAGTTAAGAATGAGGACAGGACCTGGGTTTCGTTCCCAGCTGACATGGTGTCTCACGATGACTTGTAACTACATATCCAGACAATCTAACACCTTCAAGCCTCTTCCACAGACAACAGCCATATATGTTGTTCATATAATATACATGCAGAGAAAACACACACACACACACACACACACACACACACACACACACACACACCTTAAAAACAAAAACAAGTGGTAGATGTGAGGAAACAGAAAGTCTTATTGCTGCTGGTAGGGATGAAAACTAACACGTCAATCCAGAAATGAGTTCACAAACAATAGACCAACCACACAGCTCAGCTCTGCTACTCCTGGCTGTAGATACTCCAGGCTCGGGGCCAATGCAAGAGAAGCTGCACATCCATCTTCTACTGTAGCCTCCATTCCCTACACTATTCCAGTAATCAAAAGACTGCTGCTCGGCGGGAGCTTCTTCTGTAGAGCAAAGGGAAGGATCCTATGGCAGGGAAGCCCAATGGGAGCTGTTTGGTGGGAGGACAGCGACCAGTGAGAGGCAGGAGAGGCAGGTAGAGGAAGCAGTGACAAAAATGAGCAAAGTACAATTATACACGTGTTTCTTTTAAATTACTGTATTATTACAAATGCCATAGTAATCATATGCCCAAAGTATAATATTTAAAAGAAGAAATAAAATTCACCCATACAAACAAAAACCTAATCAGGCTCGGTGGCACATTTTAGTCTCAGTCCTTGGGAGGCAGAGACAGGAGGATCTGTGACTCTGAGGCTAGCCTGGGCTACATAGTAAGCTATAGACAGGCCAGTCAAGTCTGCATAGTGAGACACTGTCTTTAAAATAAAAGCAAAAGTTAAAAATAAAAACATGTTAGCCTGATGCAGTTGACAAAGATTTTAACTTACTTCACTGATGTAAGCAGGCAGCAACAGAAACTAGATCACTGCTATTTGCAAACCAAGTATTTCTACACAGCCATTTTAGTTTATCGTAAGCCCTACAAACAAAACCACATTTGACTTAGAAATGCCACTACCCTAGCACTACTCAAGGACTTTGGGGACACATCCCCCATGGAGGGACACTCCCTTAACCTAGAGACAGAAGTCCTAGTCCCTACTCCAAATGACTTGCTGGATTTAGATGACCCCTCTTGGAGGGCATCACCCTACATGTAGAGGGGGTGGGGGTGGGGAGAGAGGGAAAGAGGGAGGAAGGGAGGAAGAGGGAACTGGGATCGATATGTAAAATAAAAATAAAAATAAATAAATAAATAAAAAGAAGTCATCACTGACCTCTGTTGTTTTGGAGCCTGTCCTGGAACTAGCTCTTGTAGACCAGGCTGGCCTCGAACTCACAGAGATCCACCTGCCTCTGCCTCCTGAGTGCTGGAATTAAAGGTGTGTGCCACCACCACCTGGCTTCAAGAATATTTTTAAACAAAGACACGATTTAAAACTTTCCTCCCGGCCAGGCAGTGCTGGCAGATGCCTTTAATCCCGGCACTCAGAGGCAGGGGCAGGAGGGTCTCTGTGAGTTTGAGGCCAGCCTGGTCTACAGAGCTGCACAGAGAAGCCCTGTCTCAAACCACCCCCCAAAAAAGACAACCCAAACGTCTTCTCTGGTCCTTATAAAAATAAGCAATATGTGGCAACCTAAGCAGATACCACAGAAAAATAATCAAGCATATGTTCACACTAATTACAATAAAAATGTGTGAGTAGAATTGACACATCCCTCAATGCTTGGCAATGCTCTAAAACTGCACAGGAAGGAGAAAGTACATATTAACAATAATAAGGAAATTTTTTTGGAATGGTCAGATTACAAATTGCTATTATTTTTACCTATGTTTTTCATTTAAAGGTTTTGATTTTATCTTATGAATAAATTATACTTTAGTTAAAATGATAACCAAATAGTAAATTATTAAGCAGTCCCATACCTCGTCAAGAAACACTAACAGAGCTACTCAGTGTTTATTACTATACCACTATGTGTAAGCTAAGGCGCCAGGATTCTTGGCATACCTGAGGGACGTTGTAGAGACTTAGGACTCGGGAGATCTGAGTTGATATTCCTGAAGAGATGCCTCCTATCACAGCAACCAGCTTGTCACTCTTCTCGGGCCTGCATCTGTAATTAGGGATTGGGGGCTCTGGCCTGAAATCAAAGCCATAGAACTCTCCATGGCCTTCGTCTCAATGAAGTTGACATTGAAGAGATAGAATCCCAGGGACAAATTGATAGAACATTCTGGTTCTTGTTGATTGTTTCTATAGCAAAAACCATTGCTAACATGTGTTGGTAATGTTTAGTGAGACCCCTAGGAGGAAAAATTGGAAAGACCATTTTCTGTGTTTTTTTTATTTTAATTTTTTAACTAAAGCGTAATTACATCATTTGTCCCTTTCAATTTCCTCTCTCCTGCTTCTTCTATGCTCCTCCCCTTGTTCCTTCCCAAATACTTGGTTTCTACTTCTAAAAATCTAAGTCCTATAAAGAATATACATGATAATCTAAGAAACAAGCAACATATTCTATATGGAAAATGTGAGGGAATTTGGACTATAAAAAACAGATTTATAATACAACTCACTATTGGTTTTGGATTTTCTTTCTTTTCCTTTCTTTCTTTCTTTCTTTCTTTCTTTCTTTCTTTTTTTTTTGACACTATCATTATGCAGCCTGTCTAGCCTGAAACTCACACTGTAGAATAAATTAACCTCAAACTCACAGAGATCCACCTACCTCTGCAAATTAAAAGTTTGCATCACCATACACATTCAAATGTGCAATTTTAACTTTTTACTGTGCAACTGGTGTCTGAGAAAGTAAAATCAATGTGGCGAGTGGCAAACATTAAAATTTAGTATTTCCTGTGTATCTTCAATAGGCTAAACCTCAGGAAAATGCATAGCACTTAATCAACTATAGCAATTTTAAAAATACTGTCAAGTAAATTTAAGTGGGAAAAATGTTCTCAGTACAATATCTTAAATAGATGCATAAAAGACCAGTTCTCAACTGCAAAGTGCTTTTTTAATGTGTTTAAGAGAACTCAGCATGAATAGGAAGGGACCTCCAAAGATCCACACATAACTAAGGAACCATTGGCAGTTGATGGCTACTGGAAAAGGGCATGTCAGTTTCCTTCCAGGGTCTTGGCCCTAGTCGCTTGCCCATGTGCCGGTTGGTGTCCTATATTCATGCAGTACAGGCAGACTAAATGACACAGTGCTTTTTGTTTTTTAAAGAGAGTGCATGAAGTTGGGAGAGAGGAGGCATTGGAAGGGAGGCAGTAGGGGTGGATTTGATCAAAATATATTGTATGAAATCCTTAAACAATAATTATTTTAAAGAGAGAAACCAAACCCTTACATATAAACATATTCCGGTGTGTAGGTTGTGCTATCAAAGCCATATCTACTTCTGGTGTCCCCTTGAGTCACTTGAAGGGAAAAGAGTCCTCCAATAACAAAATCCCCATCTTGATAGTAGCCAGGAGAACTTGGTATATTTAAGGAGAAACTAGAAATTTGTTCCTGAAATACAATGAGAATAATCAGGAGAGAGGAAACAATGAATAATTTCAAAATAGCATTGATAAATAATTGGTAAAACCCAGAAATCTGTTGAGTGGAGTCTGGGACTAATCAGCCCTGATAGTACAAGAATGAACTACTAAAGAATGTGGTTCTCTGATCAACACAGGTCAAATTTATAAGACATTGTTTTGTCCTGATTCAGATGGACCAATATCCAAACACTCCCTTGTTTCCTGGGAGTGTAATCTGTGTTGCACCTGCTCAGCCCTCAATTATGTCCCCTTCACAGAGGCACCATAAGTCTCCGGGGGGTCACGGACATTTCACTTGGCACCTGGGCATCCTGATTCTCAGAAGGAAAACATACAATTAAGAACAAGTGTGACTTCCACTAAAGCACCTGTGGGGTGTGTAAACTCAGTTGAGTTGAGGGTTTTAAAGATCCCAATGTTAGGATAGACTAACGAGTGGAACCATTATTCTCTAAGTCATGAAGTATCATCAAAGGAGGGCAAGGAAGGGCTCAGCCAGGGGGCGGTTCTGGACTCTTAATCATTTAACTGTCATTTTAGTGTAACTCTGCAAAACCAAGCCAAAGCCTTTTCATTAGATGACGTTATTTCTGATTACTTCACAGGGTCAATTATTAACTTGGCCAGGTTGTCCTTGAAATTGTGACCCTCCTACCTCAACCTTCCAATTAGTTGAGGTTACAGGTGTGAACCACCAAGCCCAGCTCTTACCATATTTTGATGTGGGGAAAAAAACCCAACCACATATTTATAATATCAAAATCAGATGTGTACAGGATATGCAATCTGTTTTCTTCAAATCCTATTAAATCCATTATCATTGAAAATCCATTTCATCAAAGCCCCTAAGAGAGGAAGCCTACAACAAAACACACAGGTGTGGATGCTTAGAACATGAAGAGAAGCACAGCCTCTGCCAGTCATCTTCAAGTCGAGAGTTGCATTATACATAGCATAAAATTATGCCATATAGTTGAAGGAGAAATAAAAGAATCTCCATGATAAAAAATAGATAGGGATTTATGATCCCTAAGCATCTCTATAGAGGATTCCAGACATAATGCTTCAGTATAAATAGAGTGACAAACAGACACATAACTGGCTACCAGGGATGAATAGACAATACCAGGAAAGTTAATAAAAAGAAGTCTAAGAAAACGGCACAAAACCAACAAATAACAGGAACTTATATATACACATCTGAGTTTAGTGAACTAATATCTCAGAATTAGTGTTCTTCATTGCCCAAGAAAAAGATACAGACTACCAGATTGGATTAGTAAGCAGCAATCATCTCTTTCATCCCAAAATCATGTCTTGCAACCAAAGACAGATATTACCTTAGAGTAAAAGGATGGAAAATAATTTTCTAAGCCAATGGAACAAAGACTCAAGCAACCATGATTAATCTAATACCCGAAAGATAGAATTCAAGCCAAAACTACTTAGGAGAGATAAAGAGGGACTCTTCAGAATTATTAAAGAATAAACCCACGAAGAAACTATTATAATTTTAAAAGCATCACCACCAAACACAAGTGCACCCAATTTCATAAAATGCTAATTGATGTAATTGATGTACAGCCACTGATTGATCCCAACACAATGATAGTGGATAACTTCAATACCCTACTGTGGTGGTTAGAAAGAAAATGCCCCCCAAAGGGAGTGGCACTTTTAGGAGATGTGCTCTTGTTGAAGTAGGTATGGCCTTGTTGCAGGAAGTGTGTCACTATGGGGGTGGGCTTTGAGGCCTCTTTTGCTCAAGCTTCACTCAGTGTGACACTCAATCTACTTCCTGTTGACTTCTGATGAAATTGTATCAAGCACCATGTCTGCCTGCATGCCACCATGCTCCCAGCCACCATGCTCCCCAAAATGATGATTATGGACTCAATCTCTGAACTGTAAGTGAGCCACCCCAATTAATTGTTTTCCTTTATAAGAGTTGATGTGGTCATGCTGTCTCTTCATGGCACTAGAAATCCTAACCTACTCTCAACAATAAGTCTTCTAGGCAAAAATTAAACAACAAAATGACTTAATGACAGAAAGAGCATACTTCAATAGATTCAGAAGAGGCTTCTGGCAAAATCCAACATCTCTGCCCGGTGAAAACCTGAGAAATACTTAGAATGGAAGAAGCATACCTCAATATAATGAAGACATAAAACAAACCCATGGTCAAAAAAAAAAACAAACAAAAACAAACAAAAAAACTCCCACTAAGAAACAATATAAGAATATTTACTCTCCACTCCACTCCTATTCAATATAGTGTCTTATCTACCTTATCTACAGTAGTAATAAAAGAACACACACACACACACACACACACACACACACACACACACACACACACGGCTCAGCATGGAAGATGGGGAGGAAAGAGTGTAAGGGTGTGGGAGAAGTGGTATTACGTGGGTCACTGGCTTCAGAGGGTGGCATCACCTTCATATTCTTAGTCTCACAACAGTTATGTTTCCGAGAACAAAAACTATGCAAGATTAAGCCTATTGATACCGAGATGGTGGGAAGAGCCTTTTAGCCCCAGCCCTACTTGAGGACTTATAGGCAGATAAGATCTTGAGGTTCCACCTTTCTTAGAGTATCTAGGAGTAGTTGATGGGGGAGGGAGAGACTTTTCTTAGGTGGAGTATGAGTCTGTAAATTCTCTCTCACCCAGCACCCTACAAGAAACCCTCGTGAAATGCAGTCATTACAGGAAAAAAAAATCATAAATGTAGGAAGACCAGCTCATAAGAAGACTAGGATCCGTGAGGACGAGGAGAAAACAAGAGAGGGGAATGAGGTGACTATGATACATCATATACATGCATAGAAATATCATAATGAAGTCTACTATAGTGCATAATATACACTTGCAATGCAGAAAGATACAATGATATAAATGCACATTAAGACCAATAAAATATTTACTTACAAATACCTAGTGAATTGCACATTTATAATCAATAATATAACCATTTAAAACTCTTTATTAATTAGATTATTACTGATTTATCAAGAATAATAAAAAAACGTACTAATTTTGATTCTTAATTTAATAGCTTTTACTAAAGATATGTGTGGTGTATAGTGTGTGTGTGTGTGTGTGTGTGTGTGTGTGTGTGTGTGTGTGTATGTGTGTGTTAGGTGCCTTTACACCACTATAAGGAAAGGCCTGACGTGGGTCATTTGTGAAGAAAACAGTTTTCTTTTGGCATGCTTGTTTGGATCATCAAAGACTGGGCAGCCCCATGATTTGGGTCTTTGGAAAGGTGGCACTCTGGGACATAAGCCAAGAAACCACAGAGGACTGAAATACACTGGACATCTTCAAAACCACCGAAGCTGAGGTCCTTTCACGAGGGGTCAGTTCTCAAAGTTCACAAAACTTTCTCCCCAGGGACAAAACTTCGACTTATGAAATTATAGTGAAAATGCAGCCCAGCCATACAGACTTTTTAAAAATTGATGTAAAAGACTTGAACAAATCCATGTGTTTGAAAATGGAAAGTACTGAGGAAAATTTCCAATCAATTGAAATAACAGAAAGTTTCCATGAGATGAAAAACACGGTGTAGCACACAGGAAGTCTGGCTCGTGGAGCCTGGGGATTGCCGAGTCACGTGTCTAGCGAGAGCTTCTGCCTCCTCACATTCGCAACCTTAGGCAGCTGATGCTAATGTGGCTTTCGGTGTCTCTAAGAAAGATTCCAGAGAAGCACTGCATTCTCATGTCTAGCTGAATTTGCTTCTTCTGACACTCAAATCTGTTCCTCTAAGATTTCCAGAGAAATAAAAATAGACTTAAAGTGTCCAGTGAGTCTGCAGGGATCATGTGTCACCTAAGAAACTGAACTGACTTGCAAAAGAGTATGAGGCTGATCTATGAAACAGTGCGGCAGCCAGAGTCCACACAGTGAGTGTCCAAGGGTTGCTAAGGAAAGAGGGACAAAAAAGATGAAAAGAAATTCTCAGCGCTAACCTGTGAGTACACACACTGTGTGCCCAGACGTGTGCTGTGTGTGGGGAGAACCTCGAGCCTCAGCCTTCTGTGAACACATGTGTACTTGATATAAACAACAAAACAGAACTTAGAATGCGGTGCCAAGTCCCACAGTCCCAAAGTTAGAGTCTGAAGAAAAGTAAAGCAATTATCCATCAAAATAAAAGGAGATTTTTTTTTTCCAGGCCCCTCAACCATTTCCTATTTCATCATTTCCTCTTTTGTGGTCTGGAGTAAGAAGTGTCATGTCCAATAAACTCCCTGTCCTTGTGCAAGAAAGGAAACTCTGGCTTCGTTGTTTGGCAGCAGAGCACTTTAGCACACTATGATGATAGCTGCGCCTGACAGGATTAAGCCTTAAAGAGTGGGTGGAGAAGTCATATTTTGAGACTCACCTCCCAAGGGCTCCTATTAAATTGGGAAGAGAGAGAAAGGGAGGGAAGGGGAAGAAGAATGCATTCAGCTAAGCCATCTGCAGCTCACCACACAGGTACAGTTCCAGAGTCCTTCCTCTGCTGGCAAGGCTTTCCTATCAGAACAGTAGGGAGTCTGCTTAGGGCTGGGACAATGGAAAGGTTTGAAGTGAGGTGGAAAGGAAAAGGCGGAGAAGAAAGGTCAGGATTAACAGAATGCTAGCTGAGCAGCCCGGGAAAGGCTGCCAGTTTGCTGTTTCTACCCTCTGTGATGCTCTGAATGTTTTTGAGCAAGTCCTTCACATCTGTG
Source organism: Cricetiscus sungorus (assembly GCA_030556225.1). NCBI lineage: Eukaryota > Metazoa > Chordata > Mammalia > Rodentia > Cricetidae > Cricetiscus > Cricetiscus sungorus. The sequence goes on along the minus strand of JANBXA010000735.1, from coordinate 33,782,992 downwards.
GGATTTACTCTACTGTCTGTAAAATGTATGTTGGGGGAAAGCAAGTGCCCACTGCATGACCGTTATGTCTAATTTATAAAGAGCGTGCAAATGAGACGCTTGGAGAGAGACTAGAAAAACAAAGGGAGAAATAGTAAAAGGAGAAGACAAGAAGGGAAGGCAATACTGAGGGAGGGCCTTAAAGGATAGTGCTATTTCTCATGGGGGAATTAGAAATGAAAAGCTCATATACATAAGTCCTAATCTTAAAATCAGCAATGGATGACAGAGGGCTCTTAAGGTGTGGTTTCCAGGCTAGCAGTCCCAGAAAGCGCATTTGCTTGCACACAACTCTCCTTAATTGTTAAGGCCAGGGTTGGAGGGGGTGAGGCCCTGCAATATCCATACCACACGGATGCATGGACAAGCCTAGAGATCACTAGACACAGGCAATTATGAACAGGAAGTGGTAAGGATAGAACTGACTCAAATCTCTTTTGTATATCGCTTTAGGAAGATTCACAGTGTTATATCTTTTTTCCTACAGAGAGAGGATGCTTCAAAAATTCTGCAGTGCTCTCATGGACTGTGGCTGGGGCCTCCATCCTGTTTCTCAGTGTCTGTTTCATCACCAGATGTGTTGGTGGGTTCTGAAAGTCAAATTTACTCTCGCCCGGGCTAACACTAGCAGCTGATTCTGGCTTGTTGCATCACTTTTCCTTTCTTACAAAGTTTCCCACATGCGATATTTTATTGTTCTTGACCGATCTAGTTTTCAGCAGTTTGGTGTATTCTGGTTACTCAATCTCTCACACCCACTCACGGCCCTCCCTTTACTGTCAATACCCGCCTAGTCCCTTCCCCAGTTTCCTGACTTTTGGTTCGGTTTTGTGACCCGTTTGTGATCACTAGATGGAGTGTCCATTGGGGAATGTTGGGGTCATCAATGCATATAGAGTTGAAAGCAACAATTTCCCCACTCCCTGAATCTATCAGTAGGAAGAAGCCCAACAGAGGACAGGGCTTCTTGAGGCTCTACTGTGCCTGAGAGTGAATGGTCTCACCCAGTGCAATCAACCAGCAGCGCTGTTGGTTTACGATTGCAATAGCTGTGTCAGGTCTAGATGACATTTCATAGGTCTTCTGGCTCTCACATTCTTTCCCTCTTCCCTGGGCCATAAAGTGGATGACAAATGCCGTGTTTAGAGCTGAGCACACTAATCCACCACTTATTCTCAGTACCTTGTGTGGCCATGCATTTCTGTGGTCTCCACCATTCACCGGAAGGAGAGGCTCCTCTAATAAAGACTGAATAATGTTTATCTATCTATGGGTATTTGTAGCATGTGGTTTTCCGGCAGCCTGCCAGCCCGCCAGCCAGGGCCCATAGCCGCGCCAGCCGCAAATAACACTCAGAGACTCTGTATTTGATACAATCCTGTTGGCCAATTACCATTATTGTTTAAGGACTAGCTCTGCCTTAATTATTAACCCATTTCTACTTATCTAAGTATTTCCACGTGGTCGTCTTATCGGGGAGCTGCACGGCAGGCTTCCTGCTTCTTCCCGGGCTACATCTCGACCCCTCCTTCCCACTTCCTCTTTCCTTCTACTAGTCTCCTAGCCCCACCTATATAGTTTTCTATTGGCCTCAGGGCTTTATTAACAAGTATGAGAAACATATATACAGAATAACATCTCCCATCATCTCCTCTTTTCTGTCTAAAGTAAAAGAAGGGGTTTAACCTTAACATAGCAAAATATACCATACAACAGTTATCAAATAAGAATCACAGTTAACAATATTTAGTCCATTAACATTTTGTAAGATCTTTAAGAAAATATCATCTATCCTATCTTTGTGAGTCTAAAGTCCTATATGTAACTTATCTTTAATCCTAACGAAGGGAAACTATAACTATAACTATCTGTCTTCAACTCCTTCAAAGACCACAGAAGGATAATATATAAACTAAGAAATGACAGAGACAATTCATTGCCTGGTCAGTCACCCGAAGTTCTTCTGTAATGTTCCATCTTCAGCCCATAGGCCATAGTGTGTGTCCAGATTCCTCAACAAGGCAGGAAACTTTAAACCATCCATCTGTAATGGCAGTTTGTCAGTCACTTTTCTCTGTGTCCTGTAGACTGTCTGGCTGTCTGGCAGCCTCTTCCATGAAGCAGGAATCCTGTAGCAATGTCCATCTTGCATCAGCAATCACCTTTTTGTGGGTCCTGCATGTCCAGTTTCTACAACATAAAGTCAAACAGTCTAGACAAGAGAAGTACCTTGCTCAAATGGCTAGTCTTGCCATATTAGAAGCAAACTTCATAACGAGTTTCTCCAATGTCCATCTTCCTTTTTGATGCAGGTGGTGTTACCAGGAGCAGTTGTGCCTCACTGTCAAGAAAAACCCTAAACCATTTTAAATGCCATATTCTGTAGGTCTTTGAAAGGTTTGAAGAATGCCTATCCATCTCAAATACATCTCTATATATCTAGAAAACCTAACTAACTTAACTACAAGTTCTCATTATCATAGGTAATTATCTCTAATCTGTACTAAATTATACATTACATTTCTAAATGAGCTATATAAACACAATACCTAAACAAGAGGAGAAATATACATATCATAAAATTGACCTTAAATTGTATCAATAAATGAAAATCCATTCCAAAGCAAAGTATTCATATCTACACCATAATTCCCTTTTTACCTTTAAAAGATTGCTTGTGGTTATAGCCATTTATAACCAAGCCCATATAAATGAAAACAAACATTTATAAACAATATTTGGGAATTTGGGCGTCATTCTTTCCAAACTACTTCCTGCTGGTAGAGGGCGCTGTCATGGGGGTCCAGAGAAGATGTAGAAATCTTGGCAGTAGTCTGCAAGGCTTTGTCTCAACTGCTTTGAATGTTGGATCACCTGGGGAGCTGTTTCAGGGGGTCTGGCTTGATCAAACCACATAAGTCTGGAAAGAATCCATAGCTTTTCACATTCTGTGGAAATAAAAATAGAAATCCTTTTCCCCAGTAACTTGTCCTTAGGCTTGAATTTTTGAGTCAAAGCATTTTTAAAATATATAAATTGAATTAATCCAGCAGCATTTCTTTTATCAATAGTTGTTATTTTCTCAGCAAGCAAATAATTTAAAGACAACAGAAGCACATATAGTATCCAAAATCTCTCTGTGTTTTCCATCTTTATGTGGCTTTTTTATTACTCTATTTATTCTACTTCTATTTTAAATATTTTAAGACAGGGTTTCTCTGTGTAACTTTTATCTCTCCTGGAATTCATTGCATACCAGGTTTACTTTGAAATCACAGAGATCTGCTTGCCTCTGTCTGCCCAGTGCTGGGATTAATGGCATGTCCCATTATACCCATTCATTCTACTTTCTTTTTTCTTTTTTAAACCATTGTATCCCCTTCCTTTTTCTCTCCCAAGCCAGTGTATTTTTTAAAACACAGTGTAAACCTTTATTGCAGCTCTCATACACACCAATGAATTGTTAGCAGAGCTCTTTAAAAGCAAGGCGGTTTTTGCCGCTTATGCTAATTTTGGAAACCTCCCTTAAAGGAGCCGCGAAACTCTCTGTCTACAGCAAAACAAATCCAACCAAGAAAATGCTGCTACTAAGAAGTCTTGCTAGTCTTTGTTCCTTTGTTTCTAAAACATTTCTTAAGCTCTTATTAGTTTTAAGTGAAAGTTCTTATAGCCACATTGGGCGCCATCTGTAGCTTGTATGTTTCTGCCAGCCCGCCAGACTGGGCCCACAGCCGCGCCAGCCCCAAATAACACTCAGAGACTCTGTATTTGATACAATCCTGTTGGCCAATTACCATTATTGTTTATGGGCTAGCTCTGCCTTAATTATTAACCCATTTCTACTTATCTAAGTATTTCCACGTGGTCATCTTATCGGGGAGCCGTGGCGGGCATCTTGCTTCTTCCCTGGGCTACATCTCGACTCCTCCCTACTCACTTCCTCTTCCTCCTTGTCTCCTAGCCCCGCCTATCTTGCTATCTCATTGGCCACAGGGCTCTATTAACCAGTATGAGAAACATATATACAGAATAACATCGTTGGGCGCCATCTGTAGCATGTAAGTTTCCGCCAGCCCGCCCGCCGCTTGTCTGGCGTCCTGGCCCCCAATAACACGCAGGAGACTCTATATTTGATACAATCCTGTTGGCCAGTTACCATTATTGTTTATGGGCTAGCTCTGCCTTAATCATTAACCCATTTCTACTTATCTAAGTATTTCCACGTGGTCATCTTATCGGGGAGCCGCGCGGCAGGCGTCCTCTTCTTTCCTGGGCTACATCTTGACTCCAACTACTTCCTCTCTCCTCCTCCTGGTCTCCTAGCCCCGCCTATCTTGTTATCTCATTGGCCACAGTGCTTTATTAACCAGTATGAGAAACATATATACAGAATAACATCTCCCATCAGGTATAAGCACAGATATAGAGATGGCAACTTGATACTGGATTAATTTACCTGAATAGAAGTATTTATAGACTCAGTTACGGCCTCTGAGGTCCCCTGCAATGGGTTTTAACCAGATTTATAGTGCTGTTTTGTTTTATTTCATTTTCCTTCCCATTAATCCCCAAACTCTAGGATGTTTCCTAAGCCAGAAGAAACTCAACTTAGTCTGAAACCATGGCTAATTTCAGTCATCTCTACATGATTTTGTGATGCATATTTTCCATCCCATTGGTGCTCTTGAATTCTTCCTTTGAGACTGCTATTATTAGGCCAGCCTTCTCTATGAAATGTAAACCTGCAGCTTAGATGACTGGTCAAGACCATAGGCACAGGAATTTGCTTAGTGGATGGAAGGTTTACATGGTTAGACTTGGTACAGGAGGAACTACAAACATAATTTTTACCTGAAATAGTTATTCTCTTTTGAGTCAGGAAAGCCATGAAATGTGAATTACTCTTGCTTTGGGGAAGTGGGTCTCAGCATGGAGGGGAGAATAGACAATGAAGAAACTTCCAGATCACTGTTGGCAGTTTTGTTAAAAACAGAAAACCGGGAACATGGATTCCATTACTAACAAGGATATGAAGCATTGACCGTGACCCTTTCATTTACAGTAACGTATCGAAGCAGTCAAATTAATGAGCAGAAAAAGTTACTGTCACATGAAAATGTCAAGGAGCTCTCCTGCTACAGCGTCACGTCAGGTACAAGCATCTGCAAAATTGGACATTAAAGTACATATGACAACCTTTTTATTAGCTTCCTGATTGTCTTTGGTATAAGGAAACCACAGTGGGGTTTGTTTTTCCAGATGAAATGATAAATCCTGTCTATGCAGAAACTGGGGAAAGGCTGTAGAGAGCAGAGGGACAAAACTCTGGAAATGCAGGTGTCCTTGGGCCAGAGATCTCAGGGACATTACAACAAACCCTGAGGATAAATTTCAGGTATACATCTAAATGGGAATTCTGCAAAGGAAAGAATCTATTGCCAAGAATGGAAGTTTTTCTTTATTTACCTGCTTCCAAAACGAGGTGGAGAAGAAAAAAAAACATGTACAGAGAATTTGAATATACCTAAAGAAAAATTCTCAAATATTCTCATATATCAGCGTAGTTCAAGACATGGCTGTAAGTTATTACTCTGAGCCACAATTTTCTTGTCATCAAATTGAGAAACTTCATTGGCTGAAATTCAGTAGTTTAAAACCTTTATCTGGGTTTAGAGAATTGGCGAGAGCACAGTGCTTAGCTACAGAGGGGGTTGCCCCAGAGTCACCCAGAGAAGACTCAAGACTGACCTTGCTAGCCTACGTGCAGAACTAGGGTTCTGCTGTTCTGCTGTGACTCCCCGACTCAGGTACACTGCACACATTGCTTTGTTTACTGGTCCTGACACCTAAAGAATAAAGATTGTGCTCCAAAGACGAAGTTGCTGCTTGTGCATGTTGACACTGGAATTCCCTAACAGTCTTAGAGAGCAAGGTGAGGGATACAAAGGAGAGGCTAAGATTACAAGCTCCAGGCTCCCCGTGTTGTACTCCATCCCATCACAAGCAAAATTCCCCGCCATTCCCTGAAGCCTCTCTCCTCCTAGGTTCAGTCAAGAGCTGCTGTCCTTTGAACTGGCAACATTTTCAGTCTAGTTGTTACTTCTTCTCCAAGACCACCCTGACCTGGCCATCAAGTTTAAAGAACTGCTCAGAAATGGGTGCTCACCTGGTGGTTATCAACACACCGGAAGAGCAGGTAATTGGCAAAGGGGCTCCTCTGTGTCGGTGGGATGCTTTACCGATCTTTTCTCCCCGACCAGTGTACAAGGTTTGAGCCACAGCTGTTTGCCGAAGGAGTGGGCTGACATGTGTCCCGCTGCCACTGTTTGACCGCGTGATGTACTTTCCAGCTCAGCATTAGCAGAACCTTTAAAAGGCTGATTTAGATGGAGAGATCTAATATTAACCTGAGTAGGGGGGAATAGGAGCCATCCTTGGGATAATGTTTTGTTGGTGAGGGCAAACAACTATTACCCATCGTCTCCAGGCCTCAATTAATTCCCCATGTAAATAGATACATCAGATGTGACCGCCATCAGCTATAGACCAACTTTGAATGAATTACACAGAATCTCCTTTTGGAGGTTAGGGGGGTTTTATCTGTTGAGTGATCTGTAGTTTCTCACAATAAAACATTAGTAGATGGCCTTCAAATCTTATAGTTTGAGGAACGCTTATCCAGTGTCTAGCCTCGGTTCTGTTTCACCCCTCCTAACTGCTTTCAGCGTCTCCTCAGGACCAAAATAATGGATCACGTGTCTTATTATTGCTGTTGTTGTCATTACCATGTTTCTTCCTTAGGAATTCCTTTTTCAAACAAAACCCAAGAAGAAAGAGTTTTATATTGGGCTGACTGACCAGGTGGTTGAGGGCCAATGGCAATGGGTGGACGACACTCCTTTCACAGAGTCCCTGAGGTAGGTACGTCTTGTGGGAAAATTGTCACATCAGGTAATCCTAAAGTGAGGCCTGTGGGAATCGGGCTATAGTCGGGACCAGCCGGCTTACCCCTGCTTTGTGTCTGAGAGGGGGAGTGTGGACTGAGAAAGGGCTAGGTAAAGACAGTAAGAGAAAAACAGAAACACAGGATAGGCCATTCAGTGAATACTGAATGTCCCGAGTTTATACTTCACCATTCTTAAATACTTTAACCAAAAAGGGGAACATGGTATCATGTATATGGAACAGACTTTCTCCCTTAATTCTCCAAGGATTCAGTAACCACACCTTAGATTCAAATTCTCGTTATCTGGCCTTGAGGGTCAAAAGTAACCACACCTCATACCAAATGTGTTGTTATTTAGATAAGACACCCAGGGCCAAGACCAAGCACCTACTGTAGCCACGCCTTAGACCTTTAGGTCTTATGACTCTCTACAGACAGTTTTGAACTCACTGACCTTGAGCCACGACTAAGCAGACCCATCTTTATGGCCCCAGACAGAGCCCATGTTCCTGGAATTCTCGTCTCAAACTGGCTTTTGTAACACTGATGTAAATTCAGGTCCATCACTTGTGATACTGGATGCAGGAAGAAGGAAATGGGAGGTATGGCTTCCTAACCCTCCTCTTCCCTGGGAATGCCAGAAGAATGAAAGAGAATACATGAAAATGATGAGGAAATTAGAACTGGAGATCATTAACTACAGTGTAGATTTTGAAAACAGTAAAGTTGTATCTTATACCCTAAAATAGAAATAAGTGAGACATAGTAACTTATGCAGAACAGTATTCTGATGATCCTACGGCCTTTCCCCTTAATAATGGCCCGTGTCATTACAACATCGAATTTACAGCTGGTTTTCATTATTTCTCTATCGAAATCACACATTTCTGAGATAAGTCATCAGTACTAATTATTAGCCAGCATTTGAGGGAACTAAATGTCAAAGGCATTGGGTGACTCCCTCAGCTCAGGCAGCACGTGTGGATCCGGGGCTTGGCTGCCTGGATCCTGAGATTTGCTTCACTGCACAGTGAAGGATGCCCTAGGAGAGCAAAGAGAGCGAGTGAGAACAGCATGCGGCAGGCAGGCAGAGGCATTGCATCTGCCGGGTCACCAGCCCTTATCATGGCGTCTCTTTCTGGCTCCAAATCTATGGAGTTGCACGACAGTATAGAAATCCAGGAAGATCCCACCAGCTGATGACATAGGCAAGTGGGTTTTTCTTCATTGATAAAATGGAGATTATAATTTCACCTCACGAAATGAGTGAAATAACAACTATGTAAATTGCTTAATGTGTTGTCTCCGTTCACTGAGATTTAAAATCTCCTGTTTCCCTTTCACAGCTTCTGGGATGCCGGGGAGCCCAACAATATAGTTTACGTGGAGGACTGTGTCACCATAAGAGACTCTGGAAATCCCAGGAAGAATTGGAATGACATACCCTGTTTTTACAGTATGCCTTGGATTTGTGAAATGCCAGAAATAAGCCCTTTGGGCTAAACACAAGTGAACACAGGAGACATGGTTTAAATGCATGAGGAGCAACAAGAGGGTAACAACACCCAAAATCCAACATGAGAAAACATGCGTTATGGACCATAAGGACCACAAACACATGTGTTACTCTGACATGAGTTAAATTGAGCTGTTCCCATTGCTAAAATCTCTGGTCCTGACTGACATTCTCACCATAGCCTGTGAGTCTGTTTTCAAAAGGTGTGGGGTAATGCACTGATAAATGCAGCAAGAGGAGAGGGACTTTCCCGCTGGCAGCTGTCTTGCTTATGAGACCTGATGGGAGCACAGGTACAGATGGGCTGCACCATCCGGTGAAGAAGAGACTTGGGATCGTCACCAGATAATCCTCTTCCTTCCACATCCTAGGATGTTCATCTCCTCATGCTGTTAATGCACAGATCACATCCATGCTCTCCAACAGCAAGGCAGAAGCATCTCTGGCTCGTGAAAGTTACTGCTGCTGAGGAGATGTCAGCGCATCTACAGAGATGGAGGCCAAACCAGCTCCAAACAGACGGTGGTCTAGTGCACACTTCCCCAGAATGCCAGTTTCTCTGTTCTCTTCTATCATCTGGATCTCCCCTGCATTTGTATCTACTGCTCAAGTAGAGTCAGAGTTCCCAGTGAGATTGTCCTTTAAAAATTCAGTTCCACACTTTCCTGTCTCAAGACTTTCTGTGTATTGAATGATATTCTGTCGATATAGACCATGTTTCTTCCCGATAGAGTCATAAAGACACCTTCAGCAGCTTTTACACATTGGAATAATGTGTATCCCTGAATAGAGAAATTAGACTAAACAAATCCGCTGTATCAGCATTCTTTACCAGTTAGGCATTATAACAATCTGATTTTGAAATTGATACTCTTTTTTAAACTATTTTTTTTTAATTTAAATTAGAAACAAGCTTTTTTTCCACATGTCAATCCCAGTTCCCTCTCCCTCCCCTCTTGCCCTGATCCCCCCTTACTCCCTATTCCATCTTCTTTCTGCTCCCCAGGGAGGTTGAGGCCTTCCATGGGGAGTCTTCAAAGTCTGTCATATCATTTGGAGTAAGATTTAGGCCCTCCCCCATGTGTCTTGGCTCAGAGAGTATCCCTCTATGTGGAATGGGCTCCCAAAGTCAATTCATATACTACGGATAAATACTGATTCACTACCAGAGGCCCCATAGACTGCCCAGGCCTCCTAACCAACACCCATGTTCTGGGGGTCTGGGTCGGTCCTATGCTGATTTCCAGCTATCAGTCTGGGGTCCATGAGCTCCCCCTTGTACAGACAGCTGTTTCTATGGGTTTCTCCAGCCTGGTCTTGACCCCCTTTGAAACACAAAGCCATTTGACTTTCCAATTCATTTTATTATTATTATTATTATTATTATTATTATTATTATTATTATTGCTTGAAAATTTCATGTATGTGTAGAATTCACTTTTATCAAACCCATCCTTATTCCCTCCATTACAACCTGCCCCTTCCACCTCGCTTCTCTTCTCTCCCAGTTCCACGTGCTGTTTTCCTTTTTAAACCCACTGTGTCTACCCAGTGCTGCTGTGTGAATGGCCATGGCTGTGCACCCCTTCCCAAACCCACTAGTCCTAGAGAAATGCTCGCAATAAAATAAAAAGGAAGCAAATGTAAAGAGCAATAATAAACCTCATTAAATAATGTAATGGATTTAAAGAAGAAATTATTGAATAGCTCAATAATATTAAAGGGAAAGGAATAAATGCCTGAGTTAAAAGAGACACCATGTGCAGTTGAACCAAATGATAAGCACAATTCCAGATTTGAAGACTAGACTCATAAAAAAGATACAATTATTGAATAGAACTCAAGATTAAATGAAGACAGAGTTGGAAAACCCAACAATTCAATTAGTAAAGCCTTATAAAGAGGATGGATAAAGTTGAAGGTAGAATAACAGGACTTGAAGGTAAGCCACAGGACCTAGACCACTCAAACAAAAATAGGGGGAAAAGCTTTAAACATACAAAAAAAATATAGGAATTATGAGACATTCTGAAAAGAGCAAATCTTCAAAGTAAAGGCACAGATGAAGAAAAATAATCCCGGTCCCATGGTACAGACCAGATCTTCAACAAGATCATAGAGGAAAACTTCCCTAAATCGAGAAATACATAACCCTACAGATCCAAAAAGCAAACAGAACACTGATTAGATAGGGCCAGAAAAGAACCTCTACATGGCTTATTATAAGTAAACACCAAACATATAGAGCAAAGAGAGGGTACTTAAAGCAACAAAGAAAAATCATAATCACATATATAGGAAAAGCCACCAGAATGACAACCAATCTCTTGATGAAAAATTTAAAAGAGCCTAGAGCAATGCACCTCAGGTACTATGATGGTCTGCTATACTCATAAGTCGATGCCTAGTCCAGTCATCATCAGAGAGGCTTCCACTGGCAGCTGATGGGAGTGGATACAGAGACCCACAGCCGGACATTAGGAGGACAGAGCTCCCAGGCTGGAGGTCTCCATCAGGTCCCCCCCCACCCCCCGGTCAGAGGAACCAGGAGAGCACACCAGGGAATCAGCTGATCAGGGCTCATGGGGGCTCACAGAGCCTGCATTGGTCTGGCTAGCTCCTCTGTGTTTGCTATGGTTGTTGGCTTGTTTTATGGGGCCTCCTGGCAGTGATAGTGGGCTGTGTCCAATTCTCTTGCCTGCTTTTGGGACCCTTTTGCTACTCTGGATTTCTCACCCAGCAGTGATTGGAGGGTTTGTACTTGGCCTTATTGTGTTTTGTTGTTGTTGTTGTTTTTGTTTTGTTTTGTTTTTTGTTTGTTTTTGTGCTGTGTTGGGTCGATGTCTCTGGAAGGCCTGCTCTTTTCTGGGGGAACATAGGGTGGGGAATGGATTGGGGGGAGGGGAGAAGAAGGAGGGTAAGTAGGAAGAGTGGAGGGGGAAGATGCTGTGGTCCAGATATATTGTATGAGATAAGAATAAATAAAAATTAAAAAAGAAAAAAGAACCATGGACAGCAACCTAAACTACTGTACCCAGCAAAATTGGAAAACTTTTCTATAGTATAAGCAGCAGAAAGAATTTATGCCCACCAAATTAACTCTACAGAAAATACTGGAAATGATTCTTTAGACTTAAGAGAGGAACTGGCATAGCTAAGACTCAATAAGAAAAAAAAAATGCAGGTAAATGGATGGAACTAGAAAGTGTTATGTTGAGCAAGGTCACCAAGACCCAGAGAGACAAATGCAACATGTTTTCTCTCTTATTTATAGATCTTAGCTCTGAATCTGCAGCTGTGAGAGTATAACCTGGACTCACCACAGGACCAGGAAAGGAAAAGGAGCAATAGGGTGCTGAGGAAGGAGTTAGAGAGGGGGTACAAGTGCTGCAAAGGGAGACATGGGGGAGAGTGTTTGTGTGCGCGTGTGTGTGCGCGAGTGTATATGTGTGTGAGTGTGTGTGTGCGTGTGTGCATGTGTGTGAGTGTGTGTGTGTGTGTGTGTGTGTGAGAGAGGGCGTGTGTGCATGCGCACATGTGTGCGTGAGTGCGCGTGTGTATGTGTGTGTGAGTGTGTGTATGTGCGTGTGTGTGCATGTGTGCGTGTGTGTACGCATGTGTGTATGTGTGTGTATGTGTGTGTGCGTGCCCGCGCGTGTGTGCGTGTGTGTATGTGTGTGTGAGAGGGCATGTGTGTGTGCACACGTGTATATGTATGAGTGTGTGTGTGTGTGTGTGTGTGAATTAACTGGGATGGTGGGAGGGAGGCCAAGGAAGAAGGGAGGAGGCATAAATGTACTAAGAGTATTTGAAAAAGCCATAGGGAAAATACTTTGTTTGTTTAAAAAATATATAAAATAGAATGCATACATATATAATGTTATACATTATGTATACCTGTATATACACGTACATATGTATATGTATACACTCAGGCATATATATAGTTTTAACAGAATTATGCCGCTTGGTACAGACTAACAAAAGCCCCAATGGCAGCCATGGAAAGCTCCCCTTTGAGTTATTGGTCAAGACGGTTGAGGAGAAATGATATATGGATTTGCCTTTGGTTTCCTCCCTGTTCCCGAAGCCACCGCAATGAGGAATCCACTTAGAACTGACCTGGAAGCCTTGTTCTGAGTGCTAGCTCTCGGGTATTCAAGGATAATATTCAAGCTGCCAAGACAGCAAATGGGTCAATAGTCCTGCCATGTGATGCCCACAAAATACAGACTACCTGCATGGCAAAAGGTGGAATAGCACACTTACATCGCATGGCTGAGACCATGAGAAGGAAGGAAGGAGTCACACCTGACACTGTAAATCTAGTGACCTACCTATGTCTAGGTAGGTCATGGAACCTGGAGGAGAACCTACTACTGCCACTGCCCTAAACCGGTCTTTCTAACTGCATTCTAAACGCCTATTTTAACACCCGTAGATAAGACCGTTCTCTCTCACCCCCGCATCAAGGGAGCCAGCTTCCTTTTGCAGCTGAGGGAGACCACTGCAGAAATCAACAGCTGGTGAAAATGCACAGAGAAACTGACTGCGGGGTGAACAGACCCCGGTGGATATCCACAGCACAGTCCCTACACCTGACATTTAGGGAACGTAGAAGAGGGGGTGGAAAGGCTGCAAGAGCCAGAGGACCAGGGCATCTGCTGTAGGATGGTGTCTTCTCTATGTGCTGGGGATGCTATACCCGTTAAATATCAAAAGCACCATCACCTACACAAGACCTACACATGACGGTTCACACTGAGTCACTTTTCTGCTGCCACGACAACACACCATGGCCAAGGAGTTTATAAAAGAAAGTATTTAGTTAGGGGCTCATGGTTCTAGAAGGTTAGATACATAACTATCATGGCATGGAACCCAGCAGCGTACAGTCAGATATAGAGCAATAGCAGAGAGCTTACATCTGACCCACAAGCAAGAGGCAGATAGAGGGAGAGAGCTAACAGGGAAGGACATGGGCTTTTGAAACCTCAAAGTCTTCTAGCCACACACCTTCTCCAACAAGGCCATACTTCCTAATCCTTCCCAAACAATTCCACCAACTGCAGGCCAAATATTCAAATGTATGAGCCTAAAGGGGCCATTTTCATAAGCTAATATGGATGGGGAAACTCTCACAGGGCCCTACCTCTAGATCAGTGACTCAAGATGCAGATTGCAACCCTTTAGGGGTCAACCAACCCTTTACAGGAACCACATATCAGATATTTATACTATGATTCATAACAGTAACAAAATTACAGTTGTGAAGTATAAAGAAAATGTTATGGTTGGGGTCACCACAACATGAAGAACTGTATTTACGGCCACAGCATTAGGAAGGTTGCCCTAGATGAAGCCCTAAGGCAGTAATGGCTGCTAAGAGAGGGAGAAGAGTTCTTTATGCATTAGCCCCCTGATTGTTTATCCAGTTCAAGCAGTCAGCCCCGAACAAACAACACTAAATGAACTCATCAGACTGTACTTACATATGTGTAAGCAATAATAATGAAAGAATAGGCCATGAATTTGTGAGGGTGGGGACATGGGAATAGTTGCAGGAGGAGGAGGAGATGATGTAATTACAGCGCTCATGCATGGAATTCTGCGGGTGGCCATGTCATAGGAGCAGCAGATGGCAATGGATGTTCCAAGGTGTCATCCCACCAGGAGGCGAATTCCTGATGCGTAGATCTCAGCTAGGCAAGACCTGGAGACCACAGACCCCGGCATGCTTTTTGCTTCTGCTGTGCCTTTACGTGTTTTCCTCTGCCATCTTTCTCTAGTATCTGTCATGATGTGAATGGGAGTGGGCAGATTTCCCACTGCCGGTAATGTAGTGTGTTTATCTCATGGAAGCATCCCATTCTGCTGGGCATTTTACCTGTGGATTATTATGAGATGACTTTTTCCTAACTGCACTAATTGATAATAATAATATCAGTTTAAATAAAGTTTTGATGATTAAAAATATATACAAGGAATTGTCACACAGCTAGGGCCTATGAGTTTCACCTAAGGAGCTGCATTGATCACAGTTCAGGTTAATGATTAAGGAAAACAGTTGAGTCCCCGTGGACCAGGCTGGCTCTAATTCTTTTAATCTTAATTCTTGAACATGTGTTCACAGGTTTTGGAGTGCATCATAGCTGAAACAAAGCCTTAGAATGATCCCAGGTTAGATTAAGATATTTTGATAATAGCTTTGAGGTTAGGGATTAAAAAAAAAAAAAAAGCAGCCCAATTATTATTAGCTGAGAGTCTTCCCTTGGGAAGATTGGTTGGTGATCAAAGATGATGATTAATTCCTTATATGCATATCTGCCCTCAATCTCCATATATATATATATGGAGTATTGGGTATGCACCTTAAAGATTTAAAGTAGAGATGACTGGGTGTTTTTCATGTATAAAAGTTTAGGTTTGTGATTCCTTTAAGAACATTTATAAGATTACCTTTCAAGAAAAATAATAAAATAATTAATTTTTTTTTGTAACCACAAAATGCAGCTTGTCAATAAAAGAACTGGCTGAAAAGAATACCTTGCTTGCTTACACTTTGTTAATCTATAGTAAGTTGCTTGGTATGAATGTATGTGTGTTCTTGGGAATGAATTGTTTTTCACCTGTAATATGCAAAATGTTAAGTCACGTAAGGGAAATGAAAAATGTTTTCTTTTTACTTGTAGCCATTGTAATCATTCACTTTAAGAATAGAATATAACTACATTGTAATTTCTATATTGCCTAAAAGATTTTATTGGGGTATATAAACTGGAGAGGAAAAATAGAGAGAATAAAGATAGAATGAGAAGGAAAACATCAAGAGTGAAAGAAGGAAACCACCAGGATAGAGAATACAGAAGAAGCACAAAGAAGACCATTAAGAGAGTGTGTGAGTGTCTTTCCTCTTAATTCTCTCAGATAAGAAAGTCAAGTGTGCTGATTTCATGGATTTCCCTTTGAGCCCTGTGCTGCTGGGCTCTTT